>VXAA01005489.1:107476-182221 GCA_013399115.1 Anseranas semipalmata | reverse complement strand
TCTGTGATTCTATGATTCTTTCTATGAAGGAAGTGGCAAGTACTTAACGGCTGTCTCATGTCACTACTGCCCCACCATGAAGAAAAGGAAACGTGCAGAGACCAAAAAGGGTTGGGAAGATGGGAAAATGCAGAAGAGCAAAGGAAGAACAAAGGAAGGAGCCTTGGAAAGTGACAGATACTGTATAAATTATTTAATTTTTAAATTATTTAAAATAAGATCAAAGTCATAAATCAAGTTTGCATAAAAAATGGGGTGGGAGTGTTAGCCACAGTCTCCTGGCCAAATTCCAGTCATGGGACTGATTGCATCCTGCAGCAGGGGACAGGCATAGATTTAGTGAGTGAAAATGGACAGATGGGCACAGGGGCAGTACAGACAATGGTAACATTTGCTCTCCGGCCTACAGCAAGTCCTTTCCCTTCAGTAAATCCCAGCTCCGCTCACTCTGAAAAAGTGCAAATGGCTGTGGCTCCTGAACTGCAGACAGTAACTGCAATGAATCTGAGTACATCCAGCACTGCACAGATCTCAGTCATAGTCAGGAGTGGTCACCTTGGGATTTTAGGGCAGCAGTGACTCTGCGGTACTGACCATGAAACCCAGCTGCCCCACTGTGCCTCCCTGCTCCAGCTCCTGGGGAGTTGAAAGGGTATTTCTGCTAAATGATTTGAGGTAGTGCTGAAGGGAAGAATCAGTTTTTCCAATGTTTGTTCAATTCATACTGTAAAATTATTTTGGAAAGATATTTTTAAAAAAATCTAGCCCTACAAAATCAAGGAAATTTTACTTTATATAGATAGGCTATCTTCTACATATAATTGTTATTATATTTAAATGACCAAAAAGGGATGGTATATTTGGTAAATACTACCCGTTTTGCGAATCAGTTGTTCTGATCTGTTCCAGAAGAGGAAGCTATTTTGAAGCCATGGTACTTTGTAGCAGGGCTAATACCATATTTCTGATTGTCATTTCCCTGGTATTTCAGAAAAATTAAGTAGCAGGGAGTGAACCATGACATAGCCATGTACAGATTTGGGCTTCATACATGTTTTTTTTTTTCCCCACAGTTTTCAGGAAAATCCAAAACTGTCAGAAATCCAAACTGTCGTCTATCAGTTTTCAGAAAGACATTGAGACACATAAATCCAGATGTTGCACATTTGTTATTTTTTTAATCTTAATTCAAATTAAATAATATTTTCAAGGCAGAAATTTGTCTCTAAGAATAAATTTTAAAAAGGAAGGAGCCTTCTGAATATTTTTCAGAATATCTTAAGTTTGTTTGAAGGCTTTGAAGATGTTTTTATTTCCCAAGGGCCAGTTAGGTAAAACAGTTGTGAAATTGTCAATTCTGTGATTTACCAAATATGAGTCCTCTTACTGCTTGATTGATCACTTTACTTACCTCTTTCTACCACAGGGATACCATGAGGATTAATTAGCTAAGTGTTTGTATAGATCGTTAGAGGTGGGAAGCGTAGGATGCTGTTATTACTTTTATTATTATTACTGGATGAAGAATATGAATAGTCAAACAAAACATCAGGTGATTCAGAGATGGGAATAGAAAATAACACTGAAAAAATTGAGAAGGTCATCAGATCATTTGGAATAAGCTTTCTCCAAGGGCAGTGATCATTCTATTTCAAAAAGAGTGCATCAGAAATAATCTTTCTCTCTCCTCTTCCCTTTCTTCAATTTCACATGTTTCTTTTGGGGAAGGTTGACTGTAGCATCCTTGTCCTATTTCTAGCAGGAGTTTTTGGCCTTGAGTAAGTCACTTCATCTCTCCATTCATCTGTTCCTCCAGTAGGAAGAGGATAATGTTTCCTTTCCTTGAGTGCAGTTGCACAACCCTGCTGTCTAACAGCCACCGGATCCCAGAGGCAGCCGTCTCATTCCCAACACCACCTCTGGCCATATGTCCCCACCCCATTCCTCTAGACCAGCAGTGACCATGCACTTCTGGGAGGAAAACTGGCAGCAAGCACCACGTTTCTGTGCTGTGTGGCACCCTTTGCTGTGTTTTTTCTTAATCTCCCGTGGTAGGGTATGATGGATAACCCTGTAGAGAGGTACTTATGCATCCACTGGTGATACAGTTGTCTGAAATTCATCCACTTCAACTTGAGGTAGCAAAAGATGTCTGAGGTGAATCCTTCCATCTTTCCCTGTTGACCAGACATCACGTACTACACTTCCACATGCTTTAGACAGCATCACCAGTGCCTCTCCGGATGCCCTATTGGTTCTTAAGCCCTGAGATGGGGACTGCAGACTCATAGCTCTAGAGATGCTGTCCATGTGCATGGACCAGTTTGGTAACATTTCCAGGTCTCCTCAGAAGATAAATATTTGAGCAATAGTAATGGCCAGGTAGGAGGAAAGAGGGAATGAATCCACAAAATCAGATGGGAGAAAGCTCTAAATGCTGAGGCAAAGATCATGCCAAGGAGGTGAGAGAAACAGAAGGAAACGTCCTTTCAGCTGAGGAAGGGAAAAGCTCCCCTCTGTCCCGTTGGAACAGCCTGAGATAATAAGGCTGCTGCCTTTCTGATTAGTGCTCTGTGGCCCCAGCCCAGACAGGGAAAATCTGCATTTCAAATGGCATATTTTAAAGTACACAATACCCAGGGGCCCTGCTGCTATTGATTTGCCTCTGGTGGGGTCACTGCCTCACTTTCTACAGCTTTATTAACTGGGATCATACACTGGGCCTCTTTCAAAGTGAAAGGAGAGTGGATGGGACATTTGTCTTCGGGGGGAGCTGGGGAAGGAGTGGGGTGACTTCTATTTGTGCTCACTTGGGAATGCCCTGGTGGTTTTATAAGAGAGACCAGTGACCCTTTCAGGACTTGCCCTCTTTTTGTAAATCTCCCTGGCGCCACGCGGGAGGGAAGGAGGTAGGTCTATGCCATCAGCTTCTTTCAAGGTGACCGAGTTCCCATCCTCCCACCCCTGCAATACCGCTACACTCAGCAGTGCTGTGACCATCAGCCATGCTGTGGCCATCATCTGCTGGCTGGGAAGGTCCCCTTCCCCTTCTCCCTTACCCGTGAGCACCTCCAACTTGGTAGGGAAGAGTTGCATCTTCAAGGCACGAATGGGAAACATGACAGCAAAAGGGTGGCAGGAGTGTTGCAAAGGGCTGTGATGTCTGGGTGTGGTTGGGACGTGGTTGGGGTCCCCTCTCCAGACAAGGAAGCAAAGTCAGTTAGCTGGGCTACATGGCTGTGTTCAGGTATGGGATGCTATACTCCTTCCAGCTCTGGAGGAGATCCAGGTTTACCCCATGGGGTGGCTCTGAAGGCTGTAGTGAGGTGTATGTCCTCTGGGTCACGAGGTACAGGTCCCCAGCTCAACGTTTCACTATGCCAGGGGGGCTTCCAGCTCTCCAGGGCAGCTCAGGTGTTCCCAGAGCACTGAGCATTACAGAAATAGGGTGACCACTCCCTACAGGATGCTTGGTAGAGGAGGAGCAACTGAACCTAGTTTCCCAAATAACAGTTTAGGGCCTTAATTACTACCTTATTTTTACTGCATTAGCTTTTTAACCCTAAGCAGTATTTAATCTCTTTGCTCCTCAAGCTCTTAACTCAGACTCTATGGGAGCATGGCCAATTTTATCTGAATGTTTTACTGAAACCCACCAGGCTTTAGGCTGTAGTACCTGCACCTTCAGCAGTCATGAGCAGGTTAGGAATATCTTGCTCTTCTCATGACAAGAGAGAAAATATATTCTTCTTCTTCTTTCTGAAGATCTGTGACAGAAATGCATGAATGACATTATACTGCTGAAAGTGGCATGCCGAGGTATAGTCTCCCAACCTGCATCTTCCAGTGCAAACTTATAAGCCCTCTGAACAGAGAAGAAGCCACCCACTCAGTTTGCAAACCAGGAGGAGCACCTGCCATTGTGGAGTTAACTGTGAACAGCTTAGAGACATCTATAAGCAGGAAAGGAAGTTGCATAAGCCACAAACAATGTCACAAGTGATTGCTTAGCTCTGCTGAGTGCAAAATGGAGATTGTCTTTGGAGCAGCACAATCATTTGTACTACCATTGGCAACACAGTATCTTGTAGATAGAGCCCTGTGTCTCTTGCAGCGAAGGTGAAACAAACAAAAAAAGGATTAACACTTTTCTTTTAAATGGTTGGGAACTGACGTCCAAAAATATCCGCCAAGGGCCAAGTAAGGGATGGGAATGATTTCACCTGACTGTGTCAGGATGTGCAGCTGAACCGATCACCTGGGGCTCCACATGCAGTCGATAGGGAGAAACAAAGCTGCAATTCATCTGCCCAGAGGCAATTGGGTGCAGAAGGGAGAGATGAATCTTGGCCTAGACTCTTCTGCCTGTTACCACATCAACCATAATAGGTGACCAGCTCAGAGGTAACCCCATCTGTATTTAGTTTGCTGAATCTGACAAAGGGAAATGCCAAAATCAAAGTCCCCTGTCTGCCCTAGAAGTCCTAAGGAAAGTCTTTGTTACAAATACCAGGCTATTACCAGCCAGCCAGACTGACCATGGCATGCACATGACGAGCTGTAGTTCACTCCATGTTTTGTGGTGTGTTTGTTCGTGCAGCTCTGATCAAGTTTGGAGGAACACAGAGAAAAGTCAGCAAAGGCCAGGCTGGGACTGACCCCAGCCCTTGCAGAGAGATGAGCTCAGCTGATCTCAGAGAGATGCTACTTCCATCAGCATAGGTACAGATCTTGGCCATCATTTCTGCAACCAGCCAGTTATATCCTCAGCTGTCCCCAGGTGCAAATACCTGGCACAGAAAATGAGATATGGGTCAGTACACCCAATGCTGGAGTCAATCCAGTGTTAAAGATGGATGGATTCCCCTTTCCTCATTCACTATTGGCATACTTAATAAAATCACCTGCTCAGTACCTAGTCTGGAGAATAAACTCAAATGATGCCTAGAAACAAATGTACTCCTTAAAGGGGAATCAGCATTGTGCTATAATAGAAAAGATTGTCTAATCACTCCATCAGTAATTACAAAGAACAGGATATCACTAATTAAAATGTGAAAGTGTCTTATGCAGGGTATAATAAAAAAGGGTAATTAACAATCAAAGGGGAAGCCACCACCTTGGCACCAATCAGCATGAGGCTACAAAAAATAATAGTACTCAACTCTAGTACAGCACTTTTCATCTATAGATCTGAAGGCACCCCTGCATGAGGAGACAGATATCCTGTGCCCCAGTTTATAGCTGGAGAAACCAAGGCAAGTTTGCACAATTTGTCCACAGTTATACAGCAGGTCAGTGGCAGAGCATCCTTTAATTTTGTCTCTTCACAGATGGTGACAAATTTTCAGCATTTGAATGAGAGTGTTGATTTCAAGAATTTGTTTCAGTGTGTATATGTAAGAACAGCTAATTTTGCCAATATTTCAATATTAAACAGTAAGGAACAGATTTTGTCATGACTTTGTCAGACTTTCTTACAACTTTGTCATGACTTTTTTGTTGTGACTTTTGAGGTCTGTTTAATGGCAAGAAGTGCATCCCATGTGCTTAAACAACAGCATCAGAGGGTGATTTCTTGATGGGAGAGAAAGTGAAGTCACAGAGAGCAGCAAAACTCATCCTGGAGACAGCAAAGACATGAGTCACTTCTAAAATCATTATAAAAAATTGTTTCCTTCTCTGCTGTTATCATCAAGTCACGTGTTACCAGAGGCTGGGGAGTGAACAGAGTGAAGTTTCAGTCTCTGCTCATCCTCTTTCCCCACCCTTTCTCTAAGCATCCACCATCGGTCACTGCTGGGGGCTGGATACTGTCTCACAGGACCTCAGCTGTACCTCGTTTGGCTCTTTGTGCAGCTCCAGGGAAGGGAGACAAGAGACAGCTTCATCTAAGCCATCTTCTTCACACCAGGAGCATTCTACTAGCCCCTGCAACCATACTGTATATATGAACTGCGCTGTCCATGAGCTAGGCTCAGAGTGTAAAATAATGATAGCAAAGTCTGGTTTTAATGTAGGAAGCATTTCCAGCATACTTAACCGTTCACCACCCTCCTGCTCCAAAATTCTTACTGCAGAATGCCTGAAAATATAGCACAGGTTCCTTGTTTCTGCCTTTTGTGGGTGCTTTAGCAGAGGCAGCATTTTGATGACATTCTGGAAAAAAATAATAAATTAAGGAAATCATCCCAGATCAAAACCACAGGGAAGGGATTCTCCCACTACACTGTATTGATCTTGCTAAAGTAGGGGAGCTTCTCTTGTAGGGGAGCTCCTCTGGGAGTATCTCTGCTTGGTCATGTTGGAAATAGGTGCTGTAATTGGGTTAGCATGGACTCTGGTTTCTGGTCATGGTTTTGCTTAGTGCCCACTGGAGGCCTCCCAGCGGCATGAGAAAAACTGATTTTTCTCACCAACAGTTAAAAATAGATCAAGTTATCCCCGGAGAATTAGCTAAGCTTGCTGCTCTGGAGAGGGGATCCTCACTGCTCCACATACACTGGTCTCCCATCAGCAGCCACCGGTGCTTTCCCAGAGCTTTGATGTAAGCAGCATAAGCCATGAAACCTCTCTGCTCAGGAACACATAAAGTGTTTTCTCTGCCTTTCTCATCAAGGAAGGGCTGAGTGTTGAGTCCAGCTCACAGGAGACTTTCACACTGGGGAACACACTGAGGATGTGGGGACCATAAAGACCCCAAGACGCAACGATGCAATTTGCCTCTAGCCCTTAGAGAGAGAAGGAAGGCCAAAGCTGGGGGGTACCACAGAATTAGCAAGCTGACATCTCAAAACAGAGGGATGCCTCACGCCCTGGCGTGTGGCCTCCATCCTGGTGCTGGTGCCCCAGGCTGCTCTGCTGGTGACCGCGTGATATTTTTTCCCTGCTCTCTTTGTTCCAGCTGATGCAGCAGCAAGCCGCGATCATGGCATCGGTGGCGCAGGGCGGCTACCTGAACCCCATGGCAGCCTTTGCCGCGGCCCAGATGCAGCAGATGGCGGCTCTGAACATGAACGGCCTGGCGGCCGCCCCCATGACACCAACCTCAGGTAAGGGGCCAGGAACGGTGGAAAGGGCAAAGGGCAGGAAAATCTGGGCACATGCCAGAGGAGACGTGGAAGGACGTGTTAGCTGTCAGCTTCTCCCACAGTAGGTGTTCGCTAAAATGCTGGTCTTGCTGGTGAAGGCCACAAGCAAGGGTGCCTAGGGAAGGGGCAGAGGTGACCAGATCCTTTTTTGGGCTGGAGGAGGGAGCCTCTGCCACAGCCAGGGCCAGCTGGGTGTCAGTGTCTGTATCATGAAAAAGGTGCAAGGGCAAAGTCAAAGAGGCAGCCAGCAGTGAGCTGCTGGGCTAGCAGTGCCCCATGCTGAGCAGCACCCACTGGTTGGCAAGGAGAACAAGGGGGCTGAGACCCACCAGAGATGGGATGCAATGGGTTTTGTGGGGAGGAGGGAGCATGCCATCAGTTAAGGCCCTGGAAATGGCTCCCAACCATGACCCTCAGCATTACCCCTTACACAGCTTCCCCTTAGCTCTTAGCATCAATGGCACAATGGCACAAAACATCACCCAGTGACCTGTGCTGGTTTATTGGTGGTGTGTATAGATGCATGAAGGGTCAGTGCTAGTGTCACAGCTAGGCTGGTCCAAAGGCAAACAAAATAAGGTTTGTGGTGAGATGCAATGCCGTTAATGAGATGAGCTGTGTCTTTGGGACACATAAGCCTCGCCCTGGCATGAAATAGAACTGGAGGTACTCAGGGAAGACCTTTGGTGCTACCTGAGATGTAAGTATTTGGCGAGAAGGTTTCTTGCTGCTGGAGAGAGACAGGTAGTCAGTGATGGGCTGCCAGGGTCTGGCTAGACTGCGACAGGTCACAAGAAGCCTGTGCTAGGAGCTGGGTTATATTTTTCGGAGGCAGAGGATTAAGCTGGGGTGGAAACAGGACTGGCTTTCCTGGGGCTTGAAGCACAAGGAAATCATTTGGGCAGGAACAGGTCAAGGAACTGGCAGGGCAGGTAGTCATGCAGTGGCGGGTGGCCTAACAGCGGGGCAGTAGGGTGGCATCTGGGGAGAGCAGGGCCAAACTGTGAAAGAAGTGAGAATTTGGAGAGCTTTGCAGTATACTGCTGACTCTGGTAGGGGAACAGAAGATTCAAGGATGTAACTGCAGAGGAGGACTGTTTCTAAGGGACAGTTTGGGATAGAAGTGTCCCAAGAGTGATGTCATTTGTTCCTACGAGAGGTGCTGGAGATGAGACTGAGTTCAGTGATGTGGCATTGCGGTGCTCTCATGTGAACCTGAAGCACTGAGCTAGCCTGGAGGGGACCAGCTTGACAAGGGTTTGGGGTGAGATGTGGCAGTGTGAGCTGTGCCTGAGCCAGCTGTGGTGCAGCCAGTGCTGGGAAAGCAGGATCTGGGACTCCTGCAGAGCAGAGTTGTAAGAGAGCAGCTTCCTTGCTGAACATGGAGAAGTCTGCACCGGGGCTTGAGCAGGAAAGGGCCAACTGACAAAGCAGCCAGGAAAGATTCTTCATGGCTGAGAAACACTGGATGGCAGGGAGATAAGGTACTGCAGCAGAGCAGAGCGGCTTGGAGGCTGTTGAATCCAGTTCTAATGAATCCAGTTCTGCTAACCTCTGTCTGCCAAAGAAAACCTCCCCATTAAGGCACAGCTTAGCATCTCTTTGCAATCTGTAGCTGGGAACAATGTCAGCAGCTACTGGGTCAGATACCTATTTTTTTCCTTTGCTTGTATTAGAATATGAGGGGGTGGAGGGGAAAGGAGAGAAAGAAAGATCTCATTCCACACGAACTTACGGAGAACCAAGAAAAAGCGCTTGACTCGAAAATCTTACACCATGCATTTCGAAATATGTGTTTACACAACGATAAATGTATAAACAACGAGTTGAGGAAGCTACTGCAAATCCAAATAGAAAAGTGGCTTAATTATATGTGCACCCTTTAAACCCGCTGCTGGAAAGATTATCATATTTGCATTAGCTAGATTTGTTTTGTGTTGGTGGGAGCAGAGAGAATGTCAAACAAAGAATGTCTGGAATTCAAATGCTCTCAGGGCCTGGAAAGCTGAATCCAGGCGGTGGTTCATGATGGCCTCACCACAAAAGAGCACAAGCTCTTCTGCATATAAATGTCTTGAGAATTAGCAGTTCTGTGACATAGGTGTGTAAATACCAGTACAACAGCCAAATTCTGTGCTTGCCGTGATATCCAGCACATGAAAAATATCCCAGCTCTTCTTCCGTGTAAGCTCTGCTCCTCTTCTGATGTGCCCACTGCCTTCTGGGAACTGTTAAACTCTTATTGTCAGAATACAGGAGAGGAAAGAAAGCTCATGTTTTTTACATGCTTTCCAGAGCACCTATGACTGGTCGTTATGGAAAATAAGATGCTGGTTTAGATGATCCCTTGATCTCTTTCATGGTGGCAGATTTTGCACTCTCCTTATGACATATTTTCAATCATGGAGCCCATGCACTTTGGCATTATTGCAGATTTACCTTGGATGTGTAGCTTCCTTCATGAAAAACCTCTGTAATGGGTTGCGGAAATGTCCATTGACAATTATTCCTTGGGTGAAATGTTTAGACTTTGAAATGACTCCTTGTATTACTGCAACACTCACAAAGCTTGTGATAAGATGCATAGGAAATGTTTCACATATGTCTGAGCAAGCAAGCCTACAACACTAGCAGCGATTTTTGAGTAGCCAGGAGATATCTGAAGCCTAAAGTGAATTCTCCTGCTGGCTTTTGTTAGCATTCAGAAAGCCAAATGGAAAATGATCATTCTGCTTCATAGCAGGATTTCCAGTCATTGAAGTATATCTTTGTTCTGACTTGGAATGAAAATGAAACATTTCAAAGTTCTGTGAAAAACAGGCGTTAGAAAAAGTGTTTGGAACATTGAAAAAAAAAAAAAAAGGAAGTGTTTTGATCTCTCCTAAGCAAAAGAAAAACTGTGCTAGCAAATAGACATTGGTAACCCAGAAGTCCTAAAGGCATTGGAGGTATTGGCTGAGCACAGTGCCTCTGTGCTGGTATCTTCAGGCCCCTTGGGTTCTCTCCTCCCTTTCAGACCAGAACCTGCTTCTGCTGCATTCCTAATCCAGCCTAATCAAGGGTCTTGGATCCAGGCATATCTAACAGACTAGAGACAGGGTGCATCTCACCTGACTTTAACCATACAAAGTTAGACATCCAGTTTAAACTAGTCATCTGGCTTGCCTGCAGTCAATGGAGAGCAGTAGGCAGTCCCAGTGGGTAACTCAGACCATAATAACTTTATGGTCAAAATGCCTGCATTTGGATGGTTCCCTAACAAGAATCGGGTTTATCTCACACAATAGTCCGCAACTGCAAGGAAATTAATTTGATGTCTCTGAAAGTTTGGTGCACATTTTGTTTTTCTCCCATCATTGGTATAATCTGAGGGAAAAGTGGGCCTTCCTAGTTGCTTGTGCCACACAGTTTACTGCAAAGAGGGGACTGGGAATGAAAGTTCATTTAAGCTTCCTTTCTTCTCTTCTCCTTCCCTCCTTCCATGCTGTAAATCTGCAGCTGGTGTAGCTGCAGTGAGGTGTCTCAAACTGGGGATGAAATCCACAACTGGCATGCAGCACTGCCATTTGTTCTCTGTGGTGGCATTATGCCAGTCCTACTCTGACTACAGATCTGACCTCTCCAGGGGGTTCTTTGTAAGAAGAAAATTAAAGAATTGCAATGAATATGCCTAAACTTCCTTACACATGCACAAAATAGCAAGCGCAAATCCCTTGCTGCAATTTTAGAAAAATTACTTACATCGTCTATGCAAATAAAGGAGAGATCCAGAAAGCAACTGAAATTTTAGCTAGCCTTTGTCATTTGCAAGCTGGTGGCATATGCTTAGAGCATTGCCTTTGGACTAGGGTTGCCACCGCTGGCTCCCAGTAATCCCACTGAGGACATTTATAAAGGCCAACACCATTCAAATAAGCAAAGTGGAAGCAGCAGCTTGTCCACTCAGGGTATAAGAAAAGAGATGAAATAGTGCCTGCTTCTTGGGCTTCTCAAATCAGAACATATCAAAACAGCTCGTAAATGTGTATTGTCTCTCTTAAAGCACCAACACAGATTTAAGCGGTCGTTAAAGTGTGTTATTGGACTAACCCATCATAGAGGGCTGCTATGGTGAAGAAAATTTCTTCAATTGGTATAAAAAAGGTTCCTGTGAAAATGGTACTTTCAATCAGTAGTACACTGACAAAGATATTGCTGAAGATAAGATAGTTTAACTTCACACACAGTTGGCAAGACAAAAGCATGATTTCATAAGTATTGAAGACTCATTTTTGGTCTCCAGAAAAAATCCTAAATACGTTTCAAGAAGCACAGACTGTCCAGTTGTTTTAAACATACATAGGAGAAAACAATAAGATAGCAGAGAGATTTAATTCTCCCCTCAGAAATTTAAGATTTCTTCACTGGTGGGTGACAGGATCCTACCCAAAACATAAAGATGAAATTGTTCCTCTGAAATAGCATCATTACAGCCCCCCATGGCATGGGGTTAGGAAGAAAGGGAGGAATATGGTTCCATGAAAAAACAAATCTAGCCCAACTTTGGCCCCTTTTCAGTGGGAGGTCCCTGCTAAAACTCTACAAAGTCAGGCTGGGCCGAACAGCAACACTAAAAAATGTACCACTGGCTGCCTTTAAGCTACAAATCAACTTACCAAACCTTTTCAGTACCTCTGATGCTGAGGAAGTTCAGAATTAGTTTACATATTAAATGTATTTTCATGAGAGAGTGCAGAAAGAGTAGCCCTGGAAATCACAATGCCCTCAAAGCCAACATCTCCAAAGAGAAACTGTAGATAGGTGGGACTGTGAATTTGCTTTTGGTGCTAAATGATGTCTAGCAAAGAAATGTCTGATTATTAAGCCATTAAACATGTAATACTCCAGGGAGAGAGTTGAGGAGGAAAGGTGATATTTCTACAGTGTTCTGTTACTTGATATTAGCTGGGATCTAGTCTAGAGATCAAGATCACCAGGTAAATGCTTCTCTGTTGAAGAAAGCTTTGCAAGCCTTTCTGATGTTAAGTGCTTTCCAAATAGAGGAGCAATGACAAGTTTAGCCTACGATGGTGTGGGCAGTCGCTTTCTTTGTGAGAAAGTTTGGAAGATTTTTCATTTCTTGAATTATCAGAAGGCTTCTGTGTGGTGGTCCATAGCTGTTGTGTCAGTAGCTTTCTCCATGTAGTTATTGCTTCCAGAACTCGTCAGCTTTAATTTTATGTTCTCCCCACTTGCAGGTGGAAGCACGCCTCCTGGCATAACTGCACCAGCTGTGCCTAGCATCCCATCTCCAATTGGGGTGAATGGTTTCACTGGCCTCCCGCCGCAGGCTAATGGGCAGCCCGCCGCAGAAGCTGTGTTTGCTAATGGCATCCACCCTTACCCAGGTAAGCCATACCACTGCCATGCCCACAACCTGCTCTTTCAGTCTTAGGGAGATCATCTACATAAGAGGTAGTATAAGCTACTTCAGAAGGTTTATACCTTGCACCATCAGACTATGTGCACAGGAGTGGCTGCTGGTCTGCAAAACAATTGCTGCATTCAAACCCTGATGCCTTACCAGGTCTGAAGGCTGATGGTGCTTCAATACAGCCACAGAACTGGCTCAGCTTCACCCTTTTGTGCCACACCACTGGAGAACAACTGCTAGGATTCACAGACTGTGACTAGCTCAAAAGATGCCAGTACTGAAGGGGTGGGGTGATTTTGCAAGCCCTGGCAGTCAGGAATGAATGAGGGAGATTAAAAAATACATACCTACCTCTGTACCTGTACTTAACAAATACATGGACACTGTGAGGCTGTAATCACCAAGAACTTAGGGGTTTACAAGTCCTTAATGTGCATCGACATTTCTCCAGGGTTTGATATAGCCCTCTGCTCCAAGCTGTACTTTTGCTGGAAAGACATTCCTAACCAATTGCTGTACACATACTAATAATACCAATCATAACAATAAAAATTTAAATAAATGTTAGTAATTGATCCTAGCCACCAGCTGGCAAAGGTGTATTTTACCCTGGGGCAATCAGATTAATCTAGTTTGTCAGGAAGTCAAACAGTCAGTCAGATACTGCAGACAAAAACCCTGCAAAAGCCCTAACAAAAAAATTCTTTCCATCTCAACTAGTCCTGAAAACTCAGAAGATTCAGCATCACTGGGGACTTTATGAGCTACAAGGAAAAATATCACATAACACAGAAGTACAAAAGTCTTGCCTAGTTACTGCTCAAAGTCGCTGAAAAACTGTGAACACAGCAAAAGAAACCCCAGAAATACCAAGAGTATTGAAAAAATAGTTATAATTTCCTCCCACACACACCTTGTAAACATTTAGCCATGAGTTCAACTTTAAGCAGAATTGAAATCAAGGGACTTGCTGTGCTAAAAGTTAGACATATATACACATTTGTAGCAGGTTAGAGGAATGGGGAGCTCATGGTAGTTTATGGAGGCATCAGAAAATTGAAGGAAGCTTTAGTGTGCTCAGTGAGCTCATCCACAGCAGCAAGAAAGCACCCTATCTGTACAGTGATGTAAATATATCCATTGGTTCATCTATCCATCTAAGCATCTACCTGTTTGCCAGTCTGTCATCTCTCTGTTTATCCATCCATTTCTATATCTATCTTTTTTCTGCTTTATTTAGCTCCTCTTAGCTAATCTTCCACGATCCATTACTGCAGATATCAGAGAAAAGATGATCTTTCTAGATGAATCATAATGATTTGAGCTTTCATTACTATCTCCAAATACCCTCATAATTAAAGAAAGCTTTGAGTTAGGTATTTCATCCAAGATTATATAAAAGTCAATGGCCTTAATCTGATCCTCTCTAAGTTATGGAGAGACTCGTTCAGACAGCAGTCCACAGTAAGTCCCTGCACAAACACCAAAAGCCTAACACACTGAAAGGTAAAAGTCATCTTTGCTTCACTTCACTGCAGGCAGAGGGTCTCCTCTCTGCCAGTAAAGCTGACATCCAAATATTTAGCTTTGTGTGAAGTTGGGATTTATCGCAGCATGTCTTCAGCAATACGCTGGTCTTTCCTGATGCTCAGCTTCCATATAGCTAAGTGACATCCGAAGTGATAGCAGAGGTGTAAAGTGGTTGGCCAAAACCTTACCTCTCATTTCCCTTCTGCCTGTCCCCACTAGGAATGAAACCTTGACAGCAAGCTCCTTTGTAGCAGGTTAGGTGTAGGACACGTCATGTGTTTGCTCCATCTTATTCTCTTCCTTCACTAGCTATTAATGCACTCTCCAAAACTTTATTCCTTGCCACAGGCTTTATTGAGGCCTAGAGCTAACCAGCATTAAAAAAAAAAAAAAAAAGGATTAGACATTCATGTGGATAATGAGAACATCCACAGTCACATTAGACTGGATAAAAACGTAGAAAGGACACAAACCTTCATGTTTTATGATATAATCCAGCCACTAATTGCTTGGGGTTAGAAAGAAATTTTCATCACTGGGCAGCTTATTCCATCATTGTTCATTATGGGATTTTTCGCACTTTCCTCTGTAGCATCTGTTATTGGCACTGCCCTGTGGTTCTGCATTTCTAAACGCAAGGGTAGAAATAAAATATTAAAGCTAAGCATGCAATTGCACTGACACTATAGAGAAGAAAAGAACATGCTGGTCCCCATCCAAAGTCAGCATCTTCCAAACAATTTTCTTTTATGATATATCTCTCATTCTATAAGTGGCCAAGAGTGCTGCAGTATTATGTATGTAACCATAGCAAGACTAGTCTTGCTATGGTTATGACTTGCCATATATTGTTTAATGCCTGAATTTTGCTCTCAGATACTCTTTCATACTCCACAAAAAAACTGAAATGTGGGTTCAGACCATTATACCCTGTAGCAGAATGTGCTTTGTTGCCTGAAAATAGCGAAACAGGACAATCAAAATCTGTAGAGGCATGACATCCACATCATTCAGACCCAAATAAATCCCATTAATTGTGCACTTTGTCTACACGTCCACCTTTGTGTCTAGCTATAATATTTTTGATGTTGCATCTAAACGACTCCAGAACTCCACAGTCTTTGCACTATAAAAGCAGGTCAAAATCACGTAATTGTATTTGCCCTTTAGTTTCGCTTTTTTTTTTCCTGTCTTCACCCGTGCTCTTTTTCAATATTCCTTTTGTCTGGAGCAGGGGCAGACACATGGTATCATTTGGGTCAGACTACTGAACCCCTCATGGCTTTGGGACAAAGGCAAGAGTAGGTCAAACATCCCTACTCACCATATCTCTGATCACAGCCCCAGTCTTAGCAGGAGTTTCTTTCTCTCTTTCTGTGGCTTTGGCCGGGCTATGGATCCATGCGGTACCACCAGAAAACAATTCCTTGCAGACATACGCTTTGCAAGCCATGCGCTCACCCTCTCCAAGCTCGACCAGTACATAATGCCTCACGGTGCATTTTTTGACATGGACAGAATCACAAGGGAGCAAATACTCTCCCTTCGACTAGTGTGAGTCCCTTTGGAGATTTGGCCTCTTTGTGCATTAATGCCTACACTTTAGTCTTTCAACTTGCAGAGCTATTGAACATGGCAATGTGTCACAACATATAGTGGGGATAAAGAGCATAATCTATTGTGCCATGATCTGGTGAGTCACTTTGCAGCAGCACAAGAGCATTTGCCATTCCCACCTTAGTCATAGTAACAGGGATTGCACTCTTCTGCCAACGCTTCTTAGCCACCAAGAGCCCAGTGCCTCTCTTATAACAGTGTGTGACCTACAACAACAGTGGAGACCATCTGCACTGGTTTCTGCTGTGTTTCACACCATCAGCACTCTGCTCTCCAGGAGTCGGTCCTTCCCCTACTGGATTGCATTGTGACGGTCTAGACAAAACGCTTGCAGCAAAAATAAAAGTCATAGAATCAAAGCCTCCTTGGGAAGAGAAGGGGAGGGAGAGATGAGAAAACTGGAAGATCAAAGGGCATCAAACAAGGGAGAGAGACAGGATCAGTGACTCAAAATGAGGGAACTGGAAGGGGGCACAGAGCAGAGCACTCAGAAAAGAGTGAGCACTGCTCTGTCATCTTCTGCCCAGAGATGTGCCCAGGAAGGAGGCATAAATACCTCCACAGTATCCTGGGCCAGGGGATGTCCAGCCTGACTAGAGCCAGGGATTGACCCAGTGGTAGGGCAGGTTTCGGGAGCCTCAGATAGGGAATGTTTTCCAGGATGCTGGTTTCTTCAGTGCATTTAGTCGGGGCATAGGTTACTGAGGACAACAAAAGAAGAGTTCCCTCAGTTTTCCACGATGCACTATAAATGTGTTGCCTCATTTACTGTTTTCAGGCACACAGTGCTACTGTTTCCGACTACCTACCACTGCCAGGAATAGTTTTATAACTCCTCATTGCAGACACCACAGAAGTCCCTCCACTTCCCTTTGCTTATGCAGTGGGCATGTCTGGGCTAGCAAGACAGCAAGCTCCACTTCATACCCTACTTGGGGCCCAGTCCTCTCTGGTGAGGACTAGCTGTCAGTACAAATGGGCAGCCAAGCCTTTATGCCCACATTTCCAAGCCACAGCGGAGATTGGCAGCAAAGGTGTCCCCCACGGGTGAATTCCTGTGCTGTAGAAACTCATGTCTTAGGTACTGAAGCGAGAGCATCAATTCATTTTCCTTGGCTCAACACAGAGCTATCAGGCAGTAACCAATTTCACCCATTGCCAGCAGAGACGGGATTCAAACTCCATCTGTAATTATTATCATTACCCAAACTAATTTTGTGGGGGAGGAGTTGCCGGCATGCTAATACGACAGCCTTATCTATTAGCTTGTCAATTAGCTAGCAGCGCTACTGATGGGCAGGCTGCTGCTCCAGACCAGTCGGTCACAGGATCAGTCCCGATCACAACAGGACACCATCCAGTGGCATTGGCCAGGACCAGGGATTCATTTGTGCAGGCAGAGAAAGGGACCAGCTTCACCTGCCCCAGTGCATACCCTGACATTTCAAAGGGGTCAGACAGAGTTTCAAGAGCAGGTGAATCAGAAGAACAGAAAAGGAGTGATCTTCCTGCATCTGTAGAAGGTCCAGGATGAAAGACAAGCCCCACAGCATTCAGTCCAGTCATACACCATGCCTTAGAAATCACCTGGCTCAGCAGCCCTGAGCCTGGGTTACTTGCTATGGGAAATCTTTGGCTTCATTGTGTTTGTCCACCCTAAATCCCTGGGTGAGAGCTTTCCCTTTCATATTTTGTATCAGCAGTTCCAAAAATGCAACAGTGAGCTCCTGAAACATCATTATGACTGGGAAGCATTTATTTGACCCATTTGTAACAATCTGCCACGTGCCATAAACCACGCTTTACTGGTAAAATAAATAAATGAAGGAATGCACTCATTAAAAATATAATAAGTTGCCATCTTCAATTGTAGTCTAAGCTACTTTAATGATGCTGTGTACTTCCAATGATCACGCTGCAGCCATAATGAATGAGGTTGTTTAAGTCAGTTGTGGGAGCCTTTCCAGAGCCAAAGTGTTTTCTCCTCTGATCTGGAAGAAGGTGTAAATACAAAGCAGGCACTGTGCTAAAGTTTTCAGAGGCACCTAAGTGAGTTAACACCTTGAGCTTTATTTTCAGAGGTGACTTAAAGCAAGCTCCCAGAAAATATGGAGTTAAGTGCCCTAACAGCTTTAAAAACCTGACCCCGATTTATGTGTTTATGGGTTCAGGCAATGGGAGGGAAGCCTGGTCCTGGCTCTGCTGTTGAATTAGTATGTCACCTTGGGCAACCACCTTCACCTTGCCGCATTTCTGAGTCTTCTGTGTCTTTCTTGCTTTGTCCATCGGAAGCTCTTCATAGCCAGACATGACTCTTATTGTGTGTTTGCACAGCACCCGTCTCAACAGGGGCCCAGTTATGGATGGGGCTTGGAGGCAGGACTATTAAGAACATACTAAAGATAATCCTGATTTCCAGGGATGAGCTATATGAATTTCATAGTATGACCATTTGTTGTCCCAAACAAGCATCTCCTATGCCTGAGGATGCTACAAAAGAACGTTTCCAACCCACAAGATAGAGCAGGGGGCACAAATCCCCTGGATTTCATGGCTCCCCCAGTGTGTACAGGAAGAGACAGTAGGACAAGATGTCTTTGACTGAGTGGTGTCCAGCCCCTAAATGGCAGAACAAGACTATAAAACACAGAATCAGTCTCTCTTTTCTGCCGGATCAGCACATTCTTTCTATTATTGCAGTTATTGTTGTGTCTGAATACCTAATTAATTACAACAGTAAACGCTGGCTTCTTTAATCACAGCATCAGCTGTCCTAATCAATCTTAATAATATGGAATCTGTACTATGGCACCCATGAATTTTAATCTACATAAATTTCTTAAGACCTCTTGCAAGCTTGTTGTACGAAATGATATAATTATGGATATAGATTAGGGCTGTAGAGAGTGATTTAAATTGGATTTAAGGAGAAGGTGAATAGAGCCCTCCCACTCCGTTATTTATTTATTTATTTTAATCCTGGCCTTCACATAGATTTTTTGTGCTATCATTATTTTATTTCCCCTCCAACCCTGACCGAACAGCGCTGCCTCCCTTTGATTGCCCTGCGCCTCCATCCACCCTCCCAGAGGTTGCAGTGACAGTTCCTGGGGGAGGTGTAAGATACCCCTGGGAGTGTGAGAGGAATGAATAGGTGAGGCAGAGCACAAAGCTGTGGATCCAGGTGATAACATGTTTTTGTAGACCCATGAAGGGAGCAGTGCTGGAAAATAGGGTGAAATAGGTGAGATAAAGCATGACTGCCGGGAAATGCAGTCAATTAAAATAAGGGTTCAAGGGTATATCATATAGGTGTAAGGTTTGCTGACTCCTTCCGCCAAAGTAGAATGCTAGGGTGTTTGTGGGACCAAAATTTGCTAGACCCTGTTTTTGTCTCTCAGAGGAACTGGGTCCTCCGCTTTCAGGCAGTAACCATCATTGTGTTTCCTCACCACCTCCACTGCCTTCAGTGCAGCTCCTCCTGATTTCATCCCTGTGCATCACAGCAGACCCTAGCCCTCTGTCCTACAACCATTTTCACCTGGGGCACCCACATAACAGCTCAGCTGCAGATACCATAGCTGGGTTACAGGCATTTTAGGAGGGATTCTTTACAGAACATCACTTCGACTGATTTTATTTATTTTTAACAGCATGCTTCTTCCTGCCACCTCCATCCTTTCATTCTCTGACAAGAGCTAAATGCAGGATCTAACACTAGCTGAATGCCCCTTTAAAAAGTTGGACTTCAATCTAGAGTTATATCAGTAGTAAGAAAGCTTCCTGGTGTTAATTTTAAAGCACTGGTATTTCATGCTGACTTGGGAAATCATCCTTGGTTTTTGGCATCAGGCAGAGGATTCAGAAAGTGACATTAACAGATCTACTTTCTTTGAAGGACTTGGGAGTCATTTCTTGACTTCTGCCTAATGAATAAGTGCTGCCTTCGTTAAATTTATATTTATGGCCATATAGTAGGTCATTGGCTTGTTTTATGTCTCCAGGTTTATGGAAGGTTATCCGCCATGGTCACCTTGTGGCATCTTGGCCAGGATTGTCTTGCAAAGAGACAATTGTATCTGAGCAGAATTTTTCCCGTGGAGATATGGAAATTATCAAATTAATATAGAGGCAATGTCCAGGGATAAGGCTCTTGCCCTGAGCTGCCAAATGAAGTTACTATTAGCATCTGTTTTCACAGTACACCTTTAGTTTGCCCTGGCAAGGCCAGATCCTCGGCTTCTGTAAAGCAGCATGGCTACGCTAACTTCAGTGGGGCTGACGTGATTGATATTTGTCCTCTGGCCTCTCAGGAGCCTCTCTGCTTTTTTCACTTCACCAGCTAATCCCCAGTGTGTACATTGCATCGCGTTTAATCTCTTAAATGTCTGTATATTGGACATAAGATCTTCATGAGTCTGATGACAAGGAAAGCTATTTCAAATGGTATCTAAGGGCAAATTTGCACACACAGTCACTAGCACATTTGAGATCTTTCGCTGATGTTACAACATAGACGTGCACTTGTTCTAGTCCAAAAGCCCTTGTAGGTTCTTTATGCTATTCTTATTCCTCATCTATTGTCCCCTACATCCCCATAGGTCTTACCTGGCCTTACTTAACTGTTTAGCTTCTGGATCACAGTAGACTCGAACCCCAGCACAGACAGCATGCAGAGGAACTGTCTCCAGCCCTGCGTGCTCATGTTGTCTATAAAATGAGCACCATTATTGGGAATGCTCGTGAGAGGACAAGTTGCAGGAACAGGGGTGAGGCGTTATCATGCATATTTGCATATATGTTAGTTTGGTTTGGTTTTCTGAAAGTGCGTAACCATTATTGGAATTCAGTGGTCACTCTCTTGAAAAGGATGCTGGAAAAATTCAGAACTATTCATAAAAAGTTGAAAGAAAGGCTCAAGCCACAGAAAGTTTACCCCAACTCTGAATTTGGTATATCATTTTCCAGGGATATCAGACATTAGTTGTTGCCACACTAACTTCAACTAATATTTGCAGTAACAGACAAGTCTTGTCAGGTGCATGGGGAGAAAGGGTGGCTGAGACGGGTAACTCTCCTACCTCAGTGGAGCATGATCATATTATGTTATGTGCATCTTATGGAGGAGTAAACCAACCTTCCCTCCTGGTCTCCTTCTGCTGACACACAAAAATGATTCACATCTCCCCACCACTTTGAATTTTAGCATGTGGTATGCTCCAGTCTACAGTCACAAGCAGCTCCTGAGGCAGGTTAGTTCTGGATCATGAACCCCTTGTACATCTGAGCCCTTGCTGAACTTCACACCAGTCATTAATATGTAGGAGGGCTGTCACTTTACTGAACACAGCATGGACACAACTTCCTCAAATGTCTAATCTGTGTCTTGAGATTTCTGGATCAATACCAACAGTTGGCTTCATCCATACTACAGCTGGGAGAACAGGCTGTTATGCCCTTCACTAAGTTTAATTCATCTGGCACAGTGAGCAGCAGCATGAAGATATGTTCATGGCTGCCCAAGCTACCTTGGCTTCATGCCGGGGTACCCAGCCAGCCCTGGAGCCTGTGTCCCTGCATCTTCATAGGCCGTGTTGGCCAGCACGGACACATCCACTGTACTGTAGTCACATCTTCATTTGCTGAGTAAACACGCCTTCAGAACTAAGGAAGATGAGTTCTTCAGTGAGCAGAGGTCATCACTTTTGTTTTTAAGAACTCCCAAGTTAAATCCCTGCAGGTGGTGACTCACCACAACTGCCTTTCCCAAACAGCCAAGGTAGGGTATGAGGCTCTGAATAAAACAGAGAGCCCCAAACTGGGGTTCCAGCCTCCTCATGTGGTCTGGTCGTACAGCCCAGAGGTGCTTCTGCCTTGCTCCTTTTCAAGAGTATCCAGGGACTGGATAGGACAAAAAAGGTGTTGCAGTCCTTCATGTCAGACCAGTCGCAAACACTTTGCATCTTCTTTACCTATGAGTAAATAATTCCCGGGCTGGATCAAAGCTGACTGAAATGAAGGGTGATTTATCCCATTCACTTGCATGTGCTGTGAGCCAGGAGAAAATTCTCTGTGTAATCTGGGGCACAAAACAGTCTCCTGAGAAAAGAAACACCCAGTTAGGTACTCCCCTTGCTGACAAGTCCTAAAGGCTCAGGGAAATAATGAACTCTAAAAGCTTTGTGTGGGAGGGAAAAAGGCTGCATTTAAATGCCTGTTGTTCTAAACCCTTTGAATAAAGCATTTGCCCAGTTTTAATATTTAATCTTAAAGGTGAACAGTGATTTTCAGTGTATACTCCCTACACTGAATGGCTTGGTTGTGATGGGCAGAGTATGGCTCCAAAGACAGGCTAGATATCCTCAGAAGGGGTAAGGAGAGCAGCTCCACAGTAAGCCAGGAGGCCCCGTTTAGTTTCTAGCACTAGCAAACAGGTGTCCCAGGACATCATCTTAGTCATCCAGATGATGTGATGCTCCTGGAGCTGCTGACACCTGTTCTCTCTGAGAAAGTGATCAGCCCCACTGGAATTTAATCCATTTTAAAAACGTAAGCCCAGAGCTGGGTCCAGGGAAAGGTGTTTAATTGTGAGAAAAATTTTATTCTGATCCAATCCAAAATCAGTAGAAGTGTCAGGTTTCCCTTCAAGAAAGGCAAAGCCTGCACTCTCCGGCCCGGAGGTGAAATAGCTTATTTGGAGGGCTTTGTCATTGTAGCACCCTGTGGGCAGGACACAGACTCGGCTATAGCTGGGAGAGTGGGCACTTTCCATGCATGCCCAGCTAAGGCAAGGAAGAAAGAAAAGGACCACAGCTGGATAGGTACCGCACCATGGCTTCTCATGTATCAACAAAGAGGCAGTCATTGCTAATAGCCAGCATGTCAGAGAAGGAAAGAGCATACCCAAGTCCAGCCTCAGCTTTTACACTGTCTTTCTGCATGGCCTGCAGATTGAGCAATGTCAGCATGGACACCTTGGAAGAAATGTTCACCAGCCATACTGCTATCATGCCACAGGACATCAGCTAGGTGCTCTGCACCAGCCTGCACACGCCAGCAGCCCATTTTGGGGAGTGGTGTATCCTCCTACACCATGCCCTCCTGGGGAGCTGATTTGTGGTTTCTAACAGGTGTGACCTTCTGCTCCAGCTAGGCTAACCCAGGGCAGAGAAAGGAAATGCTATGAGTGTATCTCTTGAGCAGCAAAGAGAATTTCTTTTTCTAGCTCTATAAGCAAATGGGTGCCACCAAGAAAGGGCAGTTGCCTTTGGGGCAGACATAATAGATCATCTCCTTTACTTCAGACTGCAATACCATAGTTTTCTTATAAAGATTTGCTCCCTCTACCACATGTCTCCTTTCTCACCTTCCTCAGGATGTACCTTCAACCTGACAGCACATGGTCTGTTTGGGGAGTCCAAGTTATTAAGATCCATTCTCTCAAAGGAGCGCAGGAACTGCTATATCACTCAGCTTTTCATAACCATTCAGTTTTCTTCTGGAGTAATATGCTCAACAGCCTGTTTTTAGAGGAAAACAGTTTTGAACAGAGGTCAAAAAGAATAGACTTCAGTCATTTCCTTCTTCAAGAAGGCAGGAATAAGTGGAAAACAGATTTTATATTTTGCAAGCGTTTCCTCCGGTTTCCTGCAACATCTACACTTTAAAAATAAAGCTTTGCATCCCTGCTATGCCTTCCACTGAGCTCCAGAGGTTTTAATGAATTCTCCTCATGCCCCTTTTCAAGGGGTGAAAATCCTTACAGTAATGCAGTGCTTTCCCATTTCACGTACACACTGTGGGACCTGCCAAAATTCAGACAGCAATTCAACCAACCAAATTCCAGCCTAAGTCTACAATCCCACCCGTTTCTTCCTGTGACTACTCCAATGATCCAGTAATACCTGTAATGAACAGGAGCCTGCTGCTCAAGACTTAGCCAGCTAATTGTGTTTCTCCCCTCCAAGTCTGGTCTTACCATTCCTCTTGGCATTTGGGGAGATAAGTGTACTAGGAGACCTTACAAGCTGCCATCATGATCAATGGTAATCTTTGCCATTAAGGATCAAATCTGTAATTGCATCTGTAACAAAGCACTTTGTCCATGTTCCTTGGGTCCACAGCACTTGTGTTTGCCATCCCATCACACACTTTGGCATCTAGCCAGTCGCTCTCCTTGGGTAGGTCAACAGCACCAGCAGATTTCCCTCCAAGAGGCCCCCATCTGTGCACCCTCCAAGCCCTTTCCTCCAGCTACACCTCTGCTCTGGTAGGAAGGAAGAAGGTGGGAGGGAGGGGGGGAAAGCATTGGCTCCCTAAGGGATCATCCTAAAAGTATGAAGCTGGAGGGACTGCATAAATGTAGAACTATGCAGCACCAATAAATACAAATTAAACTCATAACAAGAAGTGAAATATTAGGGCCAAGGTGACATTTGGACTGGAGGTTCAGCCAAGCTTTGCTTTAAATATTTTATTGCTGCAGATAAAGAAAGAGCTTATCCAACACGTTTCTCTCTCTCTCTCTCTTGCTCTCTCTTTCTCTCCCTATCAACTAAAGGGGAAAAGGAAAAAATATCTTAACTAGCTTTGGTTATATTTGAGCTAGACTTCAAAGTTTCACAAAAATAAACAGTTTTAGGGGGGAGGAATGCACACTTGTAAAGAGAGAAAATGCACTTTGAAGCCAGCTAGGGACCCCATGCTTTATGCAGAGATTCACAGCATCCTCCCTGGAGCAGGCAAGTGGTGTCCCCCTCCTCTCCAAGCAGCCTCTCCTCCCTGTGCAGGGGGCTGCCTGGAAGCAACATGATCCTTCCAAGGGACATCAGGATGGAAGGAGCCAGTGCTTTGTTCTCTTCTCCTTCCTCCTGCTATGCCCCTGTTGTTTTCTGCTCTGATTGAAAGTTTCATGTGCCTGTAGCCATCATTGAGATCTGAGTTTGCACAGCACCTAGCACAGCATCAGTCCTACCTTAAGATAAGGGCTCTTTGGGGTTGACTGCCGCAGTGTCAAAAATCTGCATGAGTAGAGGTGGTCTCCATAATTTAAACTTGGGAAAAGAAGGGAGAAGTTTGTCAGCCCTCTGCTCCGAAGTTGCACAGGGTAACGGACAGCTGGGGGACTGAGCCCTCCTGGCCATCATGTGGGGTCTGCACTATCCTGTCTGTAGGGTGAGCGAGTGCTCCTCCTCTGGGACCTTCAGCCTCTGGGTTTGTCTGTCCCACACCACCCACTGATGAGGGAAGAGAAAGGGGGAGCATCTGTCATGTTTTAATCCCTTAATTCCTTCTCTCTCTTTTGTCTTCACAGCACAGAGCCCCACTGCAGCAGACCCCTTGCAGCAAGCCTACGCTGGAGTGCAGCAGTACGCAGGTCGTTAGTATTAACACTTTCTCCCAATAAACCTTTCTCTTCTCTAAAGCCTTTAATCTCTGAACACACCTAAGGGGGCTGGAGGATGGGAGGTGTTTGCTGAGACAGGGACACCAGGGCCACAGATCCTCAGATTAAATTTTGCACTACTCATGAAAACAAAGACCCAGAGTCTTTCCCCCCTAAGGAGGCAACCTCCAACCGTGAAACACCAGGGAAAGGCTCCCACTGACCTGTACCTTGGTGCAACTTCGTTGACAGGACCAGGTCAGGTCTTCTTAGCACAATGAACAAGTGGAAAATCAGGGGCAGGAGCAGGGGAGATGGGCAGCCAGACCCTGCCGAAGCACTGCGGCTGTGCCTGGCAGGGTACGGTATGTCTGCACATCCCCAAATTGTAGGGTATGTCTACGCTTTACAGGTTGACCGTGTGTGAGACACCTCAGCACTGGCTAGCTCTGGCGTGGCTGGAGGTGCAGCTGTTGAAGCAGGGGCTACCACACGCACCCCAGAAGCTATCAGCTCTGGGGTCAGGCCCACTACACCACTGGCCGTACCCCAGCTAGTTAGTTTGAGGCCTGCTTAGAAGCTGCTGGCTCCCCAGCATCTTCTTCATGACTTCCAGTGGGTCAGCCTCTGCTCGCTCTCACGTCGCCCTGTACGCTGAGCAGCTCCTTTGCGGTTGATGGACTGACACCAGCCAAAGTGACTTGGTGCAGATCATGACCCTGCCGTGTTCAGCCTCCCCTTGCGAGGTGTCCATGGCCAACGTTGCGAGGAAGCTGCCACCCCAAAGTCATTATTTCCTGTGGTAACTGGAGCAATCATGGGCTCCCGCTGAGGAATGGCTATTATCTCATGTCAGCGCTGTATCTGGAAACTTAATTTAATTCTCCATGTAGGGCTTCATTTGCCGGTGTTTTAGTTATTGTCATTTATTGCTTGTGAGGTTTGATAGATGGGAAGCAGCTCAACCCTTTGAGCTGTTAATTAACCCCTCTCCACACACATGGCCCCTATCCCCCTCTCTCTGGGCTCACAGGCGACCCGTACTCTGTATTTTTAGCAGCAAGGCACATCATCTACCATCTGTGGTACTGAATGGCTCCCCTTGTCTGCTTGGTGGGGGAGCTGAGGTGGGGAAAATTGTTTAATTGCTGCACACTGTTTCCACTGTGTCTGTGTGAAAGAGAAAGTGTCTATAGACATGAAAGGAAATGTATATCTGAGGGTATATGCATGAGTGTGCCTATACAGTGTATGTGCATATGAAGGTTACAGTCAGAGAGGGGAAATATACGTGTGAACTGTTATTATGAGCATGTGAATTAATCAGAGTGCAAAAGAGATTTCACAGGACAACATGCATGGGCTCTGCAGATGACTGTCAGCACGGGCATCAATGTGCTGAGCTCGTGAATGAGAGTGCTTGTGGTACCATATGGGAGGGTTATGCATCTCTAATGGGGGAGATCTTAGTGGAGACCCCCATTTAGACTGTGTGGTTGTCCTCGGTGCTACTGTTAGGAAGCTGAAGGGAGAGTGGGTGCTCAGGGCCAAGTGCCACCACCTGGAGCACCACTGTGATGTTTCTACTGCATCTCAGGCTATATGAGGTGGCCAAGATACAGGGGGAAAGCCCACCTCCAGCTTGGCATGATTATTTGGTGTGAAAGCTCCATGCTTCCCAGCACTGAAATCTGTCCTTCTTTCTTCTCTCGTTTTCTCTCCCCTATAGCTGCTTATCCTGCTGCTTATGGCCAGATTAGCCAAGCGTTCCCACAGCCGCCTCCTATGATCCCACAGCAACAGAGAGAAGGTGAGTGAATGGTCTGTTCTTCTTGCTGGACCCAGTATGCCATCCCCACCACATTGGTTCCCCTCCTCATACACCTAGAGAGCATCCATTAAACACCCCATTGCTTTGAATCCCTGGTCCACTGAGTCTTTTCTCAATTTCCATATGTGGCATCATTGCCACTAACTGTAATATGTGCGAACACCCTCGTGGGGAATAGCTGCTGAGATCTATCTTCTCAGCCCCCAGGGAGGGGAGCATGCTGATGTGCATGGGCCATGGAAAGGCCTGCTAGCAACGTAGGCGATAACATCCAGTGGGGGTTGTTAAAGACAGCCAACAAGAATGTGGATCAAAAACACAATTGCACTGGAATAAAGAATTTAATGGGAAACAAAGCACTGGTGGCCCTTCATTAGAAGCCAGTAATGTCATTTCAGACACCTGCTATTTAGTGGAGCTGATCTAGTCCTTTCAGCTTCCCTTGATGACCTGGAAACAGAAATCAGCCTTTGTAGAGCACAGTATCTGTACCAGGATGAGATGAATCATGTAGCAAAGGTACCTATTTCTTTAAGTTGACTATGAGAGGAGCCTGGGTTATGTAGTCTATAGGACAGGATGGCTGTACTTGAGACATGAAAAGTAAGGGGAGGTGAATCTCTCACTATCGCATGTAAATGTTTGGGAGATAACCACGTCATGCAATGCTTTGCACCCAAAGGCTTGCCTGAATGAAGAGAGGAGTCTCTTATGTTCCCCTTACAGTCAGTGGGGAACAGTGGGATCTTCAGAGGAAACATACTCAGGTAGTCCCGGCCAGAAAGTTCACTGCTCTTTTTTGACTAGAAGAGGAGACTGCTTGCCTAAGTGAGGCATTTAAGTCAGGTGCTTCAGCTTAGTATAGAGACCCTCATTTTAAATAATTACATTTCAGCTTTTATCCTCTACTAGATCACTAATTCAGATATATTCTATGTTATATGTATTATTATATATATGTAATGACATTTAATATTTTAATATAGTGTAACGGTCAGAGTGAAATGAGTCAAGATTACACTATCGAACTAAAACATTCTGATGGCCTAGAACTACTTTGGGGGAGAAATCTCATTTTGTGAGAAAATTAGAAATGTTGGCATTTCGATCTAATTTGGAATTAATTTTTTTCTGATGTCAGAATTTCCTGGGGAACACAACTTCCAGCTCCTGATTAGCTCTAGTACACGTCCCTGCTGTGAGAACAGATGCACAGACCTAACGTATCATTACAGAGATGTTTCCCCCATGCTGAAGGACTTTGCTTTTTGTTACTTACTGGGGCTAGATTAAGCACAGGACAAAATGGCAAGCAGATCTTTGCTTAGCATAGCATTGTGCCAGGAACAATCAGAAGCAAGGGATAGTTGTTGTGCACACTCTGAATACCCACTGCCCAAAGACCCCTGTGTTTGCAAGGCACAGTATGTCTCTGTGGGTTGAGGGTGAGTGTCACCCAGTGGACAAGTTATCTCATAACTCTTTGCTCCTTCCCGTAAGCAGCTGGTATTGAGGATAGTTGGGGGCCAGATATATAAGATGAACCCCTGGTCCAACGCAGGTTGCCATTCTCAGTGTCCTCCATTTTCCTGCAATGTTTAGCTGCTGTGGATTTCTCTGCTGTTTGCTAGAGGGAGAATCTCTAAGAAGGCACAACACTGTTTTAGCAGAGAGTCAAGACCTTTAAGCCTCTCTAACCTTTAACAGGAAGACGCAGCAAGAGGGAACTCTAATAATAACAATGCTTGGTGCTGAAAAGAGTGCTTTATGTTTGCAAGGATGTGCACAAACATTGATTTGTTAATGAACCAGCCCTACCACAACAACAACATCGATGATCACATTGTTAATAACGATGCTAACTCTCAGCTCCTGGATCCTGGTTGGATAACAAGCCCAGAGCTGCTTGGCTGCTGCATCATTGCTGTAGAGATTAGTCATTGCTTCCACATGAGTGCTGAGGCTGCTGGCAGCTGATGGGGTGCATAGGGTGGAACAGATCCAAAATGATCAAAGGTAGAGACAAAGTCTTGATTCAGACCATGTCAACTAGGCAAAACTTGAGGGTAATTTCAAATTTGTATGGTATTACTCATCTTGACATAGTTTCTGAAACTCGGAAATACATTTAGACATTAAAATAAGGTGATGCAGGCTTGTGACTCCTGCACTCAAACATGCTGAGGACTTGAGTAGCAGGCAGATGCAGAACAGGCAATAAAGGTACAGCCTCTGAGTGTTTGCTGTAGAGGTGAGGTGTATATCCCACTTACTGTGCATCCAACAAAAGGGCTGCCTACAGGCTTCATACATCTTTATGGGACAACCCATTTTAATTACCATTGGAAGAGCTCTCTGGTCGTAGGCTCTCCTTATGACACTGATTCACAGTGCTGGGGATGCAATGACAGGTAGCTTATCTCAGCTCAGGTATGTGGAGTTTACTCATGTTGACAGTGGACATCCAGGGATAGGTGGGACGGCAGCTGTCCCCATGCTCAGTAATTATCAACAAGCTGGAGGGCGAAGAGCATGGGCAGAGCAGTGACTTAGCAGCTCAGATACAGCAAAGCCAAATCAACATGGGCCCACAACAGATCTCTTTGCCATGTGTTCCAGTGTTCCCAAGCACAGGTGTTTCCATTATCCATTGTGGTTTGCCTGTAATATACAAACCATTCATAATCTGTGCATTTCCTACAACTTTTCTTTCCCTTTGTCCAAACCAAGACTATCTGTGCTTCTAGTGCGGTAATGGGCAGAAATACCTATTACTTAAAGCAATAAAACCAAAAGCCATGGTAGGTGTCAGGGTAGAAATGAACCTTGATTCTCTTCTCATAAAGTGTCGCAAGGGTTAGATTTTGAGCTGACTTACAGCCCTTTTGAAAATCAAAGTGAAGTGCTTAGTAAAGAATTTTAGTACTGTATTCAGCCCTGAACTGCCAAGTACACTGATCTCCAATAATCCATTAACTCAGTCCAAAACAAGACCTTTCTCTTGACAGTTTGAGTTTTCACTAAGGTTTTGCCATACCAACAGTGATCTTGCTCCAGTGATCCTGATCCCTTTTAAACTCCTCGCATGTGTGCACTGAGAACAACTTAGCTCTTCATAGCATTCTGAGCTGAACAACTCATGCATTCGCTTTCTCGAAAATATACACATATGTACAAAGGGGTGGCCATACGCATAACTGTGTGGTCTACCATGGACTGCCTAGATTAACTTGACTAGGAATAAAGGAAAAACAAGACAGAAGGGCTGAGAGAGAGAGAGCTTGTTTTGTGAATTCTTTACCAAGGAGTCTAACTGTGATAGGTAACTTACGGATGGATGGATTTAACAAGAAATTGCTTGTTAAATTCTAATAGCAGAATTTTCATATGTGAGAGTGATAAAACAAATCAAACTACCCCCAGGTTGTTTCTCAGTAGCAGGTGGAGTTTTCAGCATTGAAAATTAGCAAAAATCTTCTGTAGTTGGGAACGGCGTGAGTTTGGCCTTGAATATCTGAGTCAATATGGGAAGCTGCAGCGTGGTTTCACCACCACATTTCAGAGCAGAACTGGGCTTTGGGGATGGTCTCTGCTCTTTCACCTCCTCCCCGGTCTCTTCCTCTTGGTCTCTGAACACTGTGAAACAAAGCTGATTTCAAGGTGAGCTAAGGGTTGTTCTTTTGAGCCCAGCCTCTAAGCCTGGTGTGGACGAAGTTGCATGCCTTCTGATGTGCCTTATGCCTTAGTAGGTGTTTCTCAGCACACGCAGGCAGAATCCCTACTCATGCACAACACATCCAAGACCCCAGGAAATGCAGCTGGCATTTTTGAAAGAATTTGCCAGTTTTACAGAGCAAACTGCTGGCTCTGGTGATGTCAGTGGGAATTTTGCCACTAATTGCAGCAAAGCCAAGATTTTACCCATTCTATAATAATGTGGATCTCAAATCCCACAGCAGAAGTGCTCTGAGGCACGTTCAGCTGAAGAAATGAAATTTTCCCTGCTATTCTGGACCATGGTCTTCTCCTGGGCAGAATTTTCTCAACCCTAACAGACACCTAAGGGGGTCAGTGTTTGTTTAACACTTTCAGACTGTTTCATATCTAGTTTATTGTGCCAATAACTGCACATTGCATGTAACTGGACTGCAGCAAGGACTGGGGAAGGGATGGCTGCTTAGTTGGGAGACTAAGGAAGAGGCAGACGGGAGGTGAGGGGAAGAATGAAAAGCTTGGCATGAAATAGGGGAAACTGACTGTGCGCCACTGAGGTTCAAAAGTAATTTAGTTAAGCAGATGACCGGGTGCCTAATTAGTTAATTATCCCACCATACCACTAGCCCCCCCATTTGGAAGAAACCCTGTCACCATCCTCATGACCTCTAGGAAATGCACGAGATGCAAAGGATCAGCTGTTCCTTCATGACAGTCCTTTTAGTAAATTAGTGGGGAAAATTGTGCTTAGCAAATATTCATTAGGGCTTCATTTTCCATTAATCCAAAAGGAAATGTGGAGAGCCTGTGACTTCAATCACGCTGAGGCCCAGGAATTTTAATGAGCTTTAAATGGGCATCTGTCAGAATCCTGACTTCGCCGTACTTCTCCTGCCAGCCGGGGGGATGAGTAATGGCTAATAAAAGGTGGGAGCATCTAGGCGAACTCCTCTCCCTAACAGGAAAGGCAAAGTTGTAATTTGCTGTGTTATGACACCGTAATTATGCCCTGATGAAGAAAATGAGAGTATTAAAAAACCCTCTCCTTCCCCACACTGTGCCCCAGCCGTAAATGGGGGAAAGTTGGCTCAGTCAGGTCACAGGGTTGTAGGCACAGGGTCTGGGTGAAAGGAGGACACCCTATTTCTCTCTGTCCTCTTATTGTCACAACAAAGAGCATACACTAATTCCCCTTCATCTTGACCCCCCTGAGCAAACCAGAGCTGGAGTTACCTGTGGAGGTCAGTGCAGAGCTGGGCAACAGCTGGAAGTACCCTTGGAAATAATCCCAAGAAAAAAAACAATTTGTGCCTCCTGAAACTACACAGTTTTCTGCTGGTGAACACTGCAGGTGGTTTAAATACTTTTTTTTTTTCTAACAAAACCGACTGGACACAAATGTTCCCTCTGGATTTCTGCTCAATGCATTGTTCACTATACTTAAAAACAGAAGTCACATTGATAAGCTTCATTCTAAGCCACAGGCAGATTCTCCCTCTTCTACCCCAAAATGCAATTCCAACAGAACATTTTCTGAGTTTCAACTTTAACAAAACTGCATATTCCAGTGAAAGACTCCTCTCTGGGTATTTTTCCAAGCACCCCTGAAGTCTTTAACCCTTTGAAGTTTGTTACAGCACTGAGCCAAAAAAAAAGAAAAAAAAGGGGGGGGGGATTTCTGTCCTGAAGTCTAGTATTTTGGATTTGAATCCATGTATCATCTCTTTTGAAGAACCCTGTAGGATGGGGAGACGTGACCAGACTGCCCAGATTTGAGGGAGTCTTTGGGATGAGTCAAGTTGGGGAGGTTGAATGTAAAATTCTGTAAAACAAAATAAGGGCAGGGTTCTGCATCTCTTTTTACTTGTCATCACAGTCCTCACACAGACACAAGAAAGATAATGGAACTTCTGTGTGCAGACACTGAGAAGAGGCAAGGGTTAGTGGCAGTCACACAAAACTCTACAGATTAAATGAGATTATGAAGAGCAAAGAAAAACTATGAACTGCATCTGTCGTTCTTTTTGCTCTTACTCCTCCATTCTGTCTTTCCATGGCCACATGTGCTGCTGCATTCCTCTGTCTCTAGATTGCATCCTGGTGCTTGTCCTGGGAAGGTTAGCATAGCCTCTGGGTGACTTTCTGAAGTCCTGGTCTTCTGCTTTCTTTGTTCTTCCTTCTCAAAGTGTTTTGAAGACCAATATAGGAGAACAAGGAAGGGTCATTATGATAGATGCCACATTGCTAGACATGAAGTTTTCCAAAGAGGATGAAATGGTAACAATAAATATATGAGCCAAGAAAACCTCTGAAAACACATCCCACAGCCACTCTTTCCCAGCTGAGGAAAGTCAGACATGCAGAGGAACAAAGCGAGCCCTTTCTCCAAGATGTCTTAATGTAGGCTGGGCTCTACAGACTGCTTCCTAGCAGTGATCCCTTACAAGTCAGAGAGAGGGGACACCAAAGTAAATCTCCACCATGTGCTTTCTCATATCCCATTAATTTCCATTCATGGCTCTTTTTTTCTCTTGACAGGACCAGAGGGCTGTAACCTGTTTATCTACCATCTGCCCCAGGAGTTTGGGGATGCTGAGCTGATGCAGATGTTCCTGCCTTTCGGTAATGTCATCTCCTCGAAAGTGTTTGTGGATCGGGCGACAAACCAAAGTAAATGCTTTGGTGGGTAAAGATAACAAAACAATTAGATTCATCCAGGAAAGGGCTTTCTCTGAATACTTTACCTTTCAAACTGCTTTCTTTCTGCTTAAGCTTTATGATTTCTCTCGATTTACTCCTGTCGATACTTTCCCCCTTCCCTCTTTCTCTCCTAATTGTCTCATGCTCAGAATTGTGTGCACTGCTTAGAGGTGAAGGTTTGGCATCTCACTGGCAGCTGGGTGCTGCAGTTGCTGCTGGTGGGGTGGAAAATATCCCCGCTTGGAAGGGGAGGTGGGGAGGGTGCAGAAAAGACTAAAGCACCTGGAACAAAATGGAGGGGGCCGGGCAGTAGGTGAAATGCCGACGGGGTCAGCAGTGGGAATTTCTGTACCCAATGGAAAGAAAAAAGAGATTGTGCAGTTGAAGGGAGGACAGAGCTTGAGGGGCAGCTCTCCAGCAGGTGTGATGCATTAAACTGCAAAGGGACAAGGGCTGAACAACATCAGCTGAAAGCCTGGTCTTCTGCAGGGGTGGTTGCTCAGCGGACTGCAGGCAGCCGTGCTCTGAGCCACCGGACCTGAGCCAGCACCACAGCACGTACAAATAGCCTGAGCTAACCCTGTGCCCCAGCCAACAGGCCATGCTAAAAAGCTGGGTTTGAAAGCAACACTGTGCTCACACAGCTCTGGGCTCACAGCTGGCCCAACTCCCCCAGCTGGAGCATGAGCAGAGTACAGCCTCAGCTGCGTGTGGGCCACCAGGCAGGGACACCCCGCACTGCACCCACAAAGGGAGGGCTCAGCCTGCCAGCAGCCGTATGCTGATGTGTGCGTGATGTCGCAGTGGGATCCTGCTGTTTGCAAAGGTGTTGCTATGAAAGGTCCCTTCTGGCAGCGCAGTGGTGTGGGGACTCTGCCACGTGGTCCCGTCCCACCTGGTGGATGGGGGATCTCCCCCATCCTCACACCCACCACTGGAAAGTGCAGTTTCTGGTTCTCCACTACCCAGTGCTCTTTGTAAACTTTCCCTGAGAATTGCAACGGGACAAACTATTGCTTTTTTTTTCCTGTTACTTGCAGCTGATCTGGACTCTGTCTCTCAGGCAAACTTCCAGAGTTAAGACTTGTCGGAGTTTCATTTGATTTTAAAGTCACTCAGTCTCCACACTATGCTTCCCTCCCATGCTGCCTTCCCCATTCCCCTCCTGGACAGCCCACCTCCCAAAACTCTTACCTCATTCCTTGCTAGCTATGGTGCATGACAGACAGTACTTCCAAGAGTTTTGTGCCCCTTCTCTGTGCACAGTTCCTCCTGCCCATCCACAGAGGGTCTGAACAGGCTGCTCTTTGATTGAAGAAGCCCTGTTCCTTACTGTGAGGGGACACAGCAACCCCCTTCACCAATAGTCATGGGATTGCTGCACTCTCGAGCACTAGAGGACAAAAGAGTTTGTTAAGAAGAAGCAGTTGGGAAGTTCAAATGAGAAATTATGAGTTAGCCCCATTATCTCCAGAGCCCACCTGCTTTTTAGAGCTTTAACCATATAAAAGCTCATAACAAAACGAGCAGACCAGCACAGCTCTAGGTGTCATTGAACACTAATGCTCCAAGGATATCAACAGGTTAGAAGTGGACCTTTGACAATGAAATTGCTGTTCCTGTCATAAATAATATTTAGGGGAGTACTGAACCTGTCTCCCCTTATACTGGCAAGGGGGAAGGGCAAAGGTAAACGGAGAAGTGAAGTGAGAGCCAAGTCCAGTAAGGGAGGGTATCTCCTGGACAGAGATTCACCTCATACTCTCTTATCTCAAAGGTTCTCTGGCTACAAGGCTTAATGAGGATAATAACACATAGCTAGCTTCTGGGGCAGGGTTGTGGGACTGGCTTCATTGCTGCTTCCAAGGTACTGTGAGGTTGTGGCTGATAGCTGAGCAGGGATTGAGGGATCTTAGCAGAAATTTTTCGTAAGTGCGAGTCTTACTGGAAGAACCTAACCCACCGCTTGTTTGATGCAGTAACCTCCAGCACTAATGGTAGGGTGTTCCAGCCTCAAAGCAGGAAGGTGCGCTTTGGATGTGTAGACTTAAGCCCACAGGCAAACAAAAGCAGGAATTAGAGATTGCTAGTGGAATTTAGTCACCTTATGTTAGCTTCTGAGACACAAATATCCAGGTTCAATCAGTTTTGGGTCCCAGGCATCAAGCCCCAGTTTCCTCTGACTTTAAGTTTCCTGTAGAGCTGAATGCCTGATGTGACTGTTGGTTTCAGACAAAGGTATTGACTACACTGCCATGTGCACCACCTCCAGAAGGACAGAAATAGCAGACGTACAGGTACCCAATTATTGCAAGTATGTCACACTGCTCTTCAAAACCTCCCACCCTGCTGACCTTCAACTTTAGAGAAATGTAAAAATGTGGACATTATTACAGATAATCAGGCCTTTTGTTTGTTTTGCTAAGTCCACTGAAGTTGGTGCCGATTATAATTCTTTGTTCAGAAAGTCAACTTTTTTTAAAAAGGAAAAACTACTTTTTCCTAAAGGAAAAGAGGGATTTTTGTTAACTTTGAAAGTTAGAGAACTCTTTCCTTTTCTGCTTAAGCATTTCCCCAAACTCAACATGTAAAAACATAGCATTTGCATTCTGTTTCACTTTTTTTTAACAAGCCAGAGCTCTCCAACTGGTAGCCTGGGGGGACAATTCTGTCTGGCCCCAGAAAGATATTCCACTATTATATGACCTTTTAAAATGTATCTGCTATGCAGATCCCAAGTAAATTGCTATAACAGAGTCTAGCCCCAGGTTGTTGAGAAATCGTCAAGAAGTCCTGCTTTAGACAAACTCAAAAAATTCCGTAGAGAAAAATGTCACCATGTTTTTCTTCCTTATGAAGAGAAAATACTTCATTTACTGCTCTTCTCTCATTATTGAACTACCAATAAGTAGCCAGCCCAAAGTGAGTGAGTCAGTAGAGCAGCGTCTCAAAAAAAAAAAAGACTTTTATTCCTTCCTATTTGGCTCTGAACTCTCCCCTGCACTTCCAGCACAAAGATGGATGCATTATCTCCTTTGGCCACTGCTGACAGGATAGAGTAGGGGCAGCCATGGGAGAAAATGAAACCAGTCACAAGCCTTTCTCCCAGTTTCCCAGGGTCCACCATTCTGCAGAGACCCATTAGCAGCTGCGTGCGCTGAAGAAACCACACTGCGGTCATGAAGCCTTTGACTTTCCCAGTTCAGAGGCTGCCTCCTGGCTTGACAATGAGCAGTGCGGAATGCAGACTACAGCAAACACCAGTCTTGTGCAAAAAATGGGAAAGTGGTCAAAATATGTCTATTGTTTACCGTAGCAAGTCTGCTTGCTACAGTGTGTGAGACTGCCTGAGAAACAACCCTGACCTCACTGAAAAACAGCCATTTAAGTTGGGAGGCTTCTTTGCCTGAGACTTTCCTCTTGCTGCATGCATCCAGTCTAGACCCAAATCCTCCCTTTTCTCCTACAATTTTTCAGACCTCTGGCTTTTATTTTCCCCCCTATCCTGATGCAGCTGAAATATGTCCAAGTGCAGACCACACTTCTCCCTCGCACTCATCACCACCCTGTCTATCCCCATGGCCTAGGCCTCCATCACACCAACCATATGAGCATCTCCTTGGGATTCTCCTCAGGTACTGCCTCATCCACCCTCTTGTGTTCAAAGTTATTAATTTCACTTTCACAGCCCTTCGCCGTTCTGTCCTTCTCTCTCCTCTCCCTCGATGCCCTTTACTCGATGCCCAATCTGTAGCCTCCTCCCATACACTTCTTTTACAGTCAGCATGTTTCTCCTCACTGGGCCTTGCTGTCCTTTCCCAGTGAAATGGCAGGGCCACGGCAGGAGCTGTTGTCTCACTGGAGGAAAAATTACACTTAATAAGACTTTCCTTGAAGACAGCAACTCCCATTGTCACAGCAGGCTGATCTGGGATGTCTTGCACAGAGATACAATGTGCCACAGCTTGACCATCAGCTTCTGCAGGACCCTGGGTCTATATTTTGTCTCTGTGCAAGGCATGCACTTCCCACTGCATGTGTATAAGCTCTTTCAAGTGTATATATACTAAATATCAGAGGACATGCAATATATCTATATGCTGATCACAATGGTTCTATTGAAAACTTCCCTCTCAGATATGCAGATAGTTTAATTGTGACTAGTTTGTGTACAAGGCAAAAAAAGCTCGAGTAAAATGATGCTATTAAAGCTGCTAAGGCAAGTAGTCAATGTGAGAAGAGATGCTCTTCGTGCTGCCCACACAAGGTTAATTCTCCTTCTGTAGGGTAGGGTAACACTACTATACAGTCATAATTTCAGCAGCACTCAGTGTTGTCACACAGAACACACTTTAAGAAGGCATTTGAAGACGTTAAACTAGTGAAATGCAAAGACAACCATGTTCTAAGAAAATGTTTTAGCAGAGAAGAGAAAGAAAAGGATAGGTTTGGGCAATATTAATTAGGAAGACATGACAGAAATTAGAAAAACGAGGACGTAGATGGAACAGCAGAGGCCAAATGATTACCCCGAGGTGTCAGATAAGATGTAGATAAATTAAAGCCAGAGGAATTGCTGTACTGGTGCACTTGGAAATTCATTCCTCCAGTCACCGCTTTCCAAGAGCAGCAAGCACCTGGATGTGCCGGCTCTACGTGACATCAAGCAGTGGACACTGTCAGGGCAGCTCTGAGCCATGTAAAGAGTCCACCCAAATGTTGCTAGAGGGCCACCCAATTGGAAAAACATCTCGTCTTCTTTGAAGATGCCAAAAGAGAGAAGAAAACATCACTTGATGAGGGTCATAGTAGTTAATTACCCTCACCGTGAAATATTTCTATTCACTACTCAACCTTTTCTGGCTCCTATCTTGTGAAAAGAAACAGGGAGCCAAGGTAATGAGATTAAAGGTGAGAAAAGCAGTGAGGAATGAGGACTGGACACAGGAGGGGATGAAGCTCAGGAGAAGGTCTGAGACATAGGTAGAGCTTGTGTTATGTTATTAAAAACACATTGTGGCAGTTCAAGACCGCAGTGTGGTGGCAGAAAGGTGGGGTGGGAGATGCAAGGCAGCAGGCAGGTCATGATGGTCTGCAGAGTTTCAGCTTGGAAGCTGAAACAGAAAGAACAGAAACATCAAGAGACTGGGGCATTGGCAAAGCTATGCGGGGCCCTGGGACCAGGGGCATTGCAGATCAGGTCTAAAGTGCATTGGCAGCACTCCATAAGACGTAAGAGTGGAACAGCAGATCCTGAGGTACATCAGAAAAATATTGCTCAGCACCTGCTCACAATGTGCCTCCAACAAACCCTGCCAAAGCTGGCAGTTTCTCATTTAATAACAATAAAAAAATAAAAATAAATAAAAAAATAAATAAATAACAGCTGTCCTTAAATTCATCCAGGGAAATGAGCATGTCCAGGACTGAGTTGATGTAATGGTAAGAAATTCCAGCCCCAGGTTCCTGTCCCATCTGGGTGATGATGGGTTAACCAATCTTTGTGCCTCGGTTTCTCCTCTTGTTGCAGGACACTGATTCCTTTGCACAAGGATTTGAGATACATGGATGTGGAGAGTTATTTATCAGCTCAAAGATTTTTTGTTTGTGTGTTTGTTTGTTTGTTTGTTTTAACTCTGATTCTTCCTTTGGTAAATGACCTTTCTCTCCAGATAAAGGAATTATTAGAAAGCACTTGTGACAGAGATGGAGCTCTGCTTGCTACTGCTACCATTACTATGATTAAATTTTTTTTTCCTTTTTACTTTTAACACAATTTCAAACTTCCTAAGAAAAATTTCTACCCCAGACTTTCTCTCTGTAGCCCATGGAGTTAGGCTAGGTCCTTTGCTTTGCATGATCAGTGACAATTAATTTTGTTTCAATTCCCTGGACAATATCATATTGCCACAGCCATATAGCTATGGGCTTCAGACCAAAGCTTCAAACCACTAATTTCAGTGCCTGAGTTGGGACAATATGGGGACGATTTTCCAGGTGTTTTAAGCATGCCTGACCCCTGAGATGTTTTGGTTCAGGTCAGTTCTAGTGTGTTGTGGTCTTCTCCACTCTGAAGGAGCTGGTACAGACAGATATAGTGACAAGGAAAGATTCGTGAGGTGTCCAGCTTTGTTGGAAAGTAGACCAAGAGAGGTAGGACAACATTAAAAAGGTGCTTAGGGCTCCCAGAGGAAAGGGGAAGGAAATACAGAAGTTTATATTTGCTAGTTGCTCTCTGTTATAATCCACAGCAGGTAGGCTCTAAGACTTCAGATCCACAGAGTAAGGAAGGGACAGTTCTCCAGCTGATAAGGAAAGAGTTGTGCGAGTAAGAAAGCGAAGGAGGTGTTCATCAAACTTGCTGCACAGCACCTCCAGCCACTGCAGTTGGTTGGGGGAGGTTTTAGGGGGAGGAGGAGGAGCGGGAGAAGTATTAGGGCTGTGAGCCACTATTCATTTACAAACTATAATTAATTTGATGTTTAGATTAATTTCTGATGCACTCTCAAAGGTGCACTGAAAGCATTTTTCCTTTATTATAATGTTGATTGCTTATTGGGGAGATAAATCTAACTGTCAGTTATGCACTGACTTACCAAAACTTTCAGACCAAGCAAGCATGTATGCATAAGGAACAGCTGTTTGCAGCTCTCCAGTTAAAGGGATAGCTCTGTCTTTTCCCAATAACTCACATTAAAGAAAATCTATACATTGTACACAGGGACTTCTGCTTTCTTTTGTAGCTTAACAATTTATTAGACAAGAATATGTTAGCAGAATCTATGTTCTATTTATCTGTCTGTCCGTGTGTCTATCACTATTCTATCCATCTCTCCACCCAAGTGATAGATAGAGTCCATCCAGAATATGTCTAGAAGTTATGTATGTGCTTGTACATACCTACTCGCATACACACTTACACAATCATTTAAAACATTTTCACTCGTGGTGTAATTAGATGGAGGAACTCATAACTGCAGGGTCTTTGTAGCTACTCATTTAATGAACTTCAAAGGGGGAATGGCCATTTATGTGACTAATGGAAATGACCGATGTTAAGAGTTAATGCCAGAAGAAAAGAAAAAAAAAGTTTTGAAAGAGATTAAAAACTTAATGCTCTGGGCTTCAAATTGATCTTTCAGCTTTGGGAAATAGGAAAAGAACCTGATGGGGTTTTCACATGTGCCTGCACAGAGTGCTATTTACTGCCACCTCCTCTAAAAATACTTTGATTTTAGATAGCGTAGACAAACCCTAATTATATACAGCTGGTCCTAGCTATGCTCCAAGGATATCATAGTTTCAAATACAAACACTCCCATGTGTAGAAATGCCGGAGGAGAATCTCTAGTGCTACTTTCATTCAGTCCAGAAGTTTCTGTTCAGAAAACAGTGACTCCTTCCACAGGCAGGCCCATTTCTGAACTTAACGTGACTGAACTGCTGAGCATGGACTTACCACATCCTTCTCTTGTGAGATTGCAGACCTACAACAGCATTTGGGCTATCTGTTACATCTGTTTTTATTTTGTTTTCCCAAGATCTCTCTCATTCAAGGCTAATTTGAGCTCTAGAACAAGCGCTTCTCCATCAGTCCATCCAACCATCCATCCATCCATCCATCCATCCATCCATCCATCCCCACATATATCTATCTTCAACTTCTTTATATCTCTCTGTCCCTTCTCATTCACTGCACAGACCTGCTCTTCAGCATTTTGAAGTCTGTCAGCTAGCTTGTTACTGAGCAGCTGTTCAATAGATCCTCACAGCTCTGTGCTTGGCCCCAGGCCTTCCTTCCCCCACAATATTCAAATCCAGATATGAATATGACTTTATTATTATTTCCTCATCTGTTTTCCTAAGGCCCTTCCCAGCAGAGTGTTTGAGAGGTTCGTGGAGCTGAGTAACAGAATTTCCCCAGTGCTCATGTCGTCCTCATTTCACCAAGGGGATGGTGAGACATAGAAAGATTTTCAAAACTATTATTAATCTTGGATGCCTCATCTGAGATGCCATGAGCCTGATTGGTCTGGTTTTTTTTTTTTTCAAAATATTTAACACAATGCGGGGCATGCTATGTTTATGTTCACTTCCAATGCAGGTAGAAGCATGAAGACTTTCTACCAGCGAAATCTCAGGTCACACACTGACTGAACACCAAAAACAGATGAACATGCAGTAAAGCTTCATCTACACCAGTAAACTAAAGAGGCCTTGCATATCAGTCATGCACTGTGCCATAACTATCCATATCTTTTTAACATTTGTATGCCTTTGGCTCTAGTTGGGCCAGGAAGTTAACTCATGGCTGGACGTTTCTTGGGCATGGCTCAGGGGTGGCAAGGTGCAGGGACTGTCCCTAGACAGCGGTATAGACAAGACCACCCCTCTTGTAGGGGTGAGAGAGTTTAGTCATAAAGATACAAGCCATGATGTGCCATTTGCACTCAGAGCCTGCGGATTTTATTTACTAGTAAAAAAGTAGCCTAGGAGATCTTATTAAGGAATTTTGTGATATGTTATTTACCCAGCGTAATTGGGATGTCATGGAAGAAATAGGCACCAAGTCCACTTCTCCAAGGCAGCATTTGGTTGTACGACCAAACCACAAAATCATCCTTTCCCTGCGTTATTTACTGTCTATATTCCAACACTAGCAATAATGAGTCTGATACATTGCCATCTTCCTCACCCTCTTATGTTATTCATTCTCTACAGTAATTAAAACGAGGATGCCATGAAAAAGAAAAATACAGAAACGTGTGGTTAGAAGCAATGCCTTAATGCATATACAAAACAATACAAAATTAAAATTTTATACATGACATCAATTCTTTCATTTTTTAACTCTTGAGTGCTTCAGTTTGCAATCTTTCAAAGCTTTAATATATTGGTGCATGTGATATCTTACTTTTTCAAGTAAGCAAGCAAGCCAAAACCAATCCATGAGATGAGATCAACATCTCCAGATAGAGTATACTGACATCACAAAGGTTGCCATCAGGAAAACAACTTGCAGATCCCCATAAAAATAGGTACCTTTCCTCACCATTCCTAGTTTCAACTATTTCAAATCCCCAACCAAATTCAACCTCGTCACCAGTCCTGATCTGTAATATATTGCATATGAATATGTATATATATGTATATTTAATATGTATTTATATATATTTCTCAAATAGTGAGTATGTCTGCAGATTATCAAAAACAATGAAAACAGTTGAACTAGGGATGCTTAAAAGCAGCTTAAAGATGACTGTTTTAAATTGTAGCCTAATGTTAAGTAGGTGAATTTTCTGAGTAAATGATACAATGCCTATTGTTAGCTTGCATCTGATTTCTGTAAATGAGTAAAAAATGAGTAAAAGCCAGGTGGAATAAGAAATTCTGACCAGAATCAGATAAAGCCTATGGTCAAAATGCTCCTGTGTTAAACCCCATGAAGAGGTGTTCCTATTACATCCTTTCCACTTTCATTAGCTAAGTGATGAGTGTATAATCATTGGAAACATGAGTGTTAAGTAGAAAATAAGGCATTATAATTATGATCAGTACTTTCATTTAGGGTTTATCCATCATAATTTGTGGAGGTCACTGGGATTATTAATCAGAAATTGTGGAAATTGCTCTTTCTACCTATTAATAGACACAGAGCCTTTCAGAAACCTGAAGACTCCAACCTCCTGCCCAAAGTAAGGTCAGCTGTGGGGTCAGACCTCGGGGTTGCTCAGGTATTTATCCAGTCAGGTCTCAGAAACCTCCAAGGACAGAGATTCATTTGGTCAACCTGCTCTAATACTTGCTGGTCTTCATGGTGAAAAAGCTTTTCTTTATATCCACTCTGGACCTCTCTTGTTTCAGTTTCTGCTCCTTGGCTCTCATCCTCCCACCATGCACCACTATAAAAAGACTATGTCTTCTGTCTCTCAAAGGGCAAGTGCTTCAGCCCTTGGCCATCCTGATGGACCTATGCTGAACTCACTCCACTTTGTTACTGTCTTTCCTATGCTGGGGCCAGGGTTGGGGGGAGGAGGATGTAGTATCCAGATGTGGTCTAGTGAGTGCTGAGCAGAGAAGAGTAATCACTTCCCTGGTTGACTGTCTGTGCTCTTGTTAATAGAGCTCAAGATGCTGTTGGCCTTCCTTGCAGCCAGAGCAAACCACTAATGAGATCCCCTAGTGATGTAACCCATGGAAAACCTAGAGAAAGTAGGATTGAGCCCTTTCCCACCAGCCAGGTATCAGTACCCTTGATATTTTGACAGGCAAATTTACTGTTATAAATGGGAGGAGGCACTTCTAACATCTAAGAACAGCTGCTGTCTTTACTTCACAGGCAATATGCTTTCTCAGTTTTTGGCAAACGTGACCTACAAATCTGATTGTGTTCTGACCATTTAGAGAAATTTTATGGCTGTTCTAAAAAAAGGTTCCTAATTACCCTTTAAAATCCTTCTCCAGTAAGATTTCCAGAAATTGTAAGGTGCTTTCCCTGGTCATTGTGCATCTCCTGACATGGCTGAAGGATTCTTGTGTTATTGAGCTTTTAAAAATGCTTATGGGAGAATAATTTTTGTTTCTTTATTTTAGAAGTCAATGAAAGATCCACATTTTTAGGGGAAACTTACATTTTTACCCCACCTCTTCAAATTAATATCCCTGTCCAAATTATCAAAAAACATACTGCATTTCTTAGATCTTAATTTTTTCTAACCAAAGGCATTGTCATAGATGTGTTTTCCAGTGATATTTCTACTCCTCTCCTTTTGTTAATTAACATACAAGTGTATTTTTCTATCTCCCACTGGAGGATGGATCAAGAGTTCAGAGGGGTCATTGTTTAGGTGCCCCAAAAGCCAGAATTAGATCGCACTTTGGGCAATCTATGATACAATTCAAATCCCACAGATTGAATATAACTCTTCTGAGGGACTGCAGAAGGCTTTTCACAGGCCTTCACAGAGATCTCCAGGATTCAGGATACTCTTTTGAAGGCCATTAGTGGTGAATGCTCTGCTGGCAGACCCAGAGGAATTTATCAGCAGCTACGCTATAGTATGAAGGTGTTTAATTCCCATTGATGTTAATGACAAAAGAAGCCAGCTGATCATCTCTCTGTCCATTGTGGATAATCAAAAATGCAGAGGTCTTACACTGACATTGAAAGGACCACAGATGTAATGGTTGGCTCTGGATCAGTACCTTATCTTCCAGTTTAAAATGTATAACTCTTTCCTTTCTCCTCTTGGTACCCAGCATGGTTCAGTACCAGTTCACAACCTACTGATCTAAATATTAAGAGATTTTCTCTTTCCTTTTTCTTCCCAAATGACTCACTGCATATGAGGAGTTTTTTTTCGTGTTGATTTCACTTTTAGTTTTGTTAGCTGTTTTTCACACAATAGCATCCATAGAAAGTAATGTATTGGTCTGAAAAGCCAAAAGTTATTCATCACTATTTCTACCTTCTGAACAGAAACTTCTGGACTGTCCAACAAGAGAAGCTTCTACTATATCTATTAGGTTGCCCCATCCTACCCATAATGTGGTATCAGGTATGCAATGACATAAAGGGGAGAGATGGTTAGTTTTCTATGTAAGTAATGATCAGCAAGGAGCAAGATGGGGATTTTGTACATTGCTACACAAAGAATGGGTCTACTTCAGAGACTCCCCGGGACAGGAGAGAACGGTTAAAAAACATAGTCATTAGTACAATTTGCAGTGCACCTTGCTGGTCTATTTCTTTTTGTTGTTGTTGTTATTTTTCTTTAATTAACCCAGGAAGAAATTTTCCTCCCCATTATGAAATACTATCAGCAGGAAGGTGACCTTTTATGGTGATTGTCTCTTATAGACAAAAAAGGATGACTGGTGTTTTCAGTAGTTGCAATGTTCATGCATAGCTTCTTTATCAAGAATCCGCAAATTCAGTGGGACCCAAGAGAGAACCTGGGAGCAAAGAAATGAAGATTAAGATAAGAAATGGAGTGGGACACATCTGATGGGAGCTTCAGTAGTTACTTTCATCTTGTTTATATGGTACAACTCCAACAAAACTGATGTAAAAATAACCATCTTGATTCAGCAACACTCATAGAATCATAGAATCACAGAATGATTTGGGTTGGAAGGGACCTTAAATATCATCTAGTCCCTGCCATGGTCAGGGACATCTTCCACTAGACCAGATTGCTCGGTCTTTAACTTCGCACCTATTTAGATCTCACTCATAACTTGCATAAAACCTATACTAAGCTAATTCTTTGCTTCTAGTTTTACACCAGCAGAAAAACTTGTCTCCTGAAAAGTTCATCCACTTTTTCCAACTGTGTACTTTCCCCATAAACCCTATATTGACACATCAAGACCTCAAATATTCACAGGGAAGGCTCAGAAAGCAAGTCAAGAATAGTTCCTTCTGTTTCTGAAGGCAGTTAGGAAATTGCTTGAGTTCTGATTATCATCCAAGAAAGAAACAAATGCCATTCACTTATCTATAGGTGATTCCTTGCTGACTAGCTTGTTCCTTATGAAGAAGATATTTATCAGCTGAGTTGGATCAGGACGCTTCTTTTAGATGAACTACAGTGCTTCTTGTTCACAGCAGACATGTAAGTGTTTTGGTCCAACATTTGATTTCATGGGGTCTCCAAAGACTGGCTGGAGCCTGAATCCTTTACTTCTTCCATCCATTCATTGGATGACTTCAATTCCTACTTAGCATAATGGGTAGACCCACAGTCCACAGCGTCTGACAAATAGTTGCTCATCCTTTAGATGAGCTGTGTACACAGGAAAATAAGAAAAGTTTTTAATGTTACCTCCGTTCTTAGGATGAGAAATCTGTTGTGGTTTTCTGTATGAAATTTCTGCTGCTTCTTTTTTTTTTTTTTAGAAGAATCTGGTCCTGATCAGGTGCCCTGGTTGCAGATGTATGTGAGTCAAAACCCCAGATCAGACCATGCAGTAATGTAAACTGTCCAAATTTTGGCCTAATCTTGAATTTTAGTCATATGCTTTCAATGGAGTCATGACAGTAATTTCTGTATGAAAGAACAGATAGTGAAAAGAGAAGAATAAGAGAAATAAAAGTCCTTCTTGGTTAGAACCACCATATTGAGGGTCAGCACCTGCAGCCCTCAAACTTCTCCAACAACTGCTTCTTTGAAGCAGTATCTGGAGAGCATTCAACTGCAGTGCACAATAACAGTGACCACTTCTCTGCACATTCAAACTCACACCGTCTCATTGTATGGAAGTAGTTGCATGCATGGGAAGACGGGAAGGTGACATCAGGAAGATGCTCATGTATTTCTAGCTACCTTCTGCACTGGGCGTTCTGACCTTTAGAGAAAGTTAATCATGCCATCTACTTTCACTCTTCATTTAATCTCCCCTTCCCATCTGTTCAGTTTCTCTCAGCTGGAAGCAAGATGAAGAACGAGTACCAGTCAGCTGTCTCAGTGGTCCACAGCCCACACTTTGGGGCCATTTATTGTAAGGCATTAGCATCAATTGTCACCTCTATGATGACAGTTACTGCAGTCTATGCCAGATTAGTAGGCAAGTACTGGTTTTCTAAATATCTGAAAAGTGAAACGAACAATAGACAGACAGACAGACAGATATGCAGTATCAGAAGGGACTGTCCTGATCCTTTTGGACTGAACTCCGAAATAACATATGCCAGATACCTCAGCTCATGTGACAGGTTCAAACCTTCTGCTTGAGTCATATCATCCCTTTTAGAAAATCTCTTAATCAAGATTTCATGTGATAGGTGCTCCACCCCTATTGCTAAACAAGATGTTCCAAAATAGTTAATTACCTTCAGTATTTAAAAAATGCAGACTCAGTGTCTTATTTCCATTTTAAATTTGTCAAACGTCTGCTTCCATCCAGTGGAAATCATCAAGCTCTTTTTTTTTCTGTATTAAAAAAAGCACACATTCTATTAGAAATTATTTATAGACTATGATTGGAAGACTGTTTAACCTTCTCTTCAATAAACTGTGGCAACTCTTGTTACTTTTTCAGACCTAGAATTATTCTTGTAGTTCTGCATAATTCTTAGACATTTTTTTTGTAGAGAAATCACCTGAACTAAATGCAGAATTCCAATACAGATATTTCATGAACCATATTCAGAGGAAAGATCACCTCACTACTTCTAGAGGATATTCCCCAGAGACTGGCTTTATCCAGAGACTGTTCCGAGCCCTTTAAGTATTTCAGCGTAATCCTGAGAGCTTGTGTATTTGGCTGTTATCATCAAGATACCTGTGTTCTTCTTATAATCACTGTTTTCTAGTCAAGAATTCTCCTTTTTATGAGCTACCCACCTGCTTTTTCCTGTGGATACTTAATTTTGCATTTGGTTGGTTTAAAATGAACACTCTTTAACTGAATCCAGCCTACACAGTGACCCAGGTCAGCCTGACTTACTTCTGTCATTATTTATCACTTTTACTATGACTGGCAAATTTTACCAGTAATTGCTTTAGATATCTTCCAGGTACTGTTAGAGAAACTGAATAGCACAGGTGTTTCAGCATGCACCTGGAGGAACCTACTAGAAACTCCTCAATATTATAAGTCACGATTTACAATTTTTTTTGATGGTGTATCAGTTATCCAATTTTTTAGAAGTTTAATATGGGCTGCTTTCATTTTCTGTAAAGAAAAGCTCTGTGAAATACTCTAGAGGGGTTTAAGTATACTCTATGAAAACTTACTTTATTAACCAAACTTGCAATTTCATGAAATCAGGTTAATTTAATAGATTCTATTTTCCATGAAACTATGCTGATTAGTATTAATTGTACACCATTTAATTCTTTGCCATATCATCTCACATCAACATTTTCATAATTTTACTTAGGCTTATGAAAGATTAACTAAGTTTACCAGGTCATCTGGTTTACATTCTTGAAAATTAAGAATAGATTTTTTTTTTCTGGAACACTTTGAAGCTTTTCTAATATTCCATAAATATCTAAAATGAACATTAATGGTTCAGCGAATTTCTGAGCCAATTCTTTGAATATTCTGGGGTTCCAATTATCGCATCCCACAGATGTGAAATATTTAATAGTAGTTGTTTAGCATAGTCATCAGTTACTAACTGTTCATACATTACAAAATGAGTGGATGGATGGATGGATGGATGGGGTGGATAACTGGATAGATGGATCTCACTTGGACATGATTAAACATCAGTAGAAGGTTAAATATTCCAAAAAGTCATCCAACCCTATTAGACACTGGAAAACAACTGAAATGCTATGCCCTTGATCTGCACACATACTCCTTTATTGAGTATTCCAGTACCCATAAATCACCTTACAATACAATACCTTCCAATGCACACATACATTATAGAGCTACTTACATACAGATTGTATCCTGAAATTCTTTACAGCACTAAAAAAATTGCAAGACAGCAGCTAGTACATTGTGTAAAGAACATAGCAAGGTAAAGACCTTGCAAGGCAATTAAAGGAAAGCCTCCATTCTCTGATAAGACTAATAAACATGGGAAAAGAGAAACTGAGCAGACTTAGAAATGAAATGTACAGAGGTAGCAAGGAATTGCTGAGAGGCAGGAGGTCAGCTCCCAGTGGAGAGAGAAGGGTGGGAGCTCCTCCCCAGCACCCTTCCCACAGAGGAGAAGGCTCCTGTGATTTGAGCACCTCATAGTTGCCTTCCCACCAGAAAATGCCTCCTTGCCATTCCTAGATCTAGCCCTTCACTGGTTAGTAACAAAAGCAAGGAAGCCGTGCTCTGACAGGGCAGTTATATTAATAGCCACTTACATTAATAACTAATTTCTTAACTATTAACACAAATGCCAGGGGAAGGAAAAGAGCAGGGCCATTGGTCTAACCAATTGACAGTGTTTTCTGCAGCTTCATGCATCTTAGTAGTCTGGTCCAGGCCCCGTCCTATCTCCTGGGTAGCAATGCTTTGGATGCAAGAGAAGCAAGGGGCATGGACTTCTCCTGCACTAGTACCCAGCCTATGTGCATGATGTTTCTTCTCTTGCACTTCATGGGAATTTGCCTTCCACAGGCTAAGGCAGATCCTGCAGAGCACAGTGTTTTTCTCTTCTCTTACTCTTATTTCTCTCTGCTGAGATGTTGAATGGCGAGGTGGAAAAGTTCAGAAGAACGAGATCCTTTCCTTAGCTAGTGACATTCATAACTGGAGCAAGAAGAAGTGCTAGGAAAGATCCCTCATGGCAGTAGAGAAATAGACTGACAGCCAGAACCAGAAAAATGTATCTCTGGCCAAAAAAAGCCAATAAGCTCCAATGTCTATATTTCCATTGCAATCTCTTGTAAAGTGCATTGCTGAGATACTAGTTCTGTGCAGCAAGTACCTGACATGCATATCCAATAAGTCTTCTTAGTTTTATGACAAGTTAAATATTTGTTTCTTTGAGGTTCCTATTTTCCTTTCCACTGCCTGAGACCAGCCTACTTACATAAGTGGACCTGCTGTGGGACTGTCTGCCCCCAGTTCAGGAGTCTTGGTCAAAAGTTTGCATCTGGACCTGTCACTGACCATGGTCTTGACTTCTAATTTTGGGGATGCTCAGTATAGTTACCAAGCACTGGGCTCCATCCAGAGAAAGGCTTCTGCTGAAGAGAGGCAACATGTTATTCCAACCTGGTAGCAGATCATCAAAAGCCTGTTTTGCACATTAACTGCTAATTCTCCTTGCAGCATGCAAAGAGAAACAGAAAACTCAAAAAGACCAATTAGGGGTCTATGGAAACCTAATGATGTGCTCATTCAGGACTGCACTTAGTGCACAAACTAATTCATGGCCATGCAGAGACACTACTCACTGTGAATTAAAAGTTTACAGTTGCAAAACAGTCTTCAAATACACTCTGAGATAGATTGCAAATTCCCTTCTTTATCATCTCAGCCTGTTAAAACAGAAGAACAGCCCTTGAGTAATATTGGCTATGTAAAGCCAATGGTGATCGTGTTGGTGTCATGAGAAAGGCATAAAGTTCCCTCAGCAAGTCCCACTACCAAGATTTTCTGTGGAAGAAATGGGGAGTTAAACCAAAGCTCCCTCCAAGATGTTACCCCAGTTTCCACCCATAGTAAAAGTCATGCAGGAAAAGAGCAGGTCAGGAGAAGCCATGGACTCCAATGTCAGTACCTTCCTGGAAGTTGCTGTGCAGAATCAGGAAGATTAGGTGCCCTGAGCTGCAATCCTAGCACATTTCTTGATTCTTTGCTGCTTTGATAAATCATTTATTAGAACAGCCTTTTTACATAAACCCTGGGAAAAAAAAAAAAAAAAAAAACATAAAATAGATTTATCACAAAATCCTGTCCTCCTACCAACCATCTTCGACCGGGACATATATTTTTCTGATTATTAATTAACTGATGTAAAGAAACAGCTTTGAGTTTTTTAACCTCTCCCTTTCTCTTTTGTCCTTCAAGAGTATAGATGACAATGCAGGGGTGGTGTTCAAAACACAGATAGCTTCTTGAGCAATGGAAGTACTAGCATCATGCTTTGAACTGTAGTTATGAACTCAAATGTTAGAGCCATTCAGAAAGCAAGCATGTAAGTTGTTTTCCCAGTACACATATTCTGTTCTTAGTCATACATGTTTAAATCTGGCATAGCACCAGAAGAGAAACAAAGCTGGTTAATTGTCAATAGTGCAAGTAACAAAAAAAAAAAAAAAAAAAAAAAAACCCTGTCATGTAATCTACCGGTAGATATTTGATCTGCAAAAAGAAAAGAATATTATATTGTTAGCATGGCTTGCCTATCTGCTTGTCCCTTATCATTGTGAAATCTCAGCTCTCAGGATAAGCCATAGCTTTTCTTCTTTTTGGAGTCCATCCAAATATCTTTAACAACATGAAATACAACTCCACATAAATAACAGGAAGGGAGAGAGCTGAATGCATCAACAACTTCTGAGCATGTCAAGCCCCCTGAAACTAAAACAGTCAAATGAAGCTAGAGGCATTAGCTGCTGTCCCTAGGATATGCTTACAAGGAAAATGCACAATTATTGGCGTTTGCCCTCCTCCTTCTCTCTCCACAGCCCACCCAACACAGCCCCTCCACCCTCAGCAGCTAGTCAGTAGAGATTTTTATATTACAGCAGTGGATATCAGGACAACTAAGAAGAATAAAATAAATAATCCAAATCTGGTCCAGGTCTGTAGGCAACTGATATACCAATAGCATCAAAGTACAACTCCCAGCTTCATTATCTGGTCTAAATGAAATATAGTGAGCAAATGCACTTCTGATCTCTCTTATTAGTCCCATTTGTTAAATTGCTGTATTATTTACAGCTTTGCACAGAATGAGGAAATGGCCTTAGAATTCCATCTTAAAAGCAAAGTGATGGTAAAAACTAGGGTAGCTTTGTGAGCTTATCTAAAGGCAGGGTTCTTGCAGAGGTACAACGGTATCAACATCCCAGCACCAGGGCTTATCACCCAATTAAAGATCTAGTCTTGGCAAAAGTAGACAAATAGCAGGCTTCCATCACACTTGGCAGTATTTCTGGTGGGGCTTGTATACATTAGGATTTTGATTCAGCAATTAACACCACTTTGAGGAGTGACCTATACAGGCACTAGCCAGTTAACACAGTCTTACCTTAAGATATCAGTCCCAACTGTGGAACCAGTAAACCCCAGGTAAACCTCAGTTTAAGCTAGGTGCTTGCCTTCATTGCAGTCAGTGCTGATCCCTGCTAAACAGCCAGTGGGACTTACAGTGTTATTCATTTGGGCACAGCTAGTTGTGTTCCCCCCCCCCCTAAAAAAAAGAGAGAAATTGCATTCAACACTCCACCAATTGTATTGGCTAGACCTCCATTGATTATTTTAGGATCCCAAGGTGATTTGCTCAAAATGGATGCATGTGTAGACACACTCTAAATGTGCATGTTTAGCCAGTAGGAGGTACATTGCAACAGGACCAGTCCCAAGAGTAGAAATCAAAGTTCACAGGCAAGCTAGGTTCTCCAAAGACATGATATAAGCAATTATGCAGCTGCAGCCAACTCAGCTTTGATATTTGGTAGCTGTGTCTATATTAGTAAAGTAAACGTACCTGGCACTTTTCTCTAGCACTGGCGCCAGCTGGCACAGAATGGCCCACACCCAAACTATTAAATCCTGTTACTTTCCAGAATATCATGGCAACATCCAAGCTAACTACTGAAAATGGCTTCCGTCCTGTGCTAATACTCACACTGTGTCCAGGAATTGTTTGGAGTAAGGCATAAGCCAAAACTATGTCAATAACCTCTCTAAAAATTCAGTGGTATAGATGATTGGGCTTCAGTTTCTCTGAACTTCCTTGGCACAGTTTTAGTTTACTCTTAGATATGTAGCTGATGGGTCTTGGACAGGAGTATTAACAGTCCAGAGATGATTTTAAAAAGAACTGTCTTTCACTATAACTATATTCAAAGATGTGAGGTAGATAGACAGCAAATTTCAAGTTGAGGATTAAGTAAAACATTTCCAAGGGAGCTTCCAGCAGTATTTAAAGACTGAATCAACTCAGGTGAAATCAGGAGGTGCTTAGTTTCTTTCTTTGCTGAGATCAAATCACTGGGCCTTGTTGACTGATAGAGTATTCAATGAGTGAAATGTAAACTGGGAACATTACCAGGTGCTTACTGGCTAAGAAGTGATTGCAAATGCAGATCCATTGCCATTTAAAAATACTTCAGCTCATTACTCACCATAACTCTCTAGTTTTCTGTCTAGAGATTGATGACTGCCGTGAGGCTCGAGCAACACTTCTGCTCACATCTTCAGAGCTGCAGTGTTGGTACCTCCTCATGCATGTGGCTGGCAGGATAACTGCATGGAGAGCCAGTTACTTGGACCCTCCGCTTCAAGAGGGGAGGATGAGGAGGGATGCCTGTTTATTTCATGGTCCTCCCTCTTAAAACCACATCTGGCACACTTAATAAACCTGTTGTCTCACTTTGAGGCTGAGATCATAGGTTTTATGACCTCTCATAAACCTATGTTATTAACCAAAGGCAGGGAGTACAGCTTTAATGCAAGAGTGAGAAGGTGTGCTTCTGTATGTGTGTATTCATGTGTATGTGTGTCTTTTGCAAACCAAGCCACCCTGTGTCATGTGTGAGATTTGCTTTCGAGGAGAAACTAGACCAGAGAGGAGGTGCTGCTGAATGCAATCACAGAACAGCCCGAGGCTGTAAACTATGGCCGATGCTGTTGTCAAGAGCAGGTGTATACCTGGCAGCAAATGCTCAGCATTATCTTTTTGAGGGGCCCTAAAGCTGTCTCTTCATTTCAGCCTGTCTGTTGAGAGACACTGGGTTCCTGGGGCTGATTTGTGCTGCCAGAGCTTTGCAAACAGATGGCTTTGTCTGGAGTGCAGGCTTGTCCAGGCTAGACTTACCTAGGGTTTTAGCTCAGAGATGTTGTTGGCACACAGGGATGTTTCTGGCAAAGGTAGCAGAGGCAATTCTTATACAATGTTATGGCCCCCTGTCTCAGTCATATCTCAGTCTCATGGTCACTCCAGCTAAAGTCATGTACAGTATGTGCAAATGAGGTCTACTCCTGGAGCTAACAGAAGAAAAAAAAAATCAAATTAAAAACCTTCCTCAAAGCTGAATGAGTTAGATGCATTGCATCTAGCTTGGTTCGGAGCTATCTTACCTCTTCTGATCCTCAGATAGCAAGTCTTCCGCTGAGACAAAGAATGGGTGGCCTGTAGGTACAATGTTCAATCACTATGGGTGCTTCTACTGCTGGATGGATTCCATGGCTGATTGGATGATGTGCTGGCAAGGTATGAAACTACTTACAGAAACGATGTTAGGAAAGCACTAGCGTTCATCTTTCTCAACTGCAGCATCAACATAAAGTAAAGGTCTGCAGTAATTGCCAGTTAATAAAGCTCCTCATATTGCTTAAGTGGCCAACAATCAAACTATTCATGCCAGTGAGTACCATAATGGAGAGCTTATTAAATTCACATTTTGCTTATATTGCCATAATAAGGAGGTAGCAGTAGGTATATCAGGTTCCCTTCATTTTGAATATTGAAAGGCAAAGGAAAGGTTATGTTGGGTAGTGAAGGAAGGTCTAGAAAGAGATGCACCCCACTCACAACGGAGGAAAAAAGAACAAGACAGAGAACAAGTGCCTTGAGACCATGCATCACATCTGCTCTAGGATGACCCAGATCTTGTGTGTGCTGGTACTGTGGCACCAGCATTTGGATCCCCATGCTTCACATAGTCTCGTGTCTGAACTGGCACTCAGACCAGGCACTGCATCCTGGGACACCGATCTGTAACAACCCCTCCTACCCTCCNCTGCTCACTCCCTCCCTCCCGCCACCCTCACCCCCTTCCCCATGTTCATTCTCAGTGGTCGTTGCATGTACGTGCCTTGGCCCCCTTCAGCTCATTAAGCCCTCTGCCTTGCCTCATGTTTTGACAGGTTTTGTGAGTTTTGACAATCCTGCCAGTGCCCAAGCTGCCATCCAGGCTATGAACGGCTTCCAGATTGGCATGAAGAGGCTGAAGGTGCAGCTGAAGAGGCCAAAGGATGCTAATCGTCCCTACTGAAGGGTTGTGGGAACCACTGGATACAAAGCACTAGCACAGGTAACTGCATGGGGAAGGGGGTGTCAGCTGTGGTTGTAGCCTCTCTTTGTGTTGTAGACCCTCAAAAAGATTCAGCTCTTCAACTCTCTGGCTTCTGCCTTTTCCACTTAGGCCTCTGGCTAGAGCCACACCACACAGACACACACCCACACATAAACCAGGAACTGTTTGGGCCTCATTAAAAGAGAGGTGGAAGGATGTTTAACGAGGGTTCCCCACCCCAGTGGCATCTTGCATCTCTCGAAAGTCTTCCTGGTCACTAAAGGAGAGGCAGCAGCTGTCCTGATTCCCCTTGCTCAGCCAAAGAGAGCGTTTCTGGTGGCTGAAGAAAACCAGCAATTAAGCGATGGGACTGGGCTGCAGTTTAATCCCAGGTGACTGGACTGGGACAGCGTCTGTCTCAATAGCTCTGTGTTGCAAATGTTTCAAAGCATTCTTCATTCTTCATGCGGTATAGTCTGTATCCAATTTCATCCCAGCATAATAACTATATGTAAATATGTCTCTGTGACAACTAAATAACCCCTAATTTCTTTGTTCCCAAGCCCAAGAAATTAATAGGAGGATCCATGCTGTCATCTTGCTCAGTTACTGTTAACTTCTGTGTATAGATAAAACCCAACCAAAGCCAAGGGAGCTTTGCTTGAGTGAGGACCTAGACATATCTGAATGAGGGTCTCATTGTTAGACTCACGTGCTTTGTGTTGTTGGAAAGGAGACAGCTTGATGCTACAAGGAAACTTCTAATACATGTAACAGTGACAAAAATATCAGAAGCAGCAGCTTGTTTCATTGGAATCCCAGCCTATTAGCAATAACAAAATGGAGATGTTTCCAAAAATGGAAATGTTTCCCACCACTGACTGGCTTTTCCATTAGATAATTCTTAGAGAAATTAAATATAAAAATGTGTTTGTTACAGAGACAGGAAGTGTCTCTGCTGTTAAAGCTATTCCACACCAGAGATTCCCCAGTAAACCCAGCACTTAGGGTGGCCCTAAGCAGCAACAAGCAGTTTGCACTCCCAAGTTAGTGACAGAGAGATGGGTTAGGTAACCTTTCTAGGCCATTAGGACCATAACATCTGAGATTCAGTGATTTTAATTTAGGTCTTTTTGACCCACCTAATGTTGAGGCAGAAAGTTCCCATCTTCAGCCCTCCCAAAGAACTATGAAGTGATCCAATTTTTCACTGGTATCTCTTAATATCTTTGAAAATACTTCGTTCTGGTCTTCAGAGCAGTATCCTTTCTACTGAGAATTAAGGAATGGGATTAAAATGTCTTTGAAAGAGGTGCTGCACTGAAGACAACACGAAGCATATTAAGAAAACTTTCAATAAATGTAATAGGTGCATGTGCTAATTTCAAAGGGGCTTTTAGTATCTCTGTGGCAATAATGACTCAAGATACAACCTCCATAGTCCAGAATCTCTTTTATATGTGACTACATGAAGATAATTTTCAATGCATTTTCACTCTTCAAATACCTCTTTTCTTTTCCTTGCTTATGACAAGGCCTCTTGGAAGCTTGAAACCAAAATATGTTTCCACATCAAAATGCTTTTTGCTTCATCACACTGGCTTTTTTACTGCAGGTTTTGCTCAGAAGTGTTGGGGGGGAAGCGGGAGATGCATGCATGCTATTTTGTTAAAGCAGGGACTGTCTTTGTGGGCAGAGTTTCAATAACACCTGCAAAGGGATGAAGAAACAGATACATTTCCCTAGTTGTTCAGCACCAAGCAATAGCTTTATATTGTATGTGAACACTGAGGATATGCTTGTTTCTTAAGGTTGTATAAGAAAGTGCAGGGCTGTAGACTCCAGTGTTGTTAAAGATCCATGGGTATGAGTCTATTGTGTTTTCCTTATCATGGATCATCATGAAGTGATGAAAAAAAAGCTAGGCCTAGCTTTTCATGACCAGGCTGACTTTGAGGTCTTAGCTTGTTTCCCCCCAGAAAATCACTCAGTAGTAGGACTAGGATTTGTTGGTTTGTTTTTGTTTTTGTTTTTTCCCAATAAATTATAGAAAAAGGAATCAGCTGGTAAAATGGCAATAAAATTTCAAATCTCTCTCCTAGAGCATTTTTTTGTCTTTGCGTCTGCAAAGCAGGAGAACAATCTTGAATAGTTGTCTATGCTTAGGAAGTCCTCTAGCTTTCCAGGCTTTTACTTTGATTTTAATGCTCTGCTGTCCAGCAAAATCACTTCAGTTGTTACCATCAGATCACTTACATCCTCTGCCTCTATCAGAGGTACAGAGTGTTCCTATCAAAATTTAGTAAATGCAGCTCCAAGGTCATTATCCTCTTTTAGACTCCCATGTTGATGAACCCATTGAAGGAGCTGAAGAGGTATCTGTCTTTTAGCAGGAGATAGTTATTCAGGAAGAAAGTTTTGCATGTGTTTTGTTGTTGTTGTTGTTGTTGTTGTTTTGTTTTGTTTACACCTAACAAAAGGGATTAGCCAAGTGTATGTGACCCCTTGGAGGGTACTTAAGGAGTGTATCCCAAGGAAGGATCTGATTTAGCATAGGAGGTAAGATGTCAGGTTAGACTGAAGAGGACACTTGATGACAGGCAAGGATAACCAAAAGCTCAGAAGGGCTTAGATCCACATCTCTCTTCAGCTTATTTGCTTTCCAGTGCCAGGAGACATCCATACCGGCACCCTAGAAGCAAGCACAGGATTTTTAGTCATGATGGCCCAATACAAGGCAGTTTCCAACCAGGGCACAGGGCTAAGCCCTCAATAATTAGCCTTACTTAGAGATGGATCAGTTGTTCTTGGCTCATCACTGTGTTATTGTACCCCCATGGCTGGTTTCATGTGCAACCTCCAGTCAGCCACCAAAATACCACTGGGAGTCTCTGACTCGCCTACTCAGTAGACAGAATCTTTAATGCAACAATAAGTTTCCTAAAACAACTAGGATAGAAGCCAGCTAGGTCCATGGGCACAGATATCTATTGCAAAGCTTGAGAGCAGGTAGCTCCCTTAACTGGCAGAAACACAATAACTCCTGTATGTTTTTTATCTTCTTTTACTTTGGTCACAGCTCTTCAGGGTCCTTAGTTCCAATTTGAAGCATGTGAATAACCGTATTGACATCAGGACAATTACTCATCTGCTTCGAGAGTATGCTCAAGAAACTTTTTAATTGGGATTTTTCTAAGGAAGAGCTTTGTTTTATTGAACTCCTTTCCAAAAATAAGAAGCTGCCAGCAAAAAACACAAGCAGCACCCAGTTTGATGTAATCCACTAGAGTGTTTTTTCTCAACCAAGAAAGAAAGATCTTCACTCCATTTTAATTCTGTATGCACTTTTTAAAAAACTTATAATTCTCCCTTTTGGGACACAAGCAGTCTAGGCCACAGTGATTTGAAGCCTTTTGTTTTCCTTGCAAGTGTTCTAAAGTTGCTGTCAAACACTGAAAGGGTCTCTGTGATGTGGCAGATAAGCCCACAAGCTGCGTCAAGCAAAGCCCTGAAGAATTCAGATGGTAAAACATTTCCAAAATGGCTGCCTCTGTTCTCTTTTTTCTTTATAATTATAGAGGTGGTTATAGCAGGAAGAAAAAGAAATAAAAAGAAAAAAAAAATAAGAGTGGGGTTGGGGGAGAAGAAAGCAAAAGAGGAGTATCATTTGAGGCAACTCTGCCAAAATCAATATGTTCTATTATAAATCCCTCCTTAGGATCAGAAAGCAAAGAGTCAGAGGCACTTCATGTGTCTTTTAGATAGTAAATGCATGAAATAATGAAGAAATAAAAGTACTGAAATCCACAGTTCACTTGGGTGGCCATTCCTAGGAGCCCTTAGATACCTTGCAGTATGACTAAATGGCAGATGCACAGAAGAGCAGTGAAAATCCTGTCCATTCCCCTTCTGTGACTCCATTTCGGTCACCGGTCATTAGCAAAGTTTTATTTTCTACCTCAGATACACCACTGTTGAAGTTTTATTTAAAGTTAAAGATGGAGAGATGTTTGGATGGGTCTAACCTGGAGCACTGATTGGTATGAAACTGAGTGAGACAAAGTGAGTGTGAGACAAACTGAGTGAGGTGCAAGTGAAGCAGAAGAGTGGAGAAAAACAGTCATCAGTAAGATTTTTTTGTAAGCTGCTCTCCTAAGAATAGTGGCAAATCATTAAAAGAATGCATTGTCCAGGCAACCTGCTTCTCCAAGGTACCAGAGGAGATAACATAGGGCAAAGCTTGAATACAAAAGAAAAGATGTTCAGTTCCTCCTTCACAGCTTCCTGAACATGTACTGATGTGTGGTGTATTGTAGAATGTGTGAGATGCTTATTTTTGCATCTGGCTGGGATAGGTGATTTTTTTTTCCCATAGGGAATGCCATTTTTTCCATCGGAATATATATGTTACTAAACCAAACTGGAAAACTTCGCATTTTGAATTTTTCTTTTCTTTGATAAGAGAGAAAAAAAAAACATCTAATTTCAATGTAAGCAGACATTATCAGCCAAAAATCAAACAAAACAGCAAAATTCCAATCAAAGAAAAAAAAAAGATGTAAATGGAACATTTATGGCTTTCTCCTCTTGTCATTTCAGATCACTTCAATGCAAAGACAAAAGGAAGTGTACTTTTTACTGAATTTTGGGTTGCTTATCCCTCTCAGATAGGCTTGTATCACCTTCAGTGAGAAGCTGTTCTGCAGCTGCATTGATCTCACTGTTGTCTGCTAGGCTGTTCATCTTGAGATTCAGACTAAATATCCTTTATCAGGATCTAATCCTATTTCTTGTAGTTATGCCTCCTACAATCACGCTAACCAGTTCCTCTTCCTCCTGCACAGATTATTGTCATTTCCCTCCTTTAGTCATCATTTAGATCATTTAGGACTTGCTTACATTATGGAAATTTGCACTAGCATAATTACATCAAAACAGTACTCTAGCACAAGCTTTAATATAAGTGAATAAAGTGGGAATGAAATCAGCACAGCTTCATTTGGGAAAGTCTGTTTAGGTACTGGAAAAACATCAGCTCAGCCAATTTTTTTCTTTGGATTACTTTTCCTCTTAATTTCCACTGACAACTGTGATTAAATTAAACGTCCCTCACAGTGTGTTTGTAACCCAAACTTCACACTGTTGTACTCACACGTGAGAGAATGGAAGTGAATGTAACTGGGGGAGTCTGAAACAAAACTGCTTATGGTGTTCGCAAAACTGACAAGAAAACCTTGTTCTTTTCAGGCCAATCATTTTTAACCTGTCTGCCCATTTAAATTACTAATAACTTTATTATGGTAAAATTCTCATGTCTGTTCTATAAACCACAGTTTCGATACCAGAGCATGCAAAATCCCATTTGCTAATTATTGTAGTTATTCTAAGATTGGCACACAATATAATGCACTGATGGAAAACGACAATAATTAATTACTGCATTTACTCCAAAATTACAATCAGTAATTACTGCTCTGAGACTGAATTCCATTCAGCAATATTTGGAACTTGTTCTTCCTCAAAGCAGGGCAGCTTTTCAGGAGTATTGCTGTGTTTGCATCTAAATGAGTCCATGTAGGTCACTAACGGATCCACACTATTTGTCATGGGAGTGATAGAGCAGCACAATGCAATACCATAACACTTGCCTTCAGTTCAGAGCATGAATTCTTCATTAAAACCCATGTCCCCATTTTTTTTTTGAATGTTAGATAATGAAATTATTTCAAAATTAAATAATAGATATGAAAGCAACCTCCCAGTTCTCATCTCACTGTGATACAATTGGTCCTGATGCTCTAAAGTAAACTTTCTGTGGCTTCTGAGAACTTCTCCCAGTGATACAGCCAGCAAGGAGCCTGCTGAGTTGTCCCTGCTGTGGAAAGACCGGGGACTTGATATGGTTGTGCCACCTTCAAAGGCTTCCAACAGCAAAACCCCAAAGGTTAACTGGGAGTGGGAGGGGGTGCTGTGTTCAGCCTCTTGAGCAACAAGATTACTATGGGATCTCGTATGGACCACGTCATGCCAACCAGATGAGTAGGTCAGATTTAGAGCCTTCCCGTGCTAATTCCTTCAGTTAATGTCAGCTGCAGTAACCAGAAGGCAGTAGCCTTTGAAGAAACTTTTTCATTAGGTTCAGCCAGCACAGAGATTTGCTGGGCCAGTGCACAAGGTGCTGCAACTTGAAGAAAAACTGGAAAATGTATGCAGAAGAAAAAATAGATGCTTTAAGCAGCAGTGATTTGAAACAGGAGCCAGAGATGGGAAAACACAGGATGGAGAAACATAGCCAAAATGTTTGTTCCAGCAGTAGCCAACTTTGACAGGATAGGTAAAAAGAGAATGAGAGAGGGGAAAGACCCATAATGAGAGAGGCTTTGGAAAAATCAGGATGAGGAGCTTTTTTTGTTTTAAACAAGCTTGGTCATTTTCCTACAGGACCTTAAAATAAGGGACACACCAGCAAATTCTTTTGATATTGGGGCACTGGGGAGAGCAGTACCTGCTAGTAAGTGGACAGGAAAGAAGCATGTTGTCAATTTGCAAACACAAGTACCTAGGGAGACAGCAAAGGGCAAGTCATTCAAAGCTCCATTTAAGAGACCATAAGGTCTAGGACTTCAGGCAAGAGATGTTCTTCTTAGATGTCCCTGTGCTTCATATGCTTGAAGACTAATAGATCTGCCTTTGGTGTGCTTAATTGAAAGAAAACATCTTTTGTCCAGATAAAGACGGTATGGATGGTATAGGCCAAAGGCAGGACACAGCCCTCCAGCCCTAAGGAAAAGTAAATTATCAGAGAAGGTTAATGTGGGAAACTGGAAACTCCCAATAAAGTCAAAGTTACAAGTCAGCTCCTACACATGGTTCACAGGACTCAGGTCACTTGTGTAGTATTGATCGGTAGGCTGAAAATGATCTGATCTTTTTGCTACTGACCTTTCAGAGCTACTGCAGAACCATGAATTGAAGCTGTATGGGGTAGTGCTTGGCACTTACACTGTAGGTATAAAGGAAAGGGAGGCTAAAAATCTCCATGAAATTTACTCTGCAGGGGAATACTGCTACAGGAGCTGGCAAGAATCTTAATAAGGGGTTGCAGAGTGCTCCATCAATGTGAGCACCTTAAATTGATGTCCTTATGGTTTGGAAGGCATATACAATCAGCTGCACTAGAACACTGTTTCTCATTCCCACAGTTATATCCAGTGATATATCAAATGCAATAATTGAATATTTGAATAATTCATGGGTGCGGTAACTTTGGCCAGATACAAGTGCATATCAGAACTCTGGTCTCGGAAGTGTTTGATTCAGCTGCAGCAGAGAATTGAAGGTTTACAGTGCAAACACTGTTTCTCAGGTGTCTTTCGTCCTGCCCTGTGACTGCAGTTAGAGAAAAGACAGTTTTTATTCCAAATGGGTCATTTTTCCACTTAGCTGAGCTTCATCCAACCTTTTTGAAAGACTGGATAGAAGGCTGAGCTGGAGGGGGAAAGGAGAACAGCAGTCAAGTCATTTCCCGACTAAGAAGCGCAGTGAATGAAAACTCAATGCTCTTTCCAGAAAGGTACTAACCACAGCCATGATCAGGTGAAGTTCTCAGGCACCTGCTCCTCTGAAGTCCATGGAGTGACACTGATGTATGGCAGCCAAGGATTCAGGCACACTATTGCCCTTTTAACAGTAAACCATCTCCTGGTAGAACTATTTAAATCACTTGCAATTCTAGAGGGAGACTCAATGTCACTGTTCTGTCCGCTCTGGTTTTTTTTGAGCAGAGAGACTAGGGAATGAACATGCCTACCTCCAAACACATCCCTGTGGCTTATTTTAAAAACCCCATTTTACAACAATGACTTACAAACAAGAGAAATTCTCTTGCCATTCTGTGAAAGCTGCAGTTGCACACTCAAGCGATTCCCTTTAGAAAACAGATTTCTCCTATTATTGGTAGAGATGTTCTCCCTCCCTACTTCTTCAGACGTCCCCTTTTTTCTGTGTAGGACATATTCAGCAGCTGGTCTGTCTGAAGTACCTGTCCCATGCCGAGACGGGTGATTGCTCATTCAGCATGACTGTCTGTGTTTCCCAGCTGCCTCATGCTTTGTCCCAGCAATGAAATGGAGCTGGAATAGTCTTTTCTCCTTGAATTGAAAAACAACTTTCACTTCAAGTCTGGGAAAAAAAACTACTTCCAAGCCTGGCACAGCTCTTTAAAATCCTCGTAGCAAGGAGATGTCTGCCTTTGAGACTTCTGGCTATGTGAGGCCCAGTCCTTGAAGCCAACAGACATCTTTTGGTTGATTTGGGTGATTTGAGCTGCAGACCAGGACCCTGGTTGCCATGATAGAGTGCTGTAATACAAAGCAGATTGTAAACACAAATCCTAAAAAGCAGATTGCTCAGAAAGAAGATAGGTTTTCATTGCCTGATTTCTAAGGACTGGAAAGCTACTGGGCCAGTCTCTGAGCCCAGTGTGAACATCATCAAACCCACAGGCTTCAGATTTGTCTTTGCTGGATAAGATTCACTTTTTTTCTCCCCTCTTGAGGAGACATCTCCACTCATTGGCAGACGTGGCATCCCATCTCCTATGACATATAAAAAGTGAATGCTTTCCATGCTCTTTATTTTCCTCTGTGCATTCTCCTTGCATGGCACACATTGCTCCACCATGGTAGACAGGGTGCTGGGAAGGGGAGCCAGGCAGGCAGGCAGCGCAACAACTGCTCTAGGAAACTGGGATCTTACGTGTCAATTCTTAAGAGATGTGGTGCATTCAGAAGAGGGGAGGGGTTGTATTTGAGGTTTTCTGTCTTCCTCTCAGCTTACAAGTGCATTATTTGATACAGACCATGTTAAACAAAATCCCATCAGGAATTCATATAGGTCTTTTTCCTGTTCCCCATGAAGACCAGTGTAATGCAATTTAGAAAAAAGTGCACAGATCCTGATCAGAAGTAATGGAATACTGCACTCCTGGAGAAACATTCCTAAACTTAAACCTGAATGTAGGAACTAAGTTCTCAGCAGATGGCTTTGTTGAGAAGCATGCTGAAGGGCTGTTAGTAATGGCACATGGAATGGCACCATGGTTGGCTTTGGGGTCTTTTCTGTTTCAGAAAAGCCCCACTTTCTGACAGTCTGTCTTCTGGCACTCATCAGAGATTCCTGGAAGTAACTTCTGGGTGTTACATAGGATTAAAATGAAAGCAATTTCTTCCTTCAGAAACACTCTAGAATGAGTTGCGCTGAGGATCAAAGATAGCACTGGAAGTGTTGGGCCTTCTCTTCAGCTGGGAAAAAACAGAATTTAATGGAACAATAATGATTTGTGCCAAGTAAAGACCTTTTGTGGGATTTGGCCACTTACAGTCAGGGAGTAGAAATCTTCTGCTTTTCTCTTCTGATCTTTCACAGTGCCTCTGTAATTTTTCCCCAAGTTATGTGTGCTCAGTATGTTCTGTCGATGTGAGAAGTGGTAATGTCACTCTGCTAGGAGTTTTATGGTTCACAGAAGGTAGGATTTGTATTGAGATAGACAGATAGATGGATGTCTGGTGCCTGAACACAACGTATTACAGACATTGACCCAAAATTTTCAACAATAAAATCCCAAACCACAGACTGAGGAAACCTCTGTCTGGGAGATTTCAGATGGATTTTATCCCTTTTCTCTGACTCATACAGTACCTCAAGCCTTTAAAAGCATATCATCCCTGTCTCTTTGCCCCCAAAATTGGAGAAGATCATAGTAAAGAAGGATCAATAGGAAATAAGTAGTCTACTCTTTCTCAGTTGTCAGTGTAAAAGAGGTCAGGTGTGGCACACTAGGCAGGGAAGAATACACAGTTAGGGGGGTTTAATGTGTTTTCAGATAAGGACCGTTCATTGTGACAAAGGAGAAAGTGAATCCTGTTGCCCATGCAGCTGGTAAACACAGGAAAGGTGGTGGTGATACTCACATCCTGTCAAGCCACGCTCAGGCCACACTAAGATCTGGGCTCTCACTGAACGTGAGGGGGATATGGAAAGGAGCAGAAGCACCGGCTGATGGGAACAGTAGGAACACCACCCTGCCAAGCTGCCTGCAGAGCCTGGAGCTGCCTCCTAATGAACGCGAGCGGCTGGTCACAACTGGAGGCGAGCTGTTCCCCATTTGTTTGTGCTCCGCGGAGTGGCGGGGATCCGCTCTTCATCAGAATAATCCAATTGAACAAAATGATTCATATTAGCAGGCACATCTGTCTGAGGCCAGAGCAGAACCCTGGTGTTAGTTTAATAAATGGCGTTCATTAAACTCAGCTGAAAATATAATCTGGAGAGACTGATGGGGTGAACAGAGCAAAGAATAAGCAAAAGGAGTTAGCAATTATCAGATGTCATTTGTTCTACTGGTACCACGGAATTGAGGCTTGTTTGCTGAAATCTTAATTTCATTTCACTGAGGCAGAATCCATCAGAGAAGCTTATGCTGCAGCTATGATTCCTGTTTCTCAGACCTCGGTAGGGAATGGGACATTTTTCTCTTCCCCTTTTCTACCAAACAGAGCTTCTTGCAGAGCAAATGTATGCACTGAAGGAGCACAGAGCCCAGCAGAGAGCCCAAGGATAGGAAACATGGAGGAAGCATCCTTGCCTTTGCCAATGAAAAGCTGCTGAGTGAAGTTCCCTGTGTTGCAGTGCAGAGAGCATGGGAAGCGCCTTAGGACAGGGGTCCTCAGCACCAGTCTGAGCATGTAGATATTCCTAGACTGTCTGTCATCTCCTCTCCATATGAAGGGGGTTTATACATGCTCCTCATTTAGCTTCAGGAGTGTTTTATGCTCTATAGGTGCCAGTGAAAATGACTTTACAAAGGCTGAGATCTTCTTGGTTGTTGGGTCAGGGAAACTCCAACCAGCTGTGACCAGGATGGCAACCCAACCAGGCTTAGCAGCATTTCATGGAGCACAGGGAGGATGCACAGGCCCTGAGGAGCTCACAGCAGCCCCCATGTTCAGAGCTCAACCCTGATGGTCCTGGGCTGCATCCTTAAGGCACAGCTCACACCCCACTGCCCGCTCAGCAACTTGCTTGGCATTAGCATTCCTGGCCATAAGTCTTCACATGAAACACTGAATGCAGAGGGCCTGCTCTTAGGAGAGAGAGCTGCCTTTCCCATTTCTAATTGAGCAGAGACAAGCTTTTTGGGCCTGACTCACAGCAATTTATGGTCAGCACTTGAAGATTGGCTGGACAAGCTGTTTTTTGCAAGTTGCATTCGTTTGGTTTAGTTTTAACTTCTCCCCACAGGTATTTAAATGGTCTTTGGTGTGCTCCAGAGGACGGCAAGAAAGGCTTTTATATTTATAGACTTGCCAGGGCAGCGCTCAAGTCCCAGCCAGTCAGAAAAAATCAAAAGAATAATGGAGAAGAAGGGAAACCTTGACCTCATAAGCTTTCAGCGTTGATTAGTTTGTTGGTGTCAGGAACCTTTTCTTGTTCGGGGCAGACTAGCTGTGAAATGATTTTTTTTCTCCTTCTCTTTAATCTGTCTCCTGTATTCCCATGGGGAAGGAGGAGCCAGTACCTGCCTTCCTGGAGTCCTGCTTCAGAGCAAGCAAGTGAATGGACTTGCACACCAGCAGCAAGGGGTTGGGTTTTTCTTCAAAGACTCATCTTCTCAATGTGCCCTTTGGCAAGAGGCTGAGCAACTTCAATTTTCCTCAGAATTGTGTAAGAATCAGTTGCAGACATGAGTTGTTCCGGAGCTGGTCAGAGGTTGGTCCTGCCCTGGAGAATATGGGAGAGGGAGAGAGGATTGCAGAGATGGGAGCGTCTTTCTGACATTTGCCATAGACTCCACCTTCACTAGCTGGCTTCATTCACAGCCATGGAAGTGGATGAGACATGCACGCCATCCCACTCTACCCCACCACCAGTCCTCACTCAGGTAAATCCCCAGCTCTTAGGCACTGGAGGGAGCATAAATCTTAGGCTAAAACAAGCCTATCATCTATATGAGATTGGTGAGAAATTTGTTGAATTTATTGCAGCACAGAAATCCTACTCATCTGACATCTCACTGATGGCCCATGTGAAATGAGCTATTGGGTCTCAGCTTTGTTCCTCCCAAACACATCCATATAACACACAAGCCTCAGTTGCTACCCAAGTTGGCAAGTGCATTTGAGAGCTGAGAAATGCAAGAAGGAAGAGACCTGAGAACTTTTTGCATCCCTCTCTAAATACATTGGCCAATGAAAGCTCTCACTGCCAAAGTCCATTTGTGGTCACTTTTCACAATGTCTTTGTCATGTTGGCACTAAAAATGTAAAAAAAAAATAAAGAAAGAAATCTAGATAAGATAGTCTTAGAAATAAAAAGTATTAATCCTTTCTGCAGTTCTTTTGAGGCCCTTAGACAAAATTTCAGGACCTCAGACGACTACAGTATTTTTCCAAATACCAAACCAATGAGACCATTAACATTAGGGAATGAAATTACTGGGCTTGGGTGCAGGCTGGGGCATTGGACACCCCTCTACAGCTCATGGTCATAGCCACACTTAGTCTTCCAGCTGCAGCAAGATAAGCTGGAGGGGTTTCTACCTCCAGCTGCTCAGCATCTCCCCCACCACCTTGCTCCTGCCAGCTAAATGGCTCATGCAATAGCCTCCTGACATGTTTAAACTCAGCTAGACCAGCAATGACCTGCTGTTTCAGCCATTTAAAACACGCAGGTTGATTTTGAATAAAATGGAGCAATCCCATGCAGAGCTCAGTGGCAGAGCTAAAGGGGTCCAGCCTTGAGGCTCAGCTCTCTGGGATCGGGGGTGATAGCACTCCCAGCCAGCACAGCTACAGGCACAGAGAGACAGGCATCTTTAGCATGGGCTGTCTGAGGTGACAGTGAACCAGAAACCCAAAGGTCTGAGACTGATCAAACTCTTCACTGAATGCAAATGCAATTTGGAGTTTATTTTCAATACTTTTTCAGAGTACGTTGAAGTAATCTTATGAACCAGCCACCATAGGAATGAAGAAATCAGCACACCGCTTCTGAGTGCTTTCAAAAAAAATTGTTTTGTTTTGTATTTTTTAAAATTCTCAGACAAAACGTTTTGATTATTTTCTAAGCAATCATAGTGTTTGACTGATCACCTGCATTTTCAACCAAGAAAGGCTTTGAACAAAAACGTGATCCAGCTCTGAATTAGAACCATATAAATACCTCAGCTAAAGCAGTGAAATGAGTCACATACATAAGTCACGTACATCAGTCACATACATAAGTGTTTTCAGAATCAAATTCTGAGATACTAAAATTTGCCAAGAGCTGTGAATTCTTCAGATGGAAAGCGATCCAACTATATGAAGGAATTCTTGTCCTATCGTTCTCAAATTCAGAGTTATCATCTCCTTAGTGAAAGTAGCCTTTTTCAGAAACATCTTATAGAATGTGGCTTCAGGAAGGTTTTTTTTTTTTTTTACAAAGAATTAATAACATTTAATAATTAATAGAACTATGTAAGCTTATTGAGTCATCCTGGGCTTTAATCAATTTGAAATATTTGGGGCACCAATTTCCACCTTACTGCTCCTCGCTGGAGGTGCATTAGAGTTTTAGTGCAATTAAAACGAAGCAGGAAATATTTTTAGCTAATTGCACTGTGCACCTTGAAGGTAATTTGAAGCTGCAGGCAAAAAAAATAAAATATCAGAAGGAGTAATTGAGTGTTGCAAACTGGGAGTATGTGTTCCTGACTGCATTCTGATTTAGAGGGATTCAGAGGCTAGGAGGGGTGCTGAACAGGCTTGGCAGAGGATGGGTAAAGTCTCACCCCCAGGGAATGGTCCCATTACAAGTCACAGGGAAGTGGACCCATGAGTGCTGAGGCTGCATGGGGTGTGCTGCAGAGTACAAGTCCTGCCTTGCAGGGCTGGGGCTGCCTCTGAATGCCTGTGGGTGAGTATCTCAGGCAGTCTTGCATGACTGTGGGGCACAGGGTGCCCCTGCCACCCCAGCTGTGGTGGGCCAGGCAGCTCCCAAGTTGGGGACCCCTGCCAGCAGCTTCATCTGGGAGGAGAGCTGGGGGTCTCCTCGCTTCCTGGCCACAATGCCACACAAGTGCCCCCCCAGCGACTGCGTCCTGCCCCTGAGGAATTACAGACAAAACTCCGCATCCCCAGGCTGTCTGGCAGCTATGGGTTATCATGTCTCATGGCCGGCACTTGAGCCCCAGGGGTATCAGGCAACCTACCTGGAGGTCACAGGCAGGATAACCCTGCCTGCTGAGATCCGGGAGCTGGCCTTGGCTAGGGCTCTTGAGATCATCCCAGGAGGTGCTGTTGTCTGGTGGGAAGAAAGGACAGAGGGGAGTGGGCATCATATCCCTATCTAACCCTCAGCAGCAAGAATGGCAGAGTGGAGCATCCAGTTCATCAGCATTTTGATAAGCTCTTGTCAATCTAGGAAAAGTAAAAAGCAGAACCAGCAGAGATGGGGCACAGAGGCTCACTCACAGCTTCCCAATTAGACATGGTTCTCAACCATGTACATTTTTTTAATTAAACTGTTGGTACAATGCTCAGGAGATAGCAAACTCCTTGAGGCCCCCTTGTAATAAAGAACCTTTCATTACGTGCAGAAAGGTAGCTTCCACACAGCTTAATTTCCTCTCCCACCTAATGTTCACCAGCAGCAAAAGGAGGAACGATTGCCCCATGTGAGGCAGGACACGTGCTCCTCGGGGCACAGGCCCTGCTGAGTTGGCCAGCAGAAGTGGAAGAGGCTACAGGCTTTGCCGGAAGAGTAGCCACGTGACATACGTTTGACCTTTACCATCACTACTGCCCTGCTTCCCGGAATGGCCTGAGTTTATTGCACTGACCTTTGTCTGCGAAGCTCTTGGTTGGTAAAACACAGCTGAGAGAGGAATAGGATCTATGGCTATGTTTGCATGAGCAAATAAATTCTGGACATTGCTGAGGAGGGCAACCGGGGCTGTGACCGTTCAGTCCTTAACCACTGCTCCCCACCACTGCATCCCTGCTCCATCCCACACCAGCCCCACTCTCCATCCCTCCACGCGCCTCCACATCTCCTTCAGGGTGTCCCCTGTGATCCCGTCACGCTGTGCCCACCTCTCCTGCCACCGCTCGGGGACAGGGCAAGAAAAAGCAACACCGTGTGGGGAACCAGTGACATTTTCTGACCGACCAGGCTGGCTTCTCGGGAACGGCCGCTCTGTTGCGGTGCTTTTTCATCCGCTGCTTGAGACTAATGGCTCTAGAAAAATAGATAAATCAGAGGTGACACAGCTATTGCTGCTTGACATTTTTTCATCAAACTGGCTGGGGGAGGAAGGGGTGACCAAAAAGTGACATTTTGACCAAACTGGATGTTTCCGCAGCAAATTTTCATTCTAGTAGATTAAAAAAGAAATGCCAACAGCACAAAAAAACAAAACTGTCTTGATTAAAAATGTTGGCATTCAAAACACTAAATTTCTGTTAAAAATGGAGTGGTTTTCAGATTGATTAAAAAAAGACAAAAATTAATCTCTTCCTCTAGCCACCTCCCCACCCCAGTTTTGTTTTGTTTTTTAACTAAAATATTCACAGAAAAGAAAGCCAAAATAATGACAATTTTCCCCTGGAAAATAATTGTCATTTTTCAACCAGCTCTTAATGTAACATAGTTAAATGAGAACAATCCTAGTAACAACACTGCACAGCAAGTAAGTCATACAATTATTTGAAAGAAGGGCATTACAATTTAAGAGCTAATTTTTATCGTCACCTTTAATTTATAAATGGGAAAAATGAGGCAGGGACATCAAGCATCTTAAAAAAAAAAGAAAAAAGAAAAAGAAAACATTAGCATTTGAAATGCTGGACTCCCATCTCCCTGTTAGATCACATTAGCTTCTCTGTCTGTATATGTGTAATTGTCTCTGTTGATATGTATGTATATATAGTACCTCTGTACGTATACATATGTATGATATGTATGTGTGCATATTCATGTATATATAGATTCATATATGCTATCTGTCTCCTTTTTAACCTTCAGATGTTAGAAGAGAAACATCTGACAAAAGCATTCTTTTGTTTTTTCTTTTTTTTCTTTTTTGTTTTTTTCCCTCCTAAAAATAGCACCCCAAGAGCCCAGGTAAATGCACTGATTTCTAGTATAAATGATCAGGCTTCATTTAATCCCAGCATGGATGCAAAGTTCTTTGCTGCACTGCCCTCCCTGCTCTAAGACATTTGGGCTCCTGATCTCGGACTCCCCACGACAACCTTATTAGCAGTGGTTGTTGCAGGGATGGAGCCAGCTTTGGAGAGCTGTGCCTCTGTCCTCCACCTCCGCCAGGCAGTTCAGGCAGGGGCTGGAGAAGGGGAGATCTGTGCAGGTTGGTGTCTGGGTACGGTGAGCACGAGGGCTGAGACAGAGGGAAGGCAGAGACATCCAGCACTGGGAGAAAGTTGGTGCAGAGGCATAAAACAGAGAGAGAAATTGCTATAGAAACAAGAAGAAAGGCAAGGGAGTAAAACACAGGTTGGAATTTAAATAATATTGATCCGCCTCAGAGGCAATAGCTGTAAAGATCTGTCACCTGTAGGAAAAACATCTCCACCACCTTGCTAGAATTGGTCTCAGGCACAGGCTCCAACACACAGAAGGACAGGGTCCTGACAGCAGTTTTGGATGGATGTGCAAACAGAGGCTAATGGATGCTGCATAAAGGTGAAGAAACATGAATATGGGGTGGGCAATGTTCAGCCATAACCAGAGACTTAGGTGTGAGCACAGGAGGTTGTTGTTTTGGTGCTGGAAGAAGTGAGGGCTTTTGAGTTCCTTCAGGGAGAGGTTCCGTGCCTCCAAGGCAGCACACAAAAAGGGATGGAGAAGATGATCCATGGAGACTTGGCTAGAAAGGGGTAGGGGGAGGGACACAGTAGAAATAATGAGGAATAGAAGGCAGTATATTTATGGAGCAGAAGGAGTAGAGCATCAACCTGGCAGTGCAGCATGATGAAGGCAGTGCTGGGCCAATTCTATGGTCCCGTGAAGACATGGAGCAATGTTGCACCTGTAGTTGGTTGAATTTGCAAGCTGAGCAAATACATTCATACCCTGACAGCAGGCAGATGCCCTGAGAGGTGTGTGCAGGGTACTGCACAAGCTGAGCATTCCCTCGACTATACAGTGAATGTGACAGAGCACAGGAGCTGCATAGTTTTAAAGATCATCTGCACATTCCTAGTTCTTAAAGTCTTTGGGACAGACCTGTCCTTCTCTTGCTCTCAACAGGTTGTTGTACAGCTGGACACAAATCCTGCTCCACGTAACAGCTTGACTTCATTACAGAAATATTCACTAGCAAGAGTAGCGATCCATCTCCCATTGACACTGCGGCAGTTTGCACCAGCAAAACACACTCCAAAAAATGATCTAGCAGTCTTGGCAGTACAGCCTAGCCTATCTTCAGAGCCTCAGGTTTATGGCTATCAGGTCTCAGCAATGACACAGCCGTGTGTGGAGCAAAAGAAATAGGTATGTCTATGTTATAGACATAAAGTGTAACTGCCTCCATCAAAGCTAGTCATTCAAGTTCCTCATTATAATCAAGAGAGACATAGGCCCTGTTTGGCCATGTTTCACAGTCTGATCAGAAGGGGTCCGTTGGGATGAGTGAACTGGGGACTGCAAGCCCTGTTTCTTTCCACTAAACCCAGCCTGGAGTGATTTGCTCAGATGGAGATGTTGCATCTTGAAGCCTAATTAGGGCTTTAAGCCATTATCTCCATTCAGTGTTCAAGGAGAATGGTCTCTGGCTTCACTTAGATACTTCAAAGAAGAAGCTGGTTTGGAGGAATATTGGCATTTACCAGGTGCATTTAGCTATGGTTTGCTCAGTGGAGCAAGTTCCTGGTCAGTGTTACCTGCAGCAAAGAGATTTTGCCTAATCTGTCTTTGCGCACAGACCCCAAGTGCTCGGGAAGTAAGCTTCCTCTTTATCAGCAAGGCACCACTTCTGAACTAGGCTGTATATACTTGTCTTCATAACCTTAACACTTTTATTCACAAATTTACTTCAGCAATACCCAAAGTTTACACCTCTTCCCAACAAAGTGAATTGCTTTTCTTAAACAGATGAGTTTGGCTGGTGTCCAGTCTAATACAGATGCCTAACTTGCCTCTCAATTTCAGGCCACTGATGAAGCAGTCCTCATAAGATAGGTACCTAACTCCTCTGCCTAGTCAACAGAGAAAGACATTTGCCTATGTAGCTCTCCAGAAGGATGTCTGCCCAAGGTTAAGACCTGAAAAAGGGACTGGGCACTTGAAAGCCTGTTTCACCTAAATCATTCAATTGATCTAAATGTATTACTGCTTATTAGAAACCTTGTCCAAGCTCAGGTACATCAGCTGTGTGGGCAGGATATCTCCCTAGAGACCTCCAAAGGATCTCTTCCTCTCCATTGACTAGGTAGGTGCTGTAGACCCCTGCTTTAGAAAGACAGCTTCATTTGGTGCTTAAAATACAGACCCAGGTGAGGCAGAGGGGATGACCATGTTTGACTTTCATTTGAAAGTACATTTTCTGGTTTGCTTGTTTGTTTGTTTTGTTCTTTTAGCCTCAGCAAGTTCTAATCCTTCATCTTTACGTATGTGTGTGTGGGTGCATGTGTGCATGTCATGTCCACAGCGTCTGAAGGTGTGTGTGGAGGACAGGCAGAGGGATAGTAGCACCTGCTCCAAAGCCAGTGGTCACTGGCAGGTCAACCTGGTCCTTCACGCTGCAGCCAGAAGGGAAAATGTTATCCCTAGTCAAGGTTATGTCCAAGAGCCTCCCCTCAGCTTGAGGGTTGCCTCGGGCTGGCATAGGTGGGGTGGTGCCCATGGTGCTGCCACCCCTGGCCCTGCAACTGGTGCTGTACAGCCAGAAAGCCCCAAGGGGTAAGATGAAAGGGATGAAAGAGGCCTTTTTCTCTTCCTCATGCAAAGCCTGGACCTGTACAGTTCACACTGCTTGTCCTCGGGTACCCAGAGACACAAGTGCACAAGTGACAACAGCTCTGCCCTGGGCCATCTTCAAAAAGACAGTTTTCTCCCTCTTGGCTTGAGAAATAACTGTAGACCCAAATCTTGCATCTACCCTGGGGGAACCAGTCTGTTCCCTTCACCCAAACCCCAGGAAGCTCAGGTTGACACATCCAGCTCATCCAACTGCAGGATTTGGGGGCCAGGCCATCAAGAAGGAGTCAGCTGCCCAAGACAGCAGCCAACTGTGTGCTGAAGTATGGAGCTGAAGCCAGTGCTCAGTTCAGGGGCTTAGTTCAGCACTGCCTCTTGTCAGCTGAGCAGAACGGCTCTAGCCAGAAAGCATGTTTCAGCTCAGAAAAAATAGNCAGAAGGCAAAAGAAAGCAAGAAAAAAAAAAAAAAAAAAAAAGCCAGAGAATGAATTTTCTCTAGCCAGCATGCATGACTTCAGGATGAGAACTGCCAACAATACTCTTGTGACACCCAAATGCAAGGTGAAATTTCAGTTGTGTGCAGTGACTTTTTAGAAATAGGCTGGGAGGAGAGATGTGAGCCCTGCCAAGGGGATAGAAAGGCAACACCTCAGGAACAGGGTGCAGGGCTGCTGAATCAGGCAGGTGTATCGTTGTGCGCAGTGATTTTTGATGTTTACTGAGGCAAAACTCCTGGGACAATAAAGGGATATTTTACCTGGTAGGAAAGGAACAGGGTGTTTCTGGAGACTGTGGCAACCAGCCCCTGGCAGCATTCTTTTTTCTTTTTCTTT
>VXAA01005489.1:94798-107338 GCA_013399115.1 Anseranas semipalmata | reverse complement strand
TCCTCTCCTCTCCTCTCCTCTCCTTGCTTTTTTTCCATTTTTTTTTTTAATTCAGGCCAAAGCCAAACACCAAAGGAGTAAATTTCCTTCTTTTAATGATGCTGATTTAGGGACCATCGTATCATCTGAGTCCTCCTACAAGTCTGCTTCCCACGCCATACCAGCATTGCTGTGTTTCGGAGCCCGCCATCCTGAGAACCACTAAATGGACATGCNAATTCTACATCAGCAGTGGTATCTTTGCTTTTCTTTTTTTTTTTTTTTTTTAATTCTCGGTAGCCAAAGCAGCTCTCGGTCTATTACTCACCCATGACTTTAAACTTTCTGGGATGTAATTGCATTAGAGCAGTGCCTGCTCCGGAGTCCCTCCGAGGAAATGGCAAGGCTCCCGGCGGAATTTGGCTAGCCGTCCCGCGAAGCCCCGGAGGCTGGGGGTGGTGCGGGAGAGGCTGGTGCTAACGAAAGCATTCTGGTTGGCAGCGAATGTATTTATTTTCCGGACTTTGCAAACCGATCTGTGTCTGCGCTCATTCATTCAATGCATGCTCTCCTCAACAGCCGCTGCACAGCGTTCTGTTACTGTTCACTGTTGACCGTGTGTCTACATTTAAGTGTGTGTTTTATGTGTGTGTCTCTGGCTAGGCCTCCTCCATCCTTTTTTTTTTCCTTTCTTTCTTTTCTTCTTCCTTTCTTTCTTTTCTTTCCGTTCGGTTTGTTTGTTTTGCTTTCTTTCTTGTTTCGTTTTATATAGTTTAATGGCAAGTATTTCCATTAGAGCTTTTTGACTGATGCTGTGTTTGTAACTTTTTTTTGATTATTATTTTTATATATATCTTCTTTCCCTACCTTTCCCTTTTTCCACACTATATATAAATATATATATATATATATAAAAAATCTTTTCTTCTTTTGTCATTCAATCAAATTCCAACAAAACCAACCAAGAGCCAGTCAAATCCACCACAGTCTCGCGCTGAGCTAGGAAAAAAGTTCACGTAATGACATGAAAGTGGAGAATACAGTCCCCCAGGCCGTAAGTTCAAATCAACTCGAAGTTGAAAGTGTGACATGATGGCGTCATGTAACAAGCTAAGAATTGGTTGCATGACATGCCGTCAAGTTTCGTGCAGGTGCCGTGATTGAAGCATTTTTCTTGGATGTTGTATCAGTTGATGATTGGCCAGTCATGATCACATGTGCCTTTTTTGACTTTGTGCTGCCACAATTTTTTGCTGTGCTCATTTTCGTTTCGTTTTTGGTGCTTGCAGTGGTTTCTTTATTTGTCGTTTGATTTCTCGTCAGCGTTTTATGCTTCTCTAGATGTCACATATAAGGAAAAAAAAAAGATGGATTCCTAATTCTTTAGAAAAAAATGGGATTGTTATAACTGTATAGATAATTTGGAAAAAAAAAAAGAGAGAGAAAAAAAATGCGTGGTTAATTTTTTTGCACTGAAAATCTTGTGATTTTATTTTTTTTCCGGAGAATTGGGGGCCTTTTTCAATTGACACGTTTTTTTACCCCTTAGGATATTTCAAATCACTCTCCAAAAATTTAAAAAAAAAAAAAAAAGCAAAATGACAGTAACAGTAGTTTGAAAACTATAGCAATCCAAAAAAAAAAAAAAAAACCTACCCCAAGAAAAGCCTCATTTTATGTCTTTTCAAGAATTCCTAATTCTAAGGTTCTGTATTACAGCAACTCCAGCCAAAATTAATTGCTCAGGGGGAGGGAGGGTTTGTTTTGAGTGGGAAAAAAAATCATCCAGATCAAAAAGCAAAATGCATCTTTTTGTTTACAACTGAAAAAGGGTCCTTGACGAGTGTTTTTTATTTTTTTATTCTATTATTATTTTTGGTGTTGTAATTGTTTAGACTGCTGTGTACGGTTTGCTGTTTGTTGAACCAACAGTGTGAAAACCTGCCAGCATGGATTGATATTCCGCATGACACTTTTCCACCAGAGTGGACCTTTTGCAGTTTCTAAGTTTCTTGATGTAATAAATCACCGAGTGTATAAGAAGAACCTGCTTGCTAGAAAGAGATAAGAGCTAATCCTTAATGATTAAGCATCCTACTTAAATGTCAAGCCTAGTCGGATCATGATTACATTTTTTTAAATAACTTTTTTTATTTAAGAAATGTTAGCTTTACATTTTTTTGCAAAAAAAAAAAAAAGTTTATTCCAACAGCCTTTTTTTATTTAACCTCCTATAAATTGCCTGTTCAAAGTCCTACTTTCTAACATTCACAAGGATGTAGATGTTATTGGCAGCTATGTCTCCGCAGAAAGCTCATACACTGTCATAGATGGCACCCCATTAAAATGTAGAACAATTATTTCGCAATGCCTTTCACACTACAAAAGCCCACCAAGCAAGATGGTGATCTGGCATTGTAAAGTGGCACTTAAAAATAATTAAAATGCAGCTATCTGTACATACATAGTGATACGGATTTACATAGACATGCCTTACTACTATTTTGATTTATGATTATTTTTACTATTAGGAACAATTGTATTTTTCTCTATCATGATCGTGACTACCTTGCTCAGTTTGGGTTTGATCCGGTTCTCACTGAAGTCAAGGGGAATCTTTCTGTTGACGTGAGTGGGAGCAGAATCAGAGCCAATACGTCAAAAAGCAAACCACCAAAGCAGAAGCCCCATCCTGTCCCAATTGAAGGGAGAAGAAAACACCCATTACTTTCAACAGGAGCAGGATTGGGCCCAAAAGAACAGGCTTGTTTTTAATTTCGTTTTCATTTTTTAGGTCTCTTTCCCCTGTCCCAAATATCCCCCTCCTTCCCTACTTCCCCCTCCCCTTTTTGATTTAATTTGCAATGATCTTCTTCATTTTTTTAGGGCAGCAGCTGAATGGGCCACATTTAGAAAAAAAAAAAGTATATATATATTAAAAAAAAACGGGAACTGTTGGATTACACCTTTGACATATCAGCAAATATCAATCAAGCTGAAGACTTCAGACTTATTCTCTCTTTGATTGTTTAGACTGTAACATTTCTTCAAGAAAAGTATCACATCTGCTGACTTCGAAGGACATGCGCTTGAAAACAAACAAACACATAAGTAAAATCAGAACAGGAACAAGATCAACCAGGATTTCTGAAGAGACACTGATATCACCACAGCGGCTTTTCTTCAAACAGGAGATGCAAACCTGGATACTGACAAAGGAGTGCCTGTTTGCCACCAAGGATGCGGTTACCATGTGTGACCCATGGTAACAGTCACTGAGCATCTTTATCTGTCATTCCTTAGCTATATAGGGACCAAAGGACAAAACTTTTTACCGCAGACTTGTAGCTGTATGTAAAATATGGAAGTTCTTTCCTTTTCTCTGAGCTGTTCCTAAAACAGTTTTTGAGAGCGATTATATGAAATATGTAAAAATTAAAAAAAAAAAAATGCTTAAATGCTTTTAAAACGGCAAGATAATAGTTCTTTGATACTTTGGGAGGTTCTTTGGTTATACATTAATTAGAGTCTATGAAGCTTTCATATGGTTTTCTGTATAATACGTAAGGATCGCGCTGTTAAAGGCAGGTAAGATGGATATCTATGAAAAGCAAAAAAGTAAATAAATAAATACATAAATAAATACATAAAAAGGCATAGAGAAGAGAAAGGAAAGATGGTTGATATTAAAATGGAAAACAAAAAAGGTTTGTAAATGCTTCTAACTCTCCCCATTTAAAATCCTAATAGTTGTACAGAATTTAAAAAAGAAAGTTTAAAATACCTATATAATAGAAAAAATTAGACAACATAAAAAAAAAAAACAAAAAAGCAAAAAAAAATAATACTACATAGAAGTTAGCGTTAATGCTAAAAACAAAGATGTTGTAGAACTGTAATTTTTGTAGAGTTTAGATTGAGCATAAATTCCTACTCTCTGCCAATTGCTGTTGGATGCTGTTATTTATCGAGGAGAAAAAGGAGAGAAATGGCTATTTTGGCAGCTTTTTTAACTGCAAGCATTCCAGCTATTAAAAAAAATAAACAAAACAAAACTCGATTCTGTAGACAATGCAAATGGGAAACAAAACAGCTGTCTTTTTATCAGACGTTAGTTCTAACTTGAACAACAAAACACAGCTAAACGCTTCATGTCTTCATGATCTGCTGTCCGCAAAATTCCCATCATCCTATGCTTCAGTAGCTTCCATATTTGCTCTAGAAACCTTCAGGGCAAGGGGTTAGCCTAGAACCTTAATCTTAAAAAAGAAAAAAAAAAATTACATAAAAAAATAAAAACAAAAAATAAAATAAAAAACAATCTCTTTGAAGAATTTCTGAAACTGTTTACAAGGAATTTTGAAAAACAGGGGGATGTTTAAAAAAAAGATGCTGGCTCTGTTTTTCTGTAAATAAATTTGCATATTTTGTAGGACTTTTAATTGTAATGATAGAGAAAAACAAGGAAAACTATTTAATGAAAGCACGATATTTATCTTTGGTAAATGACTTTAGAGCAGTTAAAAAATAAGACATTGCTTTAAAAAATCTGACTCAGAAAAAAACAATGAATTATTTAAGAACACATATATTTTAAAGTATATCATATTTATTATAATTTATTTTCACAGTCTTAAAACTTGATTTACATCATTCTCACACTTGTTTGCATTGACTGAGCAGTGTGATAATTGTTTCTGATTCTTTATTCAGTTTTACTCTGTTTTAATGTTCTTGTTTGTTTTTCTTAGTATTTTTTATCTTGATCTCAAACTTCTTCCTTTCTCTTTCTTTTTTTTCTTTTTTTTTTTTTTCTTTTTTTAAATTTTTAATTCCCTATTGGGCCTGATCTTCCCGTCCTTACTCTGGCAGAACTCCCACTGGGATGTGGCGGGTGTTTTGCCCGAGTAAGGGCAGCCAGACTGAGCCCACAGCTAGGAAGTACAGATGTGTAACGCAGCTGCAGTTCCATACAACTGCTCTTTCACTCTCAATTCCCTAAAACTCCTTGTAATCTTCTGTAATTATTGAATGACGCTTTCCAGCTTAGCCCTAAATAAAGCACAGTTTAAAAAAAAAATGCCATGTTCTTTACTTCTTGATGGCTTTCCTTAATGTGTTTGCTTTGAGAACAAAATGAATCTATTTCGACTCTTTCATTTATATACATTGTTTGAGTATCAGAACAAATCCCTTTGTTATATAAAACATATCTCATTGGATTGAATTAATGACACTGTTTCATTTAATGTCTGCTTGATATTCCACTGTGGTTTACCTTAAACCTAGTAGGTTAGAAGATCAAATAATGGTACATACAAATTAGAGTCATTGTAGCTCCCATTTGAAGCCTGTTGTTTGATTTCACGCTCATGGTTTTTTCATGCTGATAAGTATAGAGGCCAAAGCTCAGGACATTGCTCCTTTTGCTGCTTTGGGACAACCTTGTGAAATTCAGCGGGCTCCAGAGATGAGGTTCATTTTCTTCCCGAGCATCCCTCACATCTTGTCTTTTGAATGATCCCCCTCTTCCCCCGAAATGGCTGTACCAGCTCAGCTGAGCTGAGGACGGGGCTGAAATCAGGAGCCTTTGCATTTTGTTCCTGATTCTTGCAGCCGTGTCTGCATTTGGACAAGTTGCACCAGCTAAATCCATCTCTAAATGGGACTAATGGTGCTTGTCCATAATTTGAACTCCACAGATGGAAGGAGTTCTATTAGTAGAAACTCCTATTATTACTATTATGAGTTACTAATGTCTGTTCAGGGCTATAGAAATAAATGAAATGTAAATCAGGTGATGAATACAAGGAGGGAATATGGTCAGTATTTTTTTTTTCACGTGGAAGTAAGGGTGAATAGAGGAGTACATACATCAGTCCCACCTCTGCACAGAACATGCTCAGAAGAGGCTGAAGATGTGGGAATCAGCCTCAAATGCCTTTGAGCTAGAAAATGAGGACGAGGTCTCCAGTAAGAAGAGGTTTCTGCCCCAAAGGCCATTCAGCATCCTGCCCAAGCTGCATGGACACAGGGANGGGATTGGGGGAATCATTTTCCCACAGTGGCACATTAAGAGTGGCACTGAAAGTTCTTGCCTGATTCCTTCCCCATTTCTCGGGCTGCCCTCCCAGCTCTTTGTTGTGACCCCCAAGCTCCCCAGACCCCTTCTTTCCCCTGCCTTGAGACAGGTGCTACATCTCTGCAGTGGATTTGGGACTGTAAGGTGCATCCTGCTCTGCACAGTGTACCTGCAGGGACGTGTGTCTGCAAGGACATGGCCACATGGCCCGAGTAAGGATTCCATCCAGGGTTGCATCCCTGGGGCATCCAGTTGGGAACATCCCTGGCCACTGAGACAGCTGGTCGATGGTTGGGAGACAACATTTCAGGTTCTTTTCTCAGGTACCCTGCAATATGCAGGAGATAAAAGATCCAGTGCTGGGGCGCAGCCACCTCCCAAAGGGAGGCCAGAAAACACTATTAAAGCCACCTGTGTGGCCCAGGTCAGTACCCCTAAAAATACTTGACTCCACATAGACACCACTGGGGTTACTGAATTGGGAATCTGGCTATGAGGACCAACCAGCAGAGACAACCAGTGAAACAGGAGGGACAGTGAATGGTCCTCACCTTTCTCCCAGCACATCCCCAGGGATAAGACTGCAAACTGAAAGTGGGCAAATCTCCAGGCCCAGGCCCCAGAAAAGACAGAGGCACCACAACGCTGTCCTCCCACTTCAGGTTCATTAACACCAAGGTGCAGGGGAATAAAGCACTGCTGAGAACATAATGCTGCCTGAACTAAGTGATGTTTACTTGCTGAGCTCTACTCTCTGGTTATGGTGGAAACACACTAAAATAGGGTGGGCTGAAGCACAAATGTAGCCATGGCCTTATGGTTGATTAAACACCCTTCTCTGGGCTGTCCACACATACACGCCCTGTTTTAAGATTGAATTGCTTCTCATATGGAAACTCCGTGCTTCTTTCTGAAGGAAGTTCACCCCTTCTCACTGCTGTAAAGGTGCTGTAAAGCAAAACAAATAAATCTTTTCAGCACGGGTTGGTTTCAGCGTGGGACTGTACTGTTGGGGCTGGCACATAGCCCAAGAAAAGCCCCAGTCTGAAGTATTGAAAATGAAGAGAGAGGTCAAGCCAACCTGAAAGCCTGTAGCTGCCTTCCCACATGCACCAGAACACAGCAGACTGGGAACACTGTATTATGAAGGTTCAAAAGCCACTGGATGTTTGATGCTTGCCCCTCTCTCTTATTTGTAGCTGCTACATCACATTATATGAAACTAAAGGTTTATTGAAGGTCAAGGATCGATCCTTCGCCAAGGTGCTCCTTGGCACCAGTGTGATTACAGGAAGGTGCAATGCCATCCCCATGAATAGCAGGGGGCAACCTTTGGTACATGTACAAGGCATGGTTTGCAGTCACTCTTTCTGGAGTCCCATGGAGACACCTCAAGCATTAATCACACTTCTGTGTCTATAAGACAACAGTAAACCCCTTCCTTGGTTCGGTTTTCCATATCAGCCTTTCCTGACACAGCCACAGAGCCACTCTTCTTTTGCACACACGAGAGGAAACCTTCCCTCTCCCCAGCTCCACCCCATCCCTGCTACAGGCAGCTGTCTAATTAAACAACTTTTTTATTATTATTGTTAATAGATGATCATCTAATGAGTCTACAGAGCTCTGTTCATTGACCCTTCGTGTAACTAGTATTATGATACTGGTTGGAAATGTGCTTGTGAAGTAAGGTGAGGACTTTTCCACCTTTTCCACCTTTCAGCCTCCAATAGCACTTTCTCCTTGTTGCAAATACACCAGGTCAGTGACTGTCCCATGGGTCATGCCAAGTATTCGTGGTTTGGGTCCCAAGAAGCCACCCACACTTCACGGGGCTTTTGCAAGTGGGTTCATACATATCACTGGGTGCTTCAGTGTGATGTGCAAGCCTGTGCACAGCATCACTTGGAGAAGAAGGCTGCTGATGCTGTTGTCTATGAAGGTCCCTAGGCAAATTCAGTTTGAGAATACCTGGCTTGTCCTATCACTCCAGAGCCAATGAAACAGGACTAGGCCATGGTCTTGGGTTAGTGAGCTGTGCAGTCTGAAAATGCCTTTTGGAATGTCACAGGCATCTGACTTATTGATGAAAACAGACCTTAATTCAGATTTTAGCCCCATAGCTTCCCTCTCACTACAGTAAGAACTGTCAATAGAGCAAACAAAGCCAAAATAAACCTTTGGAAAGTACCAAATTAGAGCTGTTGTGCTCCATTTATTGAGGGAATGACAGCACTCCGGTGTCTCTTTGCACACTTACAGTCACCGCTGGTATTGTACAAGCTTTTCTTCTTAGTGCTCACCCAACCTTGAACATCCCCACATTGCTTCTGAGGAACCTGTATAGCACTATCAGTGATAAACACACAACTGGTTCTGGTGGCAAGAAACACCTTGCTAGCAAATTTCCTCTCCCCACGGCATTCAGAAACCACCCTGAATGCTGGATCTTGATCTGGTAAGTTGTGAACTTATGGACTATCTCCAGCCAAGCACAGACTGGAGAAGGAGGAATTACTCCTTGCACATGTGCATACATACAGGTAAGCATGCCCTTTTCCTGTAAGCAGCAGCCTTGTGGTGTACAGTGCATTCACATCAGAAACAATAAACCCAGGTTCAGATTCTTCCTCTGTCTGGCTGGAAGCTGGGATTTGTCCCCTGAGACTCCCATGAAGCAGAAATGGCTCTGATGATACAACTTTTGAGCAGTCCAGTTGGCTTTCCCAACTCCATCATTGACCTGCCTTGTTTTATTTAAAAGGTGGAAATAGAAAGGGAAACAGGGAATGAATGATTCCCCAATGTCATCTAGGAGACCCAGGCTCCCAACACTGCTCCCATGCACGCGACATACATTATACAGTACAGGATACAGGACACCTTGCCAGGAAAAAGGGACACAGCCTCCCTCCTCGGTACACCTTAGTCTGCTGCTTAGTGCGCTCTCCTGGGAAGCCTGCATTGCTGGGTTGAAGCTATTGCTTTCAGCTCTTCTGACCGTGCAAGTCTTCAGGCAGCTGGTGAGTGGGTGGGTTAACTCTTCCCAGCAGGGAACCCAGCACAACATCCCCAAAATGGGTGCCTCTCTTCCTCAGAGCGACAGAGGCCCTAAACTTCTCCTCACCCTTTGAGGCAAATCAGATCATGTGTTTTGCTTTTTCCATACACTGCACAGAGAATGCAATTGCCTAATTCAGTGTTGTGAATCCCACCAGACAGCAAAGCACCCACAAATTAGGCATCATGACTGTAATGACTCCTTTGTGAGTCCCTCCTCCGGAGGGTAAGGGAGAAAATTCCACTTCAGTGAACTACAGAGCAGACTCCAGAACTGGAATGGTTGTCAGCAGGCACATTGTACACAGATCCTCCTACCAACTCCTACAAGAAAAGATTACCTTCTTTCAACTAGAACAAAGAGCTATTAAGGGAGACAATGGGCCTAGCAGTATTGGTGAACCATCTGTCATCAAGCGTTAGACATTAGCAATATCTTTTTTAAGCCAAGCCAGTAGAAGCCCCCAGCCACTGTTACAATAGGATATAAGCACAGATGAAAAGTGTCAGCCTAATTTTTCCACAATTTAACTCCTTCCACTCGGTCTGTTCCATTATTGCTGCTTTCTGCAGCAACCCCAGAGCACGCTGGAACACATGAATCTTGCACAATAGGCATCCGACTAACACCTTGCATCCCATTTCACACAAGTGCGCTAGAGTTGGCTCTGGGGAGCAGCCTGCCCTGGTTCGAGGGCAGGCAACCAGGGGACTGGTGACAGACAAAGAGATATTTGTCCCTCTGGTCCCAAGGGACAGCCATCCAGGACACCACACACTCCACAGCCCAAATACCAAAGACAGAGGAGCGCTGGGTCTCTGTGCAGGCTGGTCCTATGTGTGGGACCAGTTATTAGCCCCCTCTGCCCAGTCCGAGCACAGCGTTCTGGAGATGGCTCAGTGGGTGAATGTCAAACCCCCTGTTGCGATGATCAGCTTGCACATAGCAGTCCAAGCCAAAACAGGACAAAGAACTAGAGAGCTGCCTGGCTCTGCAGATTAAGCTTTGCAGTTTAAGTGGAAGTTGTCCTATATTTGGCTTATTTATACCCTTTCCATTTCCAGCCCAAAAGCCTGATCTTAAAGCTTTACTAAGTAAATATTTTCTCTGCTTGACTACCAAGCTTTTGCAGTGCTGTGAGAGAGTTGTGTTTGGGTGAAATACTGTACATTTAAGGTGTTTTATTTTCCTAGAGGTAGGGAATCCACGTAAAGCAACACACTTGCCTGAAAGACTTACAGTCCAGATCCAGTTTAATCAGAGACTGGGGAATTTTTCCTTCCATGAAGAGGCCGATACCACCAAATGCCCAATTTTAGGAAGGGTTCTTATCCATCAGATTTAAACGAGCTCTCCTTCCCCATTAATTGCAAATGGTGAAGAAACATGGGCAGGGTTCTGTGCAGCTGGGGACAGCTGGGGTGAGAGGACAAATCTGGTCTGACCAGGCCTTGCTTTGCCTGTACACCAGATCACTAACAATAGCTACTTGCCATCCAGCTGGTCAGTAAGCCATCTTATGTGAAATCTTTTGACAGTCCTATATCAGAGGTGTCTATATCGCTGCTCATTAGCCCAGCTTTTGTTGCAATCTTAGCAGAGGAGCCAAGAAACAAGTGAGATCTCACTTCTCAGAATTAGTCCTCCAGGGCCTGAGCATGCAGATTCACATTGTCTGTTCCGCAGGTGATGGTCATGGCCGGGCATTACATCTGGCTGAATTAGGAAACACTAAAAGTCACCTCAGTGCGGATGGAAAGCACTAAATCTCAGCTGGGAGGTAGCAATGGAGAGAAGCCAAGTGCAGTGGGAAGTAAGCAGATTAGCCGTGTTTTGTACTTACCATTTAAAACAGCCTAAGAGAGTGCACACATGCACAGGTTCTGCATACCGAAAAGTTACTGGGTCCCTCTTCCCTGAGCTGAGCAGCAGCAACTTCCACACAACAGACCTGGGGGTGCTAAGTCACAGGTGGGCACGGACAAAGAGACCATAGCTTCACAGAAAGCAGGTTTCAGGGCTGTCGGTCTGGCTTCTCTCACTCTCCAGAAATGTTACTTCAAAGACAAATACAAATATAGATCAGTTCGATAAAGCAAAACTGGAATACAAGCCAGAGGGACAGTTATTGGTCATTCTCACCTGGCAGGAATGGAAATGAAATGGAACAGGGACTTTGAGAACTTTAGCCATTTGACTGCTTGACTAAACTGTACAGAGTGACTGATGTGAAGACTGAGTAGGTGTGACAATAGCATGGATAATTGTGTGTGCAAAATAGATAACTCAGCTCTTATATGACCTGCCTTGGTCACTGTGAACTTACACAATTTTTGTGGTAACCAGAAATGCAAATGAAGAAGGCATTTCTGCTCCTCAAACATTTTCAGTGGCTGGTCATCTGTCAAGCCTCTCCTGTGCTTTTGCAATTAGGGTTGTCTAAAGCATTCAGCACTGGCCTCTTTCTGCAGGGAAAAAAAAAAAAAAAAAAGTTAATGGGAATGTTATAACTGCTTTCAACAAACACCTTACAAAAGTCAACAAGAAACAGTAATTTCCTTCCAATGTAAAGGTCCTTTATTCCTGGATACAGGCATTTTAGTGGGTCAAAGAAGCCAGAATATCCTGTCCCAACATGCCCATCTTTTACCCGAGAAAAACCATGCTTGGTGTGACATGTTGTAACAGACAAACAGCTGTGCTCTGCCATTCTTCTGTGTGAAATCCCCTTTAGCCCTTTACTTTATCAGGCCTAAAGTTGTTCCTTTGGCAATAAGATCAACAGAAACCTCTGCATTTTTCTTCCAACAGTTAAATTATTTATGAGCTTTGAAAATAATCCAACTTTGTCTTCTAACCCTAGTTTTGCATTTATACATGCCTTTCTCCATGTCGACCCCTGTGAATTCTTCAGCTAAAATATGCATTCATTAGAAAAACATTTCAGGGTATTTTTTTCTCTCCTCTTTATCTACTTGCTTATGTTGTAAACTTGATTAATGTTGCCTTCTAATCTCTTTTTTTCTAGAGAGAACACCTGGAGCTCTTTTAACCTGCCTCAAATAAAAAATAAAACCAAAAAGCCAAACAACCCAAGTTGCAATGTCACACTTTCACATCCCTTTCCTTTCCTTGGCCATCCAATGCTTCTCTTCCAAGAGACTGGACGCATGGGCAAAACTTGTGGCAATGAACCTGCAGAGCTATGGGTTTCTTCTAAAGCCCCCTTCCTTATGCTCCCAGTAGCCTGCTTAGTTTTTAGCCCTTCTCTGTCTAGAATAGTTTGGGGAGATTTATGACAGCAATTCTTCTGGTTCCTTTCACAATGTGTTTTCCACTATTCTCATCTATCGCTCTGCCAACATGCATCATTTATTTAATACCAGTCAGTAGCCACATTAAACCTTTTTTTTTTTTT
>VXAA01005489.1:0-94781 GCA_013399115.1 Anseranas semipalmata | reverse complement strand
TTGAGGACATTTCCTCCTGTACCTGGGGAAATTGTGTAGGTAAATAAAGTCTGAGCCAACACTCTTGGACCTGCCTTTTCTGTTTCTATCCAAAGCTTTCCATGGGCATCAATCATCCTTGAACTAGGATTCTTCTCATTTTAATTATGCTAATATTGCCATAATTTCATTCTTGTTAACAGCAATTGAGTTTCAGTCTCTGCAGATGGTGGAGCTGGACAGTTACCAAGCCACATGCCATCTTGAGAGGAGTGTACAGACCAGTGCTTAGCCTATGGCAGTGTTATTCATCACCATTTCAGGGTTGCATCACTTCACTTTACCCATTTTTTAAATGGCATGTGACTTTGCCTCGTATTGGTTTTGAGGCTTAGAAGGGAGACTTTTAAAAATACAAAGGAGACTCCATTGCTCATCTACCTCATCCTTGTTAAAATACTATCTTGACTGATTTGATAACTTCAGGGGAAGGCTAGAGAAGGAATGTATTATCGATTGCTGCGAATGTGTGTAGATCTATGGGGTATGTTACTACTACAGATACCCTGTGAACTTCCCAGACAGAGCAGGTATAGCACCCAAATCACAGCGGTGCTGATGGGAGGGGAATTCTGTGCTTTCTACTCCAATCTCCTACTCAAAGCAGGTCTGTCTTGCGGCCATGTCCCATGTTATTCTCATGAAATAAAACTATCAAAGGCTGTATAGGTAGACTTGCACAAACACAGTTGTACCTACATTGTGGAACAGGCACCCAATGCAGCCCTCTCCTCACTGTTGTCCAACCTGGAAGATCTACCAGAGTTTACTGCATCTCCCTTCTGGATTGGGTTTCTTTTCAAGGAAAACCAGTGTGGGCAGGGAGGGTGGTGAGCACAAAAGCATTTACCTAAAGAAGCGTTGGTGCATACAGAGCGACAAGGACTCCCGTGCACACTGAGAGGAAATACCCTGCTCCACATGGTGGTTCCAGTTCCACTCAGTGGAGAAGAGGTGGTTTCCCACACGTACACTGAATAGCTTATCACTGGCTGCCCTCATCAGGCCAAGTCCAGCCTTACTGTCTGTGAATTGAAGGCAGGACAAGATGCATGCACAACCCCAATGCTAGGCTCACCTCTGAGCTGAGAAAAGGGTGACTTGAGGAAATGCCGCTTCCCCCTGGCTGATATGCTGAGGAACCTCCAACTTAGACCTGGCTACTTCAAAAATCCATACAGAGAAGACCAAACTGCAGCAGTCCTGCGGAAGCGGCTTGGCATTGTGACTGCAAGCATGAAGAACGATATTACATGGATTCAATGTCTTTTTTTGCTGTTTACAAGTGTGGTACGACTGATAGATTATGATGGACCATTGCAGCCTTCTAGGCTGGAGAACCCAATAAAAATCTCTTCAGGAGATTTTATCTGACCAGATTCTGATGCAACTGCTGCCTCCTACTTTGTTTGACAGATGACCTCCCTGACACCCTGGTAAGACAAGTTCCACAGATGGCAGCTGTACAGCTGAGGTAAACATGAAATGGCCTCTGTGACAACTCAGAAGAGTCAGTGCTTCCCCTTCCCCCTGTGTTCAGAACACCCTAAATCAGGTGGCAGTCCAGGATCCCAGCCAGACCTATCTGCCCCGAACATTTAAAGTGCATGATGAACAAAGAGGCACCACAGTTAGAAGGGTGGAAAACTGCTTCACTCAGGTTTTGTGTTGCAGCAGGTCTTCTATACAGATACCTTTAGGATATATTTTTAATCTGCAGCAAGGACTTCTTTGATTTTCTTTAATCATTTCATGCATTCTATAAACTGAAAGAAATAATTCAGATACAATGATGCACAACAATAGCAAATAAGTGATCTTCTAGTGCTTAAAAGTTGGTAAAGGTGTGAAATGAACAGCAATAAAAAAAAGCCCTGTCCTTGTCTCAGGTATAAACTGGTGGGATGAGTGTCTGCACTTGGGGGTAGCTAATTTGGTGTGAAATGAATTAAAACACGAAGTTCTGAAAGAGAGTCACCTTTTAAGGGTAAAAGGTCTTGAATTCTGCTTGCTGATCAGGATGACACCAGTATTTATGCTGATGGCCAATAAGGGCATTTCTGACTCCAATTTCATTTCCAGAAAACATTAATGTTACCTCACGGTGCATTATTTGAATCAGTGCACGTCGCCAGAGGTTGAATAAGACGGTTTCTCCACACTCTGCTACGGAGTACCGACACTTACTAAATTATGCTGTTAAATACTGTAGTATGGCTATAAAATACAATGAAGGCCCATGGAAAGATGCCAGCCCTTTTCTGAGAAAGAGAGAGCACTTTTTGGAACCCTGCCTGTGGCCCGTAATTTTCACTTCCTCCCACTACAGCGTGAAGTGACATGAAAGGACTTGTAAAGTCAAGTCCAGGAGAGTGGTGGGGATTTGAAGGAGTAAAGCTAAAGTTGGATTGTCGACAGTAGCATTTGACTTACTTGAACTTTGTGGGGAAAGAGGGGAGTGAAATCTCCCACACATTTTCCTAGCAGACCTCACTGGAAAAATAAGTGAATTCCAGCCTGGAAAATGTACATTTTTCAGTCCAAATGAGGCCAAAACATTCAAACTATAGAAACTTTTAAATGGAGAAAACTGTTGATTCACAAGCAGCAAAACTTTCTGGAAAAGCTGCCAACTAGCAAGACATTTCAGTATTCTATGAGAAATAGTGTTCAGTGAAGGAGAAGGACCAGCAGCAGAGAATGGAAGTACGGCTTACATGAACTGAGCCTCCTGCCAGGTACTGCAGCAATTCACGTGGACCCTGACACTTGCACCCAATAACAAAGCCCTTTAAGTTCAGCAGACCCAAAAAGAAATGATTTTCTTATTAATAAAAACCAAGGAGGGGAAGGAAGGAGGCTTCAAAATTGACCTTTCTTTGTAGAAAATATTTCAACAGGAAAGACTTTTCCATCCCCAGTGGCCACAATCTGACTTGTCACGCTGTATGGATGCTAAAGCTCTTCATTGCATGAACACAGACCAAAGGATGGTGCCTGGCCCACAAAGCTTAAAGTCTAACTCAGGATCAATAGCAAAACAAAACAAAACAAACAAGCAACAACAACAACAAAATAACTTACCAGATGCAAACTGTTCATGGGAATAGATATGGTAGTGTTCATCAAACAACAGGTACAACACACTGCCCACCACAATTGCTACCACACAGGACAGTTAGTTTATTAGAGGAAAGGTGAATCAAGGAACAGAATTATGAGATAGAGACAGGTAAACAAATTTCCATGGGACTTGTCTTCCTAGGTCTGTACATTATCTTCATGTATTTCTTATATTCCTGCACCTAGACATTCATGCAGAAATCCAGCATTGAGTCAATCTTAAAATGCTGTCCTTAGTTGTCTTGGGTGTAACCTTCCTGCAAGTGACCAAAACAGGAGAGTAGCAGAATTTTCTTTGTGATGAAGTTTGAACAGAGGAGATCTCGCACTTACCCAGGGAGTAGCAAAACACCACATCTTTGTTTGCTGGGTCTGGTGTTAGCTGGATTTGACCCTTCATTACACACCACCTCTAGAGCAGACCAAGCTTGCTTTTCAGTCCAGAGATATGATTTTCAAATTCATTACATATTCAGAATAGCTCCACTGGCTGCAGAAACTCATCACAGGGTTCCTAGGGATAATGCTGTCAGCAAAGCTCAGAACTACCTTATTCCAGCTAACCTACTTCTTAAAACTCTGTCCTGTCCAGGAAAAATGTGGACAGTGATTGCCAGAACTACTTCTTAGGAAAAGGGTTTGAAATGAGTTGAGTTAAGGTTACTGATACAGGGCAGCCTGGAGAGCTTACTCACAGCCCCTCCTGCCATTACAGCGGAGGAAAATTGTGCCACAGAGTGCTTTGCCTTAGTGCCAGGATCCCCAACACATTCACAAAATGTGCACGTACCACACAGGGAACCACCAGCATCTTCCACAGAGTGCAGACTGATGGGTGGACCTGAAACACAGGAAATGACATTAAGGAAGTTGTTAAGCCTTGTCACCCCAAATAAAGTATATGTATGTCAAACAAAATTACACATGCTAGCAGAGTAGGAGTCACTTTCCTTCCCTCGTTTTAGCTTTTCCCTCATCTCCGCTGCACTCATGGAGCAAAATTCTCGGTGCAATTGGTCACGGCAGTTCAGCCGGGGACAGAGGCGGGCATGAGGAGAGGAGTGAAGCATGCAGGAGGGCCCCTTTGGCATTTTCAGAGACACAGACTGTATTTTCCTCTTTCCCTCAGGCTCCGTCACGTCACTTTCCACTCCTACAAGTAGCACTTGGAGAGCAAGGAAAGTGGGGGAGAGGTGTGAGAGAGCACCCAGGCTGAGCCATATGCCTGGAGGAGAACGGGGATCTGGGGCACTGGCAGATAAGCTCTGCATCATTGCAATGCTGTCCTCAGGGCCCACCATGTGCTCCTGCGTCCTCGGCCCCCGCCACGGACTCTCTGCCGCAGCAAGGGTGGTGAAGGAGGGTCCCGGGCTGCTGACCAAGGCGAGCAGATAAGATGCCAGACGGCCAGAAGCAGGCGGAGGCTTCCCACTGCACCGCAGGAGTGAAAGGTTGGTGATAAACCGCTGGGGATAAATGGCAGCACCTTCCATCACCACTGCTGTCTACTCCACGAGCAGCTGTTGGACTGTGACAGCGAGGGCAGAGAGAGGGATTTAGTGAACAGCTATGGCCTCCCTGACAGCATGCATCAAAAACACTGCCTCCCCTATGCCAGCCGTCTGCAGACAGGGCTGGTCCTGCTCTGTGGTTTGCCTGGCTGTAGGATGCCATTTATCTCTCTATCTCATGCTTCCCAATTCTACAATTTCCTTTTAGCACGAATCTCTTTCCTCCACCTCCTTCTCCCCATTATAAATATATGAGTGTATGTGTTTCTTATCTTTTATGTGATCTCTCATAACTGCCAAGAAAAAAAATAAATCTCTTGACATAAATCCTTTTGGCTCAGTTTTCTTGACAAATATGCGCCAGTTTTTCTCTATCCCTCACACCTCTCTTCTCCCCACAAACTCTCAGCAAGAGTTTCTGCAAACTCTCAGCTCTCAAGAGCTCTTCATGAAGCTCCTCCTCGTGAGGAATCACGGTGCTGAGGCGAGGGCAGGGGAGTGCTTCCTCTGCCTGTGCAGAGTGCAGCGTAAGACAGGGCACGGGTGCCTGCCCAGGGCACTGCCAAGTATTCTGTCTCTGTAGATACTCTGGTTTCCTCCACTACATGCATCCCTCCAAGCACAGGTGTGGGAATGGTCCCATCTAGCTTTCAGTACCTGCATCTGAGCCTGAGGTCTACGCCACCATTTGGGTCAGCTAAGCTCTAGAGAATGGACCCAGCTGCCTTGTCTGATGGCACACACGAGACCTGTGGCAAAGAGAACAGAGTCCCAAGCCTCAGAGCTTCACATCTTCATTGAGTGTTGCAGCCATGAGGCCGTTCCCTTCTGCTCGTCCTGGCTGCAGGCTGAGCTACAACGCAGAAACCTCCATCTGAACTGACCCTCAGCTGGGGGACTCAGCACCAAGTTGGCCCATTGAGTGTCTGTGTGCAACCAGGAGCTTCTCTCTAAGTACTCCCCATGGAGGACAAGGATGCTCGCAGGTTAGGGGTGGCAGCACAGCTGAGGGGAGGCAGAACAACTACAGCATATGAAGAGAGGAAAGGAGGTCCTTGCCCCTGGTACTGGGGGCTTAACAGAAGTTCTCTGGGTCAAAATGGATCCAGCCATCAGTTCCAAGTCCCCTACTGAACATATAGACCGCACTGAAGCAATGGAAGGAAGCAGAGGAAGGGTTTTGCTGGGACTCACCTGTACTAAAATTCTGGGCGGTGAATGAATGAAATGCCTAAATTTCCCATTTAGCCACTAGGAACGGACAGGTGTTTTTTAAGGTCTCAGAGAGACTTCTGTTACTTAAGCTGATGGATAGGATCTTGAAAAAAACACCCTCTCAGATGGCTGGATAACAAACATCAATGCCTCCATCAAGGCAATGGCCTCACTATCTACTAAAGTACAGATGCAAGCCTGGTGCCTAAGTTAGGCAGACCTGCTCATACCTAGCTTTCGTGTCCTAACTTCAGCAGAAGCTCCAGTTATGGTGAAATATATGGGGCAGCAGAGCATGGCAGCAGAGCTAACACCCATAGATCACAGAGTTAAATATCCTACTCCGGGCTAAAAGTGAGCGCGCACAGTTTCAGCCCATGTGTTGGCTGAAGTTATGAGCACACAAGAAAAGGGGATTTATAATGAGAATGGCAATTCAACCTCAATTATAGTGTGCGACTGTCTGCACACTATAAACTGGAGGTTTAATAATGAGGCAAGTAGGTTGGAGGGGAGAATTTCATTGTATCTGTTTCACAGCCTCGAATTCTTACTAAATTCATCAGATCACTTGAGTTCTCCTGACAACTGTAGCAGTATAACTAATTTTAAAGGGGTTTATTGTACATTAAGACTGCAACAAAAGATACAGGCAGAGAAAACCTCATAGCGAAAGAGAACTCCAGATTGAGGACTATAATGTATATGAGATTTGAAAGAAGTAAGTGCTAAAAGATGTAGACAGCAGTTTTTCAGGGTCCTTAACCTTGATGAATAAATGAATAAAATCCCTTAAAAAATTGCAGTGTTTCTTTCAAGTGATTTCCAGCATGTTAATGATCAAGAGAAGCTGAGAAAATTACTGGGAAAGGAGATGACTTTCCTCAATATGCTCTTACCACAGAGACTATGAGACAGACCTGAATTGTAAGCAAATAATATGCATTGCAAAATATGAGAGGAAGCGAAGAACAGAGGCTCTTTAGCTGTCCATAATACATTTGCATACAGGTGTGTTGACTGCAGGACTTTGTGATGTTGCCAAATCAAAGCTTTATTGGAGACTTGGAGGCTTCCAATTCTTCCATATTCAGATGCTTAGACAGAGCTCTCCTGTATTGTATTCGCTTAACTTGCTACCCCAAAAGAGAATAGGACCACACATAAAAGAGAACACAAAGAAGCAGAAGCTTTAATCTAACACTTTAAGCATCGCACACACCATGTACCAACCTCCCCTGCTAATACTGAATGCCCGAGGTGCCTGAATTGCCCACCTCTACCAGTGAAGTCTCCTAGGTACTGCTGGAAAAATTAAAGACCCACCAATAAAAAACTCAGCAGCTCACCCCTCAATGCAGTCCACAAAGGAGGCATCTCCCCACCTTCTGCAAGACAGGAAGGGAACATCTCGTTGGGGTCATGGCGTGGCCCTGCCCCAGGAGGCACCGAGGACAGGATGCAGGTGAGACAGGGAGCCTCTGGCTCTGGTGGGGAACTTGGCTGCTGAAAATGTGGGTGCTCCCAGACTTCACAAGCTGTCAAAGGAAATGGCAGATGAGGAAGGGGCACTGAAGACAGAAATTTTGAAGGTATCATCTCCAGCAGTGTTTTGACCTCACAGTTTTACTGGCTGACAGTGCTTGCAGACAATGCTCTTGTCTCTCCCTCTGTCTTTGAGCCCTGCCAGCACCCCCAGCACCCACACACCCCTTTGCTCTCCCGGCCTCACCAACCTTTAGCTAATAATGTAGCTGATTAGATCTTTCATCATTTTTATTGTTATCCACCCGCAGATTAATAAAATAGAGCTCTGTCTGTTTCTGGCTGACCACATTCCCTAATTTATCATAAAGGCTTCGCCTGAAATACTTTGGTGTGACATGCGGGGAGAGCTGCAGTCCCTCCCAGCCAAGCATGTCTGCAAGAGAGCACGGCACAATGTCCCAGAGTGATATCACCGTATTCTCACCACCCAGAGCAGAAGTTAACACTCCGCAACCAAGCTGCTAAAGCAAAATTACCAGAGATTGGTACCAGAGGCACGGAGGTGGAAAAATGGGGAGTTAACTCCAGCTCACTGGAGCACACTGCTTCATACCTGTACCATCTCTTAATACAAGGGAATCTGTTTTTAAAGCACTCCAAATTTTCTCTTTAAAGACAGTAATTACAAGGGTGACTTAACATGGCCTCAGGGACTATCCTGCAAGAATTGGAAGACTTGATCCCTTAAAAGTCAAGAAGCTGAAGGAATCATGAGACCAGCAATGGATATTTTTTTTCTCTTCTCTTCTCTTCTCTTCTCTTCTCTTCTCTTCTCTTCTCTTCTCTTCTCTTCTCTTCTCTTCTCTTCTCTTCTCTTCTCTTCTCTTCTCTTCTCTTCTCTTCTCTTCTCTTCTCTTCTCTTCTCTTCTCTTCTCTTCTCTTCTCTTCTCTTCTCTTCTCTTCTCTTCTCTTCTCTTCTCTTCTCTTCTCTTCTCTTCTCTTCTCTNTTCCCCTTCCCCTTCCCCTTCCCCTTCTCTCCTTTTCAGGGTACTGATTTAACATTCACTAGACAAAGATGATGAGTTCATCTTTGCATTTCCAGTGTTATACTGGAGGCAACTGACACATATTCACTATTTGCCAAGCAAAAGTAAGAAAAAAAGTGAAAAAAAATTGTTTTAAATTGAACAACAAAGGCTATTTCAGTTGCTGTACTTTTTCAAAATACTAACAGAGGAAACAAAACCAAAAAGGTAAACAACTTTTTATTAAATAAAAACATAAAAAAAAGGAAAATTCCTACAAAGCTGATAATGTTTCATAGAAAAATTCCATTTAATGAAAAAGGTCCATTTTCTGCTGAAAACTATTTTCAGGGGACACATTTCAATCAGGATTGTCAGCTGTTGCTTGCCTTTCAATCACCAACTGATGCCCTCGCTCGCATCCCCTGTGCTAGATGCTGTGCAAAGATGCAATAAGCAATCTCTGGTTTACAGAGCTGGGATCTCATTCTGGGAACAGCTGAGAGTAACAACCAAGGGGTGAAGGCGCAGTAACAAGATCACATGGATACAGCGGCCAACATGTGGGAACAACCTGAGGTACAGCACTGCTTGAAACAAACAGCTGCCTCCCAGGCAGCCATGCCTTGGCTGGCCCCATGCAGGTGGCCTTGAAGATGTCTGGGACAGTTTTCAGTGGGATATTAAGAAAAGAGAGAACCAAGAGAGGGTCTGTGGTCTCTCAAGACAGTGCTGTGGCAGCAATGCAGAGAAGTACATGAAATGAAGACAGAGCAGGAACTAAAAGACTCTGGAGCCTGGTAGCAGTCATTGGCTTTGCACAGCTCTGGGCAGGTAGGGAAGATGTGAGCTGCCTCCTCCTCCCAGACACACAACCAGTTGGCTTGCTCTGCTCCCTAGTAAAGCCTCGTGTCCTCGTTCCCTGTAATGCAAGGCCATAGAGGTCTACCATGATTGCTGGCCTCATTTCAAAAAGATGAATGTATCTCTGTGGGAGCTGAGAACAACCAGGAAAAGCATAGCATTTTTCCAAGGAAAAACTTTTTTTTTACTCCTCTGATATCGAGGATATTTTCTTCACAGACTCACAGAATGGTTAAAGTCGGAAGGGACCTCTGGAGGTCATCTGGTCCAACTCTGCTCAAGCAGGGTCTCCCCAGAGCAGATTGCCCAGGACCACGTCCAGGCGGCTTTTGAACAAAGAAGACTCTACAGCCTCTCTGGGCAGCCTTCACTTGGATCGGTTTCTGATCCAGTTACACATTCTCCCTTCTCCCTTTCATATCACTATTCCTCGTGTCTCTTCATTTTCATCTGAACTACCCAAAATAAGACCAAAGGAAACCCTGACAAACCCAGCCCGCAATGAACCAAATGCAGCTCCAATTAGCCTCCCACAGCCAGGGAGAACATGGGCCTAATTCGCGTCTCATAGCCCAGCTCTGCGGTGACAGATGCTGCCTGAAACCGAAGGAGAAATGATGATGCAAGGCCATTTCCTTCAAGACGCCGTTCTGTCACCATGGAGGCAGACAGCATGCTCTCAACAAGTTTATCTGCAAAGTAACATGAAAATTCCTCACAGCAGGAGAGATTTGACGGGACGTGCCTAGAACAGCTTTATAAAAAGGTTTCTTCAAATGCTTCCAAATCCCATGCATCTTTTTCTTGCTTTATCATCCTTTTCAACATCCTTCTTCCTCTCATTTTTTCTTTTTTTTTTTTTTCCTAACGCCTCCACAAGGCACGTTTATCAACATCAAAGCACATTCTCATACAGCTCAGTTTTTTCCTCTGAATCCACTCTTGCAGAGTCCAGGCCTACCAGTACTCACCACACCCAGAGACTTCACCAGGAGAAAAACTTGCCTCTGTGCACAGTCTCCTTCAAAGTCTGGGCACTATTGACATCCTCATGTAAGGACCAAGATCCTTTACACCCAGGTGAATTTCCTCGAGGCAGAACATTTCTTTGTGATATTCCTACAGAGAGAAAGAGACACTCAGCTGTGTCTGGGCTAAATTTTGGTGACTGTTCCCCAGTGCATTTTTCCTTCCTCCCCAACCAAACCAGCTGTGCATGACAGATTATATTCGTAGGTTGCATTCAGGATGCTCAGCTCAGACAAACAAGTGCTCTAGCTCTGAAATGTTATCACCAGAAAAACGCCTAAGACTTGGTCCTGTGACAACCACACTGACCTGAATGTAGCCTCAGCTCGGGTAACCTGTGGGTCCCCTCTGCTGCCATTGCAAGCAATGCTCAGGTCCTTTAAGACCGGTCTGACGACCAAGCACAGCAGCCTACCTGTACACCAGGACACGGCTGCGTGCAGGCCTGAAGGTGTTGTAATACTGTTTTTCCTTCCCATGTGGTCCTCAGGTTTTCTCAGGTGACAATTAGTTTAGGAATGTGACAATTAGTTTAGGAATGTGTGCCTACTGCACTGAAGGGAAATTTGGACCCCAAAACAGGTCTAAGCCCCTAGTTCCGTGCCCTCAAAGATGAGTATCTGCTGTTAGAATTACTCTGGCTTTTCTCTCCCCAACTCTCTGCTCTCTTAACTTGTTGTTATCATTAAAAGCAACAAGGCAAAACCTTCAGGATCTTTTCACTATCTTTACAATTCAAACCTGGAAACCAACTGGATGGTAAAAGAGCCTTCATCCCCAAACCCTTCTCCTCTGTGCTGCTTACAGCACACGCCTTGGCTTTGTCACTGCAGTGTCTTCATCCCAGGAAAACATCTTCCTCTTCCTGTCATCCTCACCTAGAAGGGCCTTACATCTCCTGTCCGTGTCACTGGTACTGCTATGGGGACAGCAAGGGCACAGGAGCAGCTCAACACTGCTCTCCTCCACCTTCTGGCAAATTCCCACCTGGATCTAAACTCAGTACCTTCAGCCTACCTAGTGTCATATTTTGGGAGCAAGGTACAACATGAGATTTAATTGTATCTAGGTCTAATTCATCCAGAACAATTGGTCATATAAAAGATGGAAAACAGGCTAAAGGATGTATATTCACTTTTCTCTCAGTGTATAAAGGGCTGTGTGTGTGTGTTGGGGTGGCGATGGGAGGGGAGAAGGTGAAAGGGGAGCTGGAACTGTGAAGTTTGAAGGTGAAAAAAGTCTTTATATCTGGATTAGTGGAGTCCTGGGGCCTTCAAAAATAGTTAAAATTCCCTTTTTTGAGTAATGGAGAAGTAGTTTGCATTGATCTTAAGAATTTGCTTATAGTTTTCCCTGGAGTTCAATGTACTGGGGAGTGCAAAGCTGACACAGCTCAAAAGTTTTATGAACCTCAGGTAACAGCGTGAAAGGAAATTTTAATAAATATTACATTTATTTAAATTTAATTTTTTTCCTTGTTAATAATAAAAGCCAACCTTGGTCTTCTGGGCTTTTCTCATATGCCTGCTTAATACAGCAGCCGAATCGTGGAATTATTTATATTTTAACTTCGTTTTCAGTAAATCGTCAATCATTCACCTTTCAAAAGCATTAAATTCAGAGACGAACAGCAGGGGAGAGGGAGACTGAAAAATAAATATTGACTTTCAGGGTTTTGTTGTGTTTTTTTTTTTTTTTTTTTAAACACAGGGTTAGAAATAGAAGCTGTTGCGGGTGATGAGTAAAAGCACAGAAAAAGGAAAAGATATTTGTGCCTATAGATTTCTTCCCATCATAGACCTGCAGTGCTATTTCTGCTTCATTTGCAGGAAGCCACATTGGTACCCATAGGTAGTGTCCCTTGGTGCCTTACAGAGTCATTTGGGTGAAAATGTGGGGTCTGGTAATAACTGCGTGAATGATCTTGTCCTTACAGAGGACACCTGGTACTAGCCATGGATACTGGTATTGTAAGAAATAGCTGAGATTCTGAGGAAAAGCCAAGCAAAAGAGGCATGATAGAGTTGAAGCATGCCTCAAAAGAGGCGTGACATAGTCCATCAGGATTGCCATGTACTGATTCTTATGCTGTGAGAAGACCCCCCCAAAATGTTCCTTTGTAAGTTCATCAGCCCAACCAACGCCTAAATATAATGAGAGACTCTTGCTTCTGGTCTCTCCTGTCCCCTGGGACAGAAGGACTACTGCCAACTAGCTGTCTCCTTGGGTGGCTCTAGAAGCCTTCTGTAGGCTTCCTGCCTTCACGTGAATGAAGGCACCTCTCTGATCCCCAGGTAACGTCTGTATCATCCATCCTCTACACCAATCTCCCCCATCATCCCACAGTCAGACCTACCCAAAATCCTAGCCCAAACAGGATAAATGCAGCAAGAGAGGCCACCCACAGCCTGTCAGCTACGTGGAGAGAAGACAAATGCTGTACATCACGTATTGTGCTTATGATCATTTTAGGGACCACTCTAGTCCGAGCTAAAGACTCAGCAAGAAGCAAGAAGAGCCCAGCTGTCAATCTTGAATAACACTGCAGTGGATCACCTGACAAGTTGGGTTCAACTAAAGTTGCACATTTTTGATTCAAAGACATCAAGAGATGAAATCTCTACCAATATCCTTGACAATTTGTTCCCAGAGATAATGACCAACAAAACAGATGCCCAGATTCCTGCTTACATCTATCTGTGTTCAGTTTACAGGCACTGGTCTATCTTGTGCCTTTCTTTCTCTTTTAGATTAAAGAGTCCTTTTATAGCAGGTGCATACACACAGCAAGTTGCCACTTGAGCTTGTTGATGAGCTGAACAAATTGCTCTCTTGGAAGCATTTTCTCCAGCCCAGACTTGTGAGGGCTTCTGCATCCTCTCTGATTTCTTATCGTCCCTGACAAAGCACATATCCTTGAACTGGACTTATGTTTCCATTATCCATCCCCTCGTTACTTATACTGAGCTAAAATTAGTGCTATCCTTTCACCAATCTCCTTCAAGGTGGCATTAGTTGGTTCCACCATTGTACTGAGACTTCAAGTCCAGATGAAGGACCATCTTTCAGAACCTCCTGATCTTCTTCAGAGTCACCGCCTTTCAAGGGGACTCCCACAAACCACAGCACACTGGGACTGGACAGATGGAAAGCAGCTTTGCAGAGAAGGACCTGGGGTGGACACCAAGTTTAGCATGAGCCAGCAATGTGCCCTTCCAGCAAACAAGACCAACAGCCTCCAGGGCGGCACTAGGAAGGGCACTGCCAGCATGTTGAGTGAGGCGATCCTTCTCCTCTACGCAGCACTGGTGAGACAATTAATGAACTGGAACATCTGACATGTGAGGAGAGGCTGAGAGCTCTGACTTGTTGAAGGGAAGGCTCAAGATATTATATATCAATATATATAAATGTCTGGTTGGGGCAAGTAAAGAAGACAAAGCCAAACTCTTCTCAGTGGTGCCCAGTGAAAGGACAAGAGGAATGCCCTGAAATACAGGGAATTCCATTCGAATGTCAGAAGAAACTCTTTTACAGTGAGTGGTCAACCACTGCAACAGGTTGCCCAGAGGGGTTGTGGACTCTCCTCCTTGGAGACATTCAAAACTTAACCGGACACAGTCCTGAGCAACCTGCTCTAGTTGACCCTGTTCTGAGCATGTGGTTGGACTAGATGATTTCCAGAGGTGCCTTCCAGCCTCAGCTATTCTGTGATTCTGTTGTTCATCACTTTGTAGCTTCAACCTGTCCTCCTGGTTCCTATTCTTTCTCCCAGTTTGATACTGTGAAAATGCATGCTCTATGTGTCTGGACTACTGATGGGCCCAGCATCCTTTTCATGCACTCTCAGGCCATATTAAGCACTATTTCTAACTTCAGGTTATCTGTACATTTTAGTGAGCAGCACTGTTTTTATTTATTTCCAGACCATTGAGGGAAACACTAAATTGCATGCAAGCTATGACTGCCTTCTCAGGTACACTATAGAAAAGCGCTCATTAAACAGATTTTCTGCTCATAATTTCCTTCCAAGATCTGTCAGCTACCCATTTCTTAATCTATTGAATATTAGCATATTAAAAAAACAAACAAACAAACAAACAAAACACTAAGATTTCCAGCCCATATAGTATCTATGTCCTTTTTCTATTCATTAACAGCAAGAGACGCCTAGGAAATTACTGCAAGAACTGCAACACTTTCCCCTGCTCCCCACATATTCTCCCAACTTCTGATAACTGGAGGTATAGGAGTTCCTGTACCAGCAGTAGCATCCAAACTATTGTGTCTTACGGCCAGCAGCAGACCTGACTTAGTCTACTTCTTTTTTAACCTCTTTGCACTTCAGTTGTTCACTGTGATGAGGAATTCTTTACCTGGATTTTATGCCCTGAGGAAAACTAGTTCCCACCTTTTTCTTTAAACTTGCGTGATAATGTTGCTGGATGTCCTTTCTAGTCTGTGGTATGTGAGTCATCATGCCTTTTTCATGGAACCTCTAGCATTCAAGATTTCATAGTCTCCCATTCAGGCCACCTTGTTCTAGACTTGTCAATCACCTTGTGATAGACTCGTTCCCAGGGAACGAAGAAAACAGGGTTTTGCCCTTTGCAGCCGGGGCTGCCACCCCATGCCACTGCCCTTCCAGCTCCAGCTGGCCTGAAACCACATCTCTCTGGGTTGCATCCAGTTGGGACAACATGTTTCCTTTGGAAGCCAGACAAGAAACCTCACTGGTTCACAAGGAAACAGGGGCTGGAGCCCTTACAAGCTTCTGCCCTTTGCAGAAAAGCATTCTCTTTCCCTGCTGCCCTCCCCAGGCAGGCAGGCAGCAGCTCACCATGCAAGAAAGCAAGAGAAAGGGGAAACAAAAGTTAAACAGAGGTTAAAGGAATAGGAGAAAAAAAACAGAGATGACCCCCTGGAGTCTGGGGCCGAGTGGCAGGAACAGTGGGAGCCCCTGGAATCCAGCTCATCCATCCGCACTGCCCTTGCTACCTTCCAGCTCCCAGGAGGGGGCCTAATAAATTTTACAAAAGAGCAAACAGCTGAAAAATGCTTGCATTTAAAAATATATTGAGGGAATTTGCATGTTGTTCCCTTTTGTGTGGGGATGGCATTTATACACCCGGCGTTTCAGCAGTACCGCATCTCAGAGCACTTTACATAGCAATTAATTACACACTGGTAGTGGAGTGACTGTCTACAGGCAACCTCATCAGCCATTATCCACTCAGCAACATCCAGCATACAGCTGTGAACATTTGCATTAGCAGAAAGTCATCTCGGCTGCCATTAGCAGGGTGCAGGAATGTCAGGGAGGATGCTCGGGGTCGGCTCACCCCCCCACTCCTTCCCGAAAAGCCTTTAACAGCTACCGTCACAGCCTTCACAGGCAAGATTATGACCCTTCCCTCATCTCACCCCAGCTTTGGACCAGGGAGATGTGTCCTCAGCTTGCAGCACACTGCAGTCCAGAGCCTTCATCTTGTGCCACTTGATGCCATCTTATCCCACAAGGGAAATGCTCTTGGACAGGAGCCTTCTGAGATAGCACACAAAAGGTGCAAACACCAAACCTGTACAGAGGACAGCTTTATGGTTTAAACTTTGCCCGTAGCCTGTGCAAGTTTCTGTTTCATGTCCTTGGTGTAGCTCGTCACGGTGCCACCCCTGTTCCACAGGACTGCTCTCAGCACTCCCCTGGACTCTCCATAAATCAGTCTGGAAAGATCCTGTACACCTGTACATCCAACTTCTGACAATATCATGGCCTCAATGCTATTGTGAAGTACTCTGCAATGGCAGGTTGTCTCTAGAGTTCCTTTTTGCTTCTGCTTTGCCCAGACCATGGCAAGTCCATGTATGTGAGCACCTTCAGATTAGAGGAAGCCTGTTGGTGATGGGCAGTGGGAGGAATCCCAGAAGTGCACTGACCTTCAGAGGAGACTCGAGGACAAGTGAACGATCATCCATAGCCACAAAGGACCTGGAGGTATTCTTCTAAAGCTATAACATAAACTCTGAGGCTACATCTTTGCCACTAGAATGAACAGTTGCAAAAATTGTCCCTGGACATGAGAACTTGATCTTCTGTACTGTAAGTTGTTAAAACACTACCTGGCATGTTTTTGGCACAATCTAACTAGCATTTTCCCAAATGATGCCTAGAAGCAGCCTGGGAATTAGCACAGACTAGTGCCCATTCTCAGTAGGCAATTTGGACGCAACCCCCTTTTTTTGGAGGGTGAGAGAATTTAATAGTACAGATGCAGGATATCCTGTGCCAGCTGGCCTCTGCGCAAGAGAGCAGACACAGCTACAGTTAATTTACAGGTATAGACGCAGCCTTAGAGTCCTGGACAACATCCAGCCGATGATTGCATTCTCCTCCTTTCAATTCCACCAACCTGAAATGCAAAACAAAGCCACAATGCTTCTAATCTTTAATTGCTGCTGTGTGCCATTGAACTGTTGCTGTCTTTTGATCCTGGATAAGGTGATTTTGAATTTTTGCAAGTTAAGGAGTGTCTGAAGTGGTTTGGGGTTCCTTTGAAGGGCCGCAGAAGCTATGATTGCAGCACAAACCACTTGGGTCTCTTTTCTTTCTATCTTGTCTTTGTTTCATGTGTGCTAAAATATTTGAAACAATACTTCATTTTGCAAGACTGGCATGTCCTTGCTGAGCCCACCAAGCTGGCTCCAGTGACCAGAAGACCTCTGAGACCCTACCATCACAATCACTGCAGTAATTTCACAGATAACAAATCTTATCCAAGCAGGAGATAAAGTGAGTTGGTAAAGGTCATGTCTCAGGCCAGGAGGAGACCCTAAGAAATGAACTGGGAGCTGAGCAGAGGAATGGACCAGTAGAGCATACCTTTGCCCCTCAAACTGCTCATTTACGGATGGAAAAAAACATTATGGAAAGCATTTTGAATGAACACATGCACAGCCCACCCATTAGTCCATGTTGCTTCCTCTGAATCTGAACAACCTATTAGTACTATTTACCAGGGTTCTTCAACAAAATCTGGGTAACTCAGAACATATTGTAAACTCCTCATCTGTCTCCTTGCCTCTCAGGCTAGCACTCAGCATTTGTTTGAGTGCAAGTCCTGCCTCTGTGTGCTCTTGCTCACGGATTGAACTCCTCCAGGTTTATGATCCAGCAGTTAAAGAAGGATGAGGAATGTAAGAGCAACCTACAAACCTGTCATGGTTGTACAGGTCTCTTTCTAGTTTGTGACTTATAAGAACATAAGTTGGATGAATGGGGAAAAGAATAATGCACTTGTGAGGATAAATATGGTCTTCTTACAAGTGTGCAAACCCAGCTGTCCTGCTTTGGGCTTCCTCTCACAGAAAGCCCAGTAAACCAGGGTGCTGGCAGCATGTGACCGTTGCCTGAATGTAGAACAGGTCTCCCAGCTTAACCCTCCAGCCTACCTCCACAGGCTGCACTTGCTGTCCAGGACTGCGGGACCTGTGGCACCTGAAGTGAGCAGATGTGATCTCATCCCAGACCCTCCTGCAAAGAGGAGAAGGGAATCAATGTTTCAGTGACTGGAGAAGGTGGAAGTTCCTCCAAGTAGCTGGGTTACAGCAAAAGCACAAAGTCTTTGGAAGCAAAATAAGATAATCTCTCCGGGGTTTCCTTTATCTTGTCTTTGCTGCCAGAGCTAATTTCCTGATTTCTAACCCATCCCTGAGATATGCACAGACACATTTTAATGAGCTTTTGGGAGATAGGGTTCTTATCCCATTCTTTAGGGCAGGTTGGATCCTGTTCTGTGCTTGCCTGCTATTAAGTTTGTCTGCCTTTAATTACTCGCTCGCTTCCTGTGTGACTTCCCAACCTCTTCCCCCTTGACACACACCAGTCCCTAAACTCCTTCAAAACCCTTACAACCCACAGAAATTTCTCACTGTCATTTGAGGTTTTGGTGGCATGTTACTGTCCAAATACTGTCCTGGGGTTCAGCAACTTCAATACAGGCAGCAAAACAATTCAGGAAGAAGAAAAGGATTTTCCTGAATAGACAGAGGAAACGGGAACAGTAAAGCTCACAGCTATCTGTCCTCACATCAGATGTCCACACAAGCTTCCCCTGAGCAGCTGGTCACCAAAGCTCGGCTCAGCAGGACTCACCTGGGCTTGGGGGTTCACTTCCCATGGGCTCCTGCAGCAGTTTCTATAGACAAAGCAGTTTTTCTCATTAGCACTACAGGAGCTGATATCAGACTCACGTGTTTTCCTGCCTAATTACTTATATGAGAGCAAGCTTGGATCTCACAGCTGTAGGGAAGGGTGGCAGACCCCCACAGCCCTTACCTGCTGGTGGTAGCCCTGTCCACCATTGTCTTCCAGACAGAGGAGGAGAGCTGAAGCTGCATTTTCCATGATGCAAGCAGGACCATGCACTGAGAAGCAGAGCTGAAAACCACCAGGCAATTTCACAGATTCCACTAGAGACCATTTCAGACAAGTCACTGGGCTTGATAATGCTGATTTGCATAGCGGTAACGCTTCCCTGCCATGGGAATTGCCGGGTGGCGTTCCCTGGCCTGTGTGATGCCGGAGGTCAGGATGCTGATCAGAGCGGTCCCATCTGGCCTGAAAATCTATAAATTCAGATCTGGATGAAATTGGGCAATTTTAGATTTGGATAAGCATTCATGAATTTAAATGAATAAATAATAATATAATAATAAATCATTCATCTCGCTGTCTAGCTTGCGAGTCCCCTCGAAGACCTGCAGTTCAGATGCAGCCAAAGTTTGACTACCTCTGCAATTGGAGCCAATGAATTTCTAATGAGGGGGAGGGAGGAGAAAAAAAAAATAGAGAAAGGAAATGTTTTGGGGCAGCATTTATCCAAAGTGACTGCCCCCTCCCCAGATGCCATATTAGGGCCAGATGCTAAACAAACTCATCCCACTGCTGGCTTAGGGTAGTGATGCCAGTGAAACTGTCCATCTCCCAGGACAAGCATGACCCATAAACCCTAGTCCCAGATCTGTCATGCCAATAGAAGGCTTGCTGTCTTCACAGATGGCTTCACTGGGCTAGAGTCAGAGTTCCCGATTCCATCCCAGGCTGCAATGTTGGGAAAGTACATTTCCTTTTGGTTAATTACAGCCTAAAAGAGCTTTGGGCAGTGACTGATGCTCTTGCAGACACTGTAACAAAAGGCTTTCCTCACCAGTGCTATGCACTGCTCAGATGCAGGCTGTTTCCCCTGCATCAGAGGCAAATTTATGGGCAGCCACCGCAACGGAGAGGAGAGGAGACAACAGGCTGGGCTTTGCTGATCACAGGCAGCCTCCACATCTCATCTCCCTCTACCAAGTCTCTTCATTCCTACCAATGGGCCTTCGCCAGGTGCTTGCTGCAGTCCAAATACCTGGCATTGCTTTATCTTCCTCCTCCTCACCGCTCCCCTCCCCAGCTGTTACATTGCCTTGCATCATCCCCAACCCGATTCTGTCCCAATTCTCCCTTGTGTATTTCTGCTCTCCCCAAGCCTTCGTATTTTGTTTTCTGTCTAAACCAGCTCTTGCAGCTTTCCCCAGTTTAGCCTCCTCCACTCATTTCATTAACATGCTGTTTACTTCTGCTTGTAGATCATTAGCAACAATATTAAACAACTGGCAATTTGCCCAGGAGGTTGCTATCTCTGGGGTTGACGACTTGTTTTATTTTCCCTCTCTGAGAGAGCAGCAAAAGCCGCAGAGATGGGTGGACATGGCAAGGCCTGTGCCACGAGCAGAGATGAGAGAGGCGGTTTGCTTGCCTGTGCTAGTAAATCTGCTCTGCTTCCTCTTCCAACTCCTCAGTCAGGTCCTCCTCTCATGAGCATGGTTCTGATGCCTTCATGTGGACCTTCCACTTGAAATAAGTCCCCGCCACCCTTTCAGACCCTTAAAATCCCTTGTTTTGGAGTCAATGAATCTGTCTAGTACCGAATTTTAGGGAAATCTGTTTCCAGACTCTGTGTATCACAAATCCCTCCTGCTTTCCAGCTGAGATCTGAGCCAAGAAACTTGTTGACTAATTTCAGCCCATCATCTAACCTTCTCTGGCTTAAAGATTTAACCCCTTGCGGGGAAACCCACCTCCACATTGATACTCTGAAGGTTTTCAAATCCCTTGGGTGAATTCCTCCCAGGAACTTTGTGAAGATGCAGGAAAGTTTGAGTTCAGCTCAGGAACTCAGAAAATCTTTTTAGCAACCCAGACCCAGCATGAAACAAACCCAGGCGACCCGCAGGGTGAGTCGGAAGCTCAGACAAGGGCGAGGCAGCTGGTGCCCTGCAACAGCTCTTCCGTTGTGAACACAGCAGAGAACTGGCTGCAAATTTTCATTAAATATTCATCCCTTTTATTTCTAATATGATTTTTTTTTGGCCATGAAAAGCTGGAGGGAAGGAGGGGTAAAAGGAAATTTACACATTCAAAAACTTCCAAGATCTGGCAAAAATGTCGTAAGAAAAAAAAATTCTAATTCACATGACTTTGACCATTCTGATCATGAGCTTCCCAGTGCTGCCACACAGACCCCTTGGGCTGTTGGCCACATTCTCTTTGTCCACGTAGATTAAAAGTACTATCCACACAGGACATGCAAGGATCGGCTGCTGAGCCCATCCAGCCCTCTGATGAGGAAATGATAACCTTAGTAATTCCAATGTTAATCTAGAGCCATCTTCAGCACATGGCCCTTCTTTTCTCCCTAGGTTCCTCACTCAACTCGAGACAGATTACACCAGCTTGTCTCTGCTCCAGCATTGCAATGTCCCTCTCCTCCTCCCCTCTGCCCACAAGGGTACGTATGGGGACCTCTGTGTGCCCTCTTGGCCCCAGTTACCTAGGCTAAGCAAACCAAACTCTTTTGACTCTCTCTACATGAAGTACCATGACCCACCTAATAGGCCACAGTTCAGCAGGTCTTTCCATTAGGAACTGATGTGGTGCATCCGAGTTAAATGCCTCCTTTCTCAATTTTGTGTAGCTGCTTCTTAAATGTCCCTGTTTTGTTCAAATACCTAGATTACCTCCCTGCTATGCTGCAATTTCAAACATGCTTAGCAGTGATTTTCACTCACAGGCCTTCAATCAAAGACCACTCATGTGGGGCATGACTTTTTTTGCAGAGTTTTCAGCATTATTAAAGCTTTCTGTTCTCCTCCAACTTGCAGCCAGCTTTCCCAACATCCTCCTGGCCCAAGGCATCGTGCATTATTCCAGCTGTGTGCTCCTGCATTGGTCACCCGATGGACAAAGACTGCTGCGTCCCCACTTCCAGCAGTTTACGACTGGACCATATGACAGATGGGAGCTGAATTTGTTGTTCCTCTCCACCCCCTGGCACCTAAAAGGCCTTTAGCGTGGCCTTATATCTCTGCTCCCCTGCCCACTTACAGTCTTCTAAATGATTCCCAAACTGTAATTTCCCGCTTGTCTTTCTAACCTCCCCAAATCCTTTTGTTGTATTCCCTCTGCCCAAACCAGCCCCCCCAGCCCCTCCCAGTTTAGCCTCACCCACACATTTCATTAACATGTTGTTTACTTCCACTTCTAGATGATTAGCAAAGATATTAAATGACTGGCAACCTGCCCGGAGAGGCCATTACCTTTGGGGTTGATGACTTGTTTTATGCTTCTTCTCTCAGCATGGTGAGAGCAGCAGAGATGGGCAGGTCTGGAAGCTCAGAGTTGTGGGGAGAGATCCAGAAGCAGCTCCACATCTCTACGAGTTCACATTTTCAGCGCACCCGCGGGTTGGTGCTTTCACCCCACCACCATGCAGAGTCGTGCCTGGGAAAGCCCCAGGCAGTGGCCTCTGACCTGGGGACAAGCAGACAAGAAGAGCGCTGGGAGAGAGGGCTACTCTTTCTTAGTGATCTCTCTGCTCCCCAAAATGGGGGGAAAAGGAGGGTGGTAGATAAGCAAAAACATACAGGACATCCTCTGACGTGGGCAAAGATTGCTCTTATCACCTGGAACAGGTAGGGAGCAATGCAACAGCACGCTGTTTGGCCAATAAAACTCTGCTGTCATAGCTTCGTATAGGCCGAGAGCAAGGAGGGTGATTTCAGCTCTAGCTGAACTGAAATCTGTTCTTTTGACACAATACCACCAGGTCACCAGTGTCTACCCAAGAACTGGAGAGTTAGGTAAAAATCCCTTCCTGGAGCCTTTCAGCCTCCACAGGTCCAAACCTGAGCAGGACCAATGTCAGGTATGCGTTGTGGAGGGGATGGTTTTACCATGCACCCTGGTGGGTCCTAGTGTGAACATGGGAGCTGAAGTTTCGACCCCTTCCAGTCTGCAGCCTGGGATCTCTGCTTTCAGGCCAATTCTGCTCTAGATGGAAAGATGTTTTCCTGTGGAAGAGCTCACCTGGCCCAAGCAATGCCCAGCACAGAAAATCCTCCAGAAGGCTACTTACAGCTGGGCAACCTGTTTCCTGATGGCCACGTCACTTGATGCAGTGGTCTCTGATGCCTGTCAGCCTGCAAGATCAGTCTGGGCCGACACCGGAGTGTCTCAGAGCAATGATTTTTCATCAGTAGCTTTCAGTACAACAGTGGTTCCAGGCTAGAGCCCTTCTACACTTGAGGAGTCACATTTCCACCAGCCAGGCTGCTTCAGTGCAAGAAAGATGCTGGTCACCCTTCCAGAAAAGCACTCTCTTTGGGGGCTTTTAGAAATACAGATCTTACCTGCCTTTTACACTGCTTTAAAGAACAAGATGCGATGTGATCTCTTCCCCACTGAATAAAATCACTGAATTGAGAAAGGAAGAGTACCAGGTGGCTCCCTCTCTTTCCCACCTTAAACACGAAAAAGAAAAAGAAAAAAAGAAAGAAAAAAGGCTTTGAGATGCTCTTCAAAGGCTGTCTGATTTGCTTTGAATAATATAAAATGATGATGGAGGGAAAAAAGAGAATATTAAACTCAAGGCTGTAAAAGCTCTGCGCTCAGCCGCAGCCACTGAAAAAGATCCACGTACCCTTTTCATAAAATAACCACAATGATCCCTTCCTTTCTCCGTAACAGCTGGGGGATCAGCGGCAGTGCAGAGATGGGTCCAAACACGGCATGAATAACAAAAGCCAGGGGGCTTCTTCCCGGGAGATGTTTCCTCTCCCGGTTACGTCCCAGTGCCTCCCGCACGCCCCATGCCTTGCTGTGAATTTCTCCCTATTGGTCCCGATGGGGCCCTTCCTGGAGCAGAGCACCCAGAGACGGGGGGCAAGTGCAGAGGAGAGGGAAAGGGGAGACACAGGGAGGGAAGGGAAAATGAGCGAAAAAGTATTTTCTTCTGAGCTCCCCCGAGAAAATTAGTGCGAAGCAGGAAGGAGCTGATTGCTGTCAAGGCCTGCCAGAGCCCAGATAGCCGGCTGCAGTCCCCAGGCACAAATGTGATAATAGCCAACAAGCTAAAATCATTAACAGTAACGATTGCCTCTGAAAAGACCCCCAACACCTAGGAGGGAAACACAGTGACAGGAGAGGAAGAAAAAAATAAAAAAGGAAGGGAGCAATTGTAATTTCCTCTTAGCATTTCTGCACTGTTTTCCATAACCCTCTGATCCCAATAAATACTGCCTCACCCAGCTATGGCCCCGTCCAGCTTTCCCCAGCCATCACTTCTGTGAGCATTTGTTCTCCCTTTATTTGCTGGTGGGAGAGCAAAGGGAATGAGGGTGGGAGATGAAATGGAAATATTTCATGAAAATAGCTGTTACCTTTAGATGGCTCTTTGGGGATTCTATCTGATTAAAAAAGTGATGTTCTAGCTCTTGGATGGATGAACCCAGCCCACACAATAAACATAGGGGCTGTCCCCACAGCCTGTGATGTGTGACAGAGAGGGAGGGAAAAAAGTAGTTTCTCCAGCAGGTCTCTAGGGTTGCTCTGGAGGCCTTGTAAGTGGACCGGCCTGGGTGCAATCCTGTGCAACGTGCTCTAGGTGACCCTGCTCAGCAGGGGGTTTGGACTGGATGACCTCCAGAGGTCCCTTCCAACCTCAGCCATTCTGTGATTCCGTGATCCTGTGACCACCCCTCTGGCGGTCTTTGTGCACAGCAAGATGGACATCAGCCCGCACTTCACCCTGGCAGCAAAGGGGGGCAACAGTATCCTGGACTGTATTAACAGCAGCATAGCCAGGAGATCAAGAGAAACAACTACCTCCTTTACCTGGCACTCATTAGGCTGCATCTAAGGTATTGGGCCCACAAGACATCGGTTAGCCGCAGCTAGTTCAGCAGAGGCCCCTGGTATGGTCAGGGGCTGGAGTGTTTGCCCCAGAGGGAGCTGGGCTTGTTCAGACCGGAGAAAGGATGGCCTTGTGGGCACCTAACTGCAGCCTGCCAGGGCCTGCAGTTGAGAAGATGGAGCCAGGCCCGTGTCCTCAGATTAGCCTCTGTTTCTTTTTGGTTGGTTGGTTGGTTTGGTTTGGTTTGGTTGTTTGTTTTGTGTAGTCCCTTTAAATGTTTGTCAGTTCATGTACCTCTCTGCTCAAATAATTTCTTCTTGGTTCCCAAATTCTTACCTTGTCCAGGACTTCTCTTTCTTCATCCTTCTCTCAAAGCAAACTCCAAGCAAGCAGTCTTTGGTCAATCAGCTGCTTCTACATGGAATAGAAAACCCTATTAGCTTTTAAAAGCAAAACCAAAAGATTTTGGCTCCAGTTTATTTTGTGAGAACATTTATCTGGCACTGTGGTATGGGATTTCATGCTTCATCTCAGTACACTCCCATGTACCAAGCAGCTGTATCTTCTCCGGGGATAGATGTGCCTGAGATGGAAAGAGAGAAAACCATGAGGCTGCTCCTAAAGCGTATGGTCCAGAGCACACTCTGCACAGGGCAGTGCTAATAAAGTGTAGGGGAGTGTATTCCCAGTACAAATCCCCAGTAAATGTAACCTTGCATTACACTGTGTTCTCTTTGGACCCGTTTGCCTTATTGCAAACAATAATTCTCAGCAAAGCCTGCGTGGCCAACATTCAGAAAAGAGCAATGAAGTGGAGCACCAGGAGCTTTTTGCACCAGCCAGTGAGCCCATTGCTAAGCTGCTTTGTGCAGAAGTTGTAGAAACCACGTCCCACACTGACACTCACCTTCTCGGGGAGCTGGGGAGGAGGACTGGGTTCCCTTCCAAGGATTGTCAGGGCTCAGCAAAGCATTTAGCAAAGCCACCCCGAACCTGTTTGGATGCAGTTGGAGTTTGTAAAACGGAGAACCCTTCTTCCAAAATTAATTCCTGGCTTTGGATTCGCCTGATGCAAAGAGTTTAATTTTCCAGCTCAGAAAACTCTGTGCTGTTCCTGTAGCGAAGGACTGGGAAAGGTCCCCAGTCTCCCCACCAAGGACCAGCAAAAACATCAATTTCCAGGCTGTTCCTGGGAGGTTTCCTCCTGCAGCTTGTCTGTCCCATAGGACACCTCCAAGTGTCCTTCAGCACGAAGTCCCAGGCTCAGCCCTGTACTAGGTGCACTTTTCTGCAAAAGCAGGAAGGAAATTCAGCAGGGAACACTACCAGCTGCCACAGGAATGACCAAATGAGAGGCACCATGAGCTGGTAGTGGTGATGGCAGGCCCATGACATTTGTCCTAGCTCTTCAACAACCTGCTAAATGATGTCCTTAGCCCCAGCCCCTCTCACGGGACCTGTCAGTGCAGTGCAGGCTGTGCAGGGCTTTCAGAGACCCTGCCTACCCCACCATCCACAGGGCTCCCCGGTGGCCTCAGTGCAGCCCACCTCAGGTGCCCAAGTTCCCCATAGGACCACAAAGGCTGGCCCAGACCTGCTTTTGTTTTTATTTTTCAGGGGCTCTCCAAGGGGTTTGGGCAGTTCTTCTGCAAGGTGCTCGCAACTGCATCTGGTGTCTTACGCGTGCTTTTGGACTATTGATCAGCAGATGTGTGAGTGGGTTTTGGGGTGGCATGGTGCTTTGTGGAATCTATCCTTCCCCAGATGGGCTTTACATTGAGATGCCAAAGGCCTGCTGGCAAGTTCATAACATAGATGGTGCTGGAGCTCCAAGCCACAAGATATTCCTCAGATGCTCCACATGCACTCAAACTCATGAACTTACCAGCTTTGTTTGGAAATTAGAAAGATCCTACATGAATATGCATTGGCACAAGGCTTGAAGGAACCATCTCATAAGCTCCCCCTGCTCTCATTACACTCTGAACCCCTCTGCCCCCAAAAGGAAAGTTGGTCAGTTTTCTTATTAACACGAAATGTCCCTGGATATTTTACAGATTGTTTTCAAGGCACTGGCAGTCACTTGTGTCAGATCTCCAGTTTGAAGGGATCTGGTTTCCAGAAGAAAAAAGAAAAGAGGGAAGAAAACGATAAAAGTAAACAGAAAACTTCTTGTGTCTTGAAATGGGAACCAAAAGGTAGAGAAATCCCACACCACCAACTCAATTCAGAAATCTTGGCAAGGGCTGAGACATTAGACTTCACAGCCAAGTAACTGGTGGCAGGGATAAGAAAAAGAATCTGTCAGAAGTGTAGATAATGCATACATCACCTTGGTATCTAATTAGCTAAATGAGTCTGAGTCTTCACTCAAAAGTAAAATTTCCTAATGTTCAAAAAAAGCTGATTAAGCTTTAAAAAACCAAACAAAAAGAGACCACAACAATGGTGATATCGGACAAAACTTGTTCAGAACAGCAGACGTGGGAGGCTATTATCTCCAGTTTACCTTCTCTGTCGCATTTTACAGATCATCTTCTTACACACCTTCTATCTCCTCACAAAACAGCTGGGAAAGCAGATATTCGCGGTACGATCACACCCAGTCTCAGCATCTCAGGGCTTGTCTATGCTGGGTCATTCTGTCTGAATTAACTAAAGTATAATGTAAAACGGATTAGTCAAACCATATCAGCAGCTCCTCGGACACCCTCGTTTGGTGTCAAAGAGGTCTCACATCTCTTTCAGTTCATTCCCTAAAATGTAAATTAAAGGGGTCTTACTTCAACTTATCTAAATTCTGAGTGTTGAAACAGGGTCCTGATGCAGCTTAATTAATCCCCTTTAAAACTGAATTTGATTTAATTCTCCCATGGGTCTCAAAGTAGACAAGTGCCCAGATATCACTACATGGCTTAATGTTTAGCATGAGATGAAATTCTTTCAAGGTAAGTCACTAAACCCTACCTGAAGATTTCATTTTCCTTCTTGATGGATGTTGGAGGAAATGCTTTAATTCAGAGAGCAATTACATGCAGTATTGTCATGCTCACGGTTTGATCGTAAGCTTGATGAGGAAGTGGAAAGGTCACAGCTCTTGGAGTCAAGTGGTAGGATGAGATTCCCACCTGCCCCATAACCTTATCGCTCTAACAAACATTGAAAAAAAGCTTTAAAGTGTGATCATTAGAGCAAAAACAAAACAAGAGACCTCAAATGGATTAGTATTTTTCTAAATCATACATTTTTTCATACTTGTGGTTGGCAATATAATATACAATAGCATCTGCAAAACACTACATAGTAGTAGAATAGGCCAAATGCTTAGGAAAGGAGCCAGGAAAGTGTTCATAGCAATATTTACCAGCCCTTAAATTTAATTACAAATCCAGAACTAAAACTGTTTTCAATGAAAATTTCACTGTGGTGGGTACAGTAGAGATGGGCCTGAGCCAAAAGGCAATGAAGAAGCAAATCCAGACCTCAGAGATGTGGCTCAGGCTGGGAGCCTAGACATTGCTCTGAACTTCACAACTGTGTGACAAGACTGAAAATCCTGGACTTGAACACCGCTCAGTTTGGAGAACTCAAAATCTGTGTCAGCCCTAAAGCTCCTTGGTTGAATAAACCTAACTTGGCTTCACTTGAAGTGGGGCCACCCTATGAGAAAGTCAGATGAGATTCGTCATCTTTGGCTGCCTTTCATAACCCCTCTCTGCTTTCCAGAAGAAATAGTTAAATATCAAAAACTATTCTCTCACCCAAATTCACATGACATACCACATCCATTAGTCATGTTGCTTAACATGGGTCCGTACTATGGTGTATTGACTCATCTCTAACTTTGATGGGAGAAGTGTTATTTTTTGCACACCCAATGGAAGCAAATAGGCGTCTGCTCCATTTGAGTCGCAGCTTTGCCAGGGTTTGGTCACCAAGGACGACATCCAGATGGGAAGTGCATTTGCAGAGCCGAGGGACAAACTGCAAACCCAGGGGTGCTGCTTGTACCCCCTCCCTCCCGCAGATGCCACCACCAGCTTCTCTGAGGATTTCCAAGGTCACTTCAAACTTGAAATTTGGCAGCGCCAGCTGCACAGAGTGGGAGGATGAGTGAGAGCTGGCACATACCAACAAATCCACACTGACACTGACAAACATTTTTGAATGAATCCTTGCCAAACAACAATCTGACTTTTCCTGGCTCCTTCTTTTTCTGTCCCTCCAGTACCTGCCCACCTCCCACCCAGCGGCCAAACCCACAATGCCTTCAGTGACTTTAAGGAGGAGACTTCTTCTTATTTTCTTCTGCTACCAGATCTCATCAGGGTTTGGCTGCCCAGTATCTCTGTTTGGGGAAACTAAAAAAAGAAAATGAGAAATCAGACACAGCCTGTCGCCACCAACAGCAGCCTGTGAGCCTCAGCTGTAGATAAACGCTGGGCCCTGGGTCACGTGCCATCCCGTTGTGTAGAAATTGTCTAGCAGGATAGATGGGCTTGTAGCTCTGCAAGACTGTCTACATTTATTAAGTGAAATCACTGCCTGTTTTCTGCAGCATTAAAAGTGAGTTGGAGTACAATACATTTATTGATCACTTCTAAACTCACCCTGGACCTTCTTCCAGCTCCCCCTCTCCTGTTTACTCGAGCAGAGCCCAGAGCACATACCACCACCTGCATCCTCAGGATGGGCTCTCCCTTGTCCACGGAGCGTGGGACCCAAAACTACTGCCCAGACCCTTGTGGTCCATCTCCCGGTAGTGGTGGATTTCAGGGCCAGCCCACAGCCAGGGACCAGGCAGACCAGCAGCAGAAACAGATGCCAGAAAGGGCACCCAGCGTTGCATGGGGTGAAGAGGATGGAGTGAAGAAGCCCAGGTCCATGCACAGCACATAAGCCCTGGTTAGCCCAGCGATGATGCCTGCTTTGTTACTGCTCCCTGACACCCTGGGGAACCACAGCGGAGAAATGAGCCCCTGGATTTATCCCCCTTTTCCAATTAGCCTCCTTCCCCCTCCTCCTCTCCCTCCACCCTGCTGGAATCAATCCTCGTCCTGGCATTTTAAAGGGCAATGTGCACGTTTTATGGCCGTCCCCTATAAAACCATTCTACATGATAACACATCCAGCCCTTTATTAGGGACGTTTGGCAAGTTTATTGGCCAGACATTTTTCTGCGCTGACAGACGAGGCCCTGCCATCACTTCTGCGAGCAGGCGGGGCCTTCTCCCGTCCCCTCTCCTGAGGAAGCCGCGGCCTCGCAGCACGGGCAGCCCGTGGCCATCCTCCCTCCACAGCCAGCCCCGTGCCCGGCCCGCCACGGATGCAGGTCTGGGATGCCCCCCATTTCACCTGCAGCCAAGCAAGGGGTGGCACTAGGGCCATCTGGCTGCACTTAATTACAGCCCCATCCACCCAAGAGCTGTTAACTCTTTGGAGACACGCAAATGCTCTTGGCTCTCTGCACAGGCAGCCTGGGGCCAGATGTTTGCTCCTGTCCCTGTCGTGGCAGGATGGCTCTGCACAACTGCCCACTTCAGTCCCTGTGCTGCTAGGGGTGAGGGAGAGTGCGGGTTCATTAGGGACTGAGACAAAATGTGTCTTTCGTGGCAAGCACATTGGGACCGAGAGCAATGCGCAATCCAAACCCTTCATTAGCCACCTAGCAAATAGCTGCCAGCTATCAGGCTTAACAGTACTCCCGAAGCAAAACGGAGCTAGGTCTGTGGCAGAGCACAGCAGATTTTAGGTCGGGTCCAGGACTTGAATGCCAGGGTTGGGCTGCTGGAGGAAGCTCTAGTGGTCCTACATGGGAGCTGCGAGTGCCTCGGGGGTTACAGATCAGCCGGCCGGCTCAGGAGCACGAGCACTAAACTTCAAACAAAGCACTCAGCACAGAGAGCCCTGAGACAGCAAACAGTCCTCGGCGCCTGCCTGCCTCCTCTGCAGAGCTGCGGGTTGAGCTCCTTTGCAGCAAGGCTGTGCACTGGAGAGCTGGAAGGCTTTTCAGCATCTCAGGGGGTAATTGCTCTCATCAGATACTAGGGAACCAACTGGCCTTTGTAGTTCTGGGCACTGCGATGCTTTGCCCTATTCGACCCCGATCCCAAGATCACTGCCAGCACCAGACCCCGCTCCTGAAGTGCTCCATTAGGAAAGGAAGCAGGCTGAGGCACAAGTTTGAAGCGCTCGGTTTGGGCGGTATGGAGGGGCTCTGCTCTCCAAGAAAGCCACAGCCGCGTGTCTGAAGCAGGTTTGTGCCAGACCTGGGAGGTTTGCGTCGCCGAGGCGGTCTCTGCGCCCAGCTCCTCCTCTGCCTGTTGCGAGGACCCCTGTGAAGCCAGGAGGATGTGATGTGAAGCCAGCCGCGTGCTTTATCATCTCGTGCTCTTCACAGCAGTCCAGCAGCGAGTGGCGGGGTTAGCAGAGGTTTAATGAGGGCTCAGGGATTAACAGTGGAGACCGAAATTTATCTACGTGCTTACCTGGTGCCTCCTCGCTGCACTTCAGAGGCTTTTGCGGCCACTGAGGGGTGTGATCCACATGCACCATGGTGGGATGGATGGACGAGGTCCCTGTGGAGAGGTGGGTGCCCGAAGCCACGAAGGGGACGGTGACTCACAGCAAACTCTCGGCGTCACCATTCGGGTGTTTCGACTGCACTTTTCACAGTAAAACGGAGGTGACTGTAAGGCTCAGCTGCGATTCCCATCCTGCAGGGATGTTTCCGCCTCCCGTCCTGACCTGTTGTCACTCTGTTAACTCTCTCCCGTGCCACTGGGAGCGGTGGGCTCCCCTCTCGCCAGCCCCCTGCCCGCTGTTGGTTAACATGTCACATTCCTGGGCTGTGTTATTCTTAAGTACTGTAAATCTCTCACTATTATTCTCCCACTTGATATAGTGAGCTGTGTCATTTTGAAAGGAAATACATAACAGTATATTAAAGAAATCATGGATCTCCTCATTCATGTTTAAAACAAATTTATTACAATGTAAGAAGCCCTGAATAGCATGAATTTATTATAATGATTTAAGGCTCCTGGCACTTGAGTTAAAAATGTCTCTCAATAAATAACTTTCCCTTGAAAACACAGCAAATTAATATAGTTTACCATTTCCAAAGTTATATAAATCCAAGAGGCTTAAATCAACAGTATGCTGGATAAGATTACTGTTGCTCAGCCAGAGCCTGGTATCGCAGCCCAGAAGCATGGAAAAAGTAGTAAAAAATGGATGGCTTTTTTTTTTTGGTCACCTTTCTCTCCCTTCCACCACCCTAGGCTATGTCTGTTCCGTGAAAGTCAGACTAATGTGAAATGGATGAAAGCAGCTGTGGCCTTTGCACACAGGTATCATTAAACCAGCACGGCTACTCCGCCACCAGACTCAACAAACGCCGCTCTGCTATTTCCCCGAAGTGCCTCTAACAGGCACAGCCCCGCTGCTTTCAGCCGCGGCTTTTTAATTTGCCTGCAGACCCAGGCACCAAGATGTCCCCAGCTGGGCTGCCCCAGCGTTGCTGCAGTCCCTCAAGTCCAGAGCAAACCCCGGGCTCTCTCCTCCGTGGCGATCAGGAGCGTGTGACACAGCTGTTGTCTCAGGCACGGTTTGAAATGACCCTCACCGCAAGGCTTTTCTGTGATCACTCGGGTGGGCCGGTGAGCCACCCTCTCCTCTCAGGGGTCTGTAACCCAGGAGAAGCAGAGAGCCATCCGTGGAGCTCGGCATCGCCCGGGGACAAGAGCCTGCATGCTGGAAAGCAGGGCTGCTGCTCAGCTGCGCGCACAGCTGGGTGGCACAGCACCCGCCCTGCGCGGAACAAGGCTCCGTCCCTCTGCAAGGACCTCCCCACCGCCAGAGCACCGCGCGGACAGCAAGAAGGGCTCAGCAGCACCGGTTTAATGCCCTAGCAGCCCTTTCCATTCAGGCCTGCTCTCAGCAAGGACTTCAATGGCTTTTCATTTTATGAAGGTCTATTTTTTTTTCCTTTGCTGTCAAAGTGTCAATTTTTTTCCACAACATGGCTGATGACTATTTTTTTTTAAGCAAAGTACAGTACCAGTGACATTCTGACAGTGTCAATACAGCCAGAGTACACCCACCTGAGCTTTTCAACATGGGAAGTTAGGGCTGTTAAGAGTCAGATTGACAGCCTTGGTAAATTCAAGTCCTCTGTACAGCACAACGAGAAGTTATTAGATACAGACAAGGCTTTCAGGTCACCCAGTCCATCTCCCATCCCACCTTTTAATTGTCTCTCTCACCCAAGCTATAAATATCTGACTCTTCTCATCTTGTTTCCTCATTATGTCAATTCTAGCAGTCCCTGATCATTTTTATTACTCCTCACTGAAATCCCTCCAATCTGCCAGTAAACTCTCTGGTAATGAGATCCCTGTGCTGAAGGCACTCATGCAAATACCGGGGCACCAGATCCACTGACAAGGAGCCATTTCCTGTGCAATTTGGAGATGTCATCACCTCCTCACCTGCAGCTCAAAAGTCTTCTTGTCTGTTTTTGTTGCTATCAGGTATCATCACCTCCTGCTTTGTTCGCTCTTCCCCTTCTGAGGGTTTCTGCTGTCTGGCTTCCCCCCTTGCCATTAAGCATGTGCCTTTCAGATTGTTTTCAAGGTGGCTGAGTTCGTGGATGTGACACCCCCAGGTTCACTCTCCATCCCAAATTGAATCCCATGTTTTTTTTTCTGCTTGGTGTTTCTACTTTGCATTATTTCTTCCTCCTCAGCTCTTCTAAATTTAGCAGGGTCTCCTGGTTTCACACACAGACTTTCTGCTTCTGAGAAATAGAGTCCTGATCTTCAGTGCAATGAGACCAGGTACCCAGCCCAACACCTCCAAACAAGGCTCCTGGAAGAGTCAAAAGGGAAATACTGTGCAGAATGAGGCCACTTTGTCACCATTCACAGCAACAGTAACTGGAATTTGTCATTCTGCTCTAGTGCAAACCTTCAAGATGAATAAATGTTGNTTGTCCAGGGGCTGGAAAACAGACATTATGGCACCAGGCTTAAAGGACCTCAGCTTGTCAAGGAGAAGACTGGACAGCCAGCTTATCACTGCATACGGGGTGCTTACCGTGTGGTAACAGGGGAACTGTGCAGTCTTGCTTCTGTAGGCATAACTAAGTCCAGCAGCTGGAAACTAACGTTAGACAAATTCAACCTCAAAATAAGGCAGTTTCATAGCAGATAATTAAACACTGGAAGATTTTGACAAGGCGCTTTTAAAATTTCAATGCAAATACCTCACAGACAACTCTAGCTTGGGAAAGAACCAGCACTTGTGTCTGTGAATTCACCTCACCATTTCCTTCCTTACCAGCTCCAGAGGAGGAGAGGAGTTCCCACATTGCCCTTGATGCTCATGACACTCACCACTCGTGTGTTCAGACAAGGGCTCTAACTGCATCCTCGCTTCAAGGTTTTAAGGTAGTTGCCAGTAAACAATCAGGAAAGAGAACTTTTTCTACTTTTTCGCATTCCTCCCGCCTGTGGACAGGAGAGCAGAATGAATGAACTTAATGCTCTAAGGCTGGTTATTGAATGCTATGAATGAAACATTTTATTCACATATTCAGAATGACTCCTGAATTAAGGAAACTAGGAATTTACGTCTGTTGCTGCAGCCTGTGGATTGGTTTCTCTGCTGGGACCATCTGGGCATCTCTCACCTCACGTATGCCAGGGCCTCATCTGTCAGTGACATCTGAGTTCCTCCAGTTTAGTTTCCCAAGGCCTCAAATGACCCCCTCAAGCCTCAAAATATATGAAGTCTGAGTCTCAGCTTCTGTTAGATGAGAACAACTGGCTGATATGTTTCTGCTGTAACAGCTTACAGTTCAGAGATGAATTGTTGGTGGATATGTCCAGTGCCTTGTGATGTGGGTGCTAATATGTCACAACCCCTCAGAGATGTGGTAGTATGATTCCTGATCGTCTTCATCAGCTGAACCCAAAGAGCTGCAGAGGGAAGCAAAGTGGCTTGCCCAAAGCTGGGAATCAAACCCTGCTCCCCCAGGTCCCCATCTTCTTGCTGCAGTTGGGACACACTAGCATTCCCTGTGAAACACCGTGGGAGTTGTCAAGAACCAACAGTAACCAGACCGAGCCGGGTTTCTTGTTCTTTGTTTTGGTGAGTTCTGCTTCCAAACACCCACTACCAGCAGCATGGTGAAAGCTCTGCTACAACTGTGCCAAAGATTCTCAAGGTAGCCTGCTCTCTCACAGCCACATGGCACCACATTATAGGAAAACATTTATTGTTGTCATGAGCAGTTAATACTTCAAGAGATGCAGGGAACAGCTACGCACTGGGAAAGGCATTTTCCAGAGGAGAGACACCCAGCCAGAGCAGACTTCGGTGCTTCTGCTGGTTTAAATCACCTCATTCAGTATTCTGTGTTGTCTTATGTAGCAGGCAGTTATGTAAATTTATAAATCATACACTAATTAGCACACAATTTCATAAATTTGGTAACAGTGAAAAAGGAGGTTTCTAACTAACCAGGTTGTGCTCTCTCCCCTTCAGATGGTACAAATTGAAAGATTGCTTGGAGGTCGTATTTCAGAAAATCTCTGCTGCAACTTTTAGAGTTTAACCCTGGGCTCATGTGTGCTTTCAAGGGATATCTTTTGGATATCTCAGGCTCAGTCTGTCTCAAGCACAGCTAAGCCCTTTCCTCTCCTTCCTTAGCACCAAACCCCCACAGCTGAGTGGATCACTGCAAATTTTGTTCTTCTTGTTTCTCCCTTATTCAGATTCTTGCTATATCCAGTCTCACATTCTTCTGTAATCTAAGTCCACACCACACTTCCTGCTAGCAATTAAATTCAGTCCACACCTTGGTTACACCTGGGTTTCACTCTGCTATGCTTACTGTGCTCTGGCCTCCTTATCTAGCTAGTCTAAAGGGGAGCAGATAAAGTTAGGTCATTTCCTCCTTTGCCTGATTTGCCAGGTATCCTTTGGACAGTATCTCCCCAAATGCAGGAACATGGTCTGGAAAAGGAGTAGGGGGTCATAAGCCTCATTTGGAACTGGTGCTTGAAGACATTTCTCCCTCATTGACTTACTACATTTTAATAACTCATCTCTACCTTCAGAGCTGGCTCAGCTCCACTCAAACTATACCTTCTCTCATCCTTTGGTTCAGTTCTCTCCCATGCACCCTTGTCCTTTTTTGCCTTTACCTCCGTCCTTTCTTCCTTACTTTTTAATTCCACCTTTCTGTCCCAATGTATGGTGCTGGCTTCCCACCTGTCCTCTCTTTTGTATTCTGAGACCTGTCCCCCAAACTTCAAGCTCCAAAAGATGTCTTGCTCCTTTTCACAGCAAAACTCATGTCCCGGAGACAAAGAGAGGGCTTAAAACTATTTCTGCATCTATTTTAGCAAGCTGGAGATTTAGAATACACGATATGATGGTGTGGAAAGTGGAACATATTGTCAATGCCAATTGCTACATCTGAATTGGACAAAAGAAACCAAAAGATATTTCAAATAAACGGAAGTCTGGAAGATTAAACGAAACCCCCAGATAATTTATTAGATTAAGACCTCACATACACATATAAATATATGTTCAAGATGTTACTCAACAGTGAGACTGGAGAGGCTAAAAGTGGAAAGGATGCGATTGCTACAGGTCCACCGCATGCGAGGTGCACAAAAGCAATGACTACACGAACATGGCCAGCACATGTGTACGAGCCACTCGGGAAGAACACAAAGTGAAGGTATGGGTAGCAGCCTTAGCAGGAGTCATGTTACTCCACAAAGTCTCATGTAAAACACAGCCCAATGTGTAGCTGAAGCGTATTAACTGAGAACACTCTGGACAAACAATCTACGGCTGGACTAACTCCCCAGCGGCAGCTTCCTAATATAGGAGCTTAAACTTAAAAGGACACTGTCAAGTGATTGCTTTTGCTAGTTTAATTTTTGCATTTCCTCTACTGTTTTAGCAGATGGAAAACAATTCCCCTCCCAGTCCCAACTACTGATTTTGTCCTTTCCTATTTGACAATCATTGATTTTTTTTTCTAAGGCTATAAATGTTTTAATAACTTCAACTTTGTAGTGCCTCATGGCAAAATATCTTTGCTTGCACTGACTGCTAAACACTATTCCTAATGTACTGTTGATAACTAGAGCAAGAGCCAGCATTCTAAAAAATGATTTTTCACAGAGTCTGCCAAATTAATAGCTTTTGCTTCTTGGTTCACATCTCAGAGATAGTTAAAACATGCAGGTCTTCATCCATCAGATATTTCAACTATCTTAATTCTAGAATTCTTGGCTACATAAAGGTATGCCTCCCATGTTGCTCTAACTGATGGACAGCACCTTGAGCATAGAGCCCACAACCCTGACAACGTCCCTTTAAAAAGAGCTACTACCAAAATATAGATTCAAGTCAAAAGTCACCATCAGAATTAGAATTGTTAATGGGTAAAATGGATCATAAGGAATCCTAAAGCAGTTGAATATTAGCACCCACAAAGAACCAAAGAACATAATGCTCCCATGCAGTGTTCTCGACTGGGTACACAAAGGCACCTTTCAGGAGATATAATTCTATTTTTTGCTGTTTCAAAAGGTCAGTTAGCACTTACTAGAAAAGGCAATTAAAGTTTCAGTCAAACTGGAAAAGAGAAGAGAAGCAATTGGACTGAAATCAGAGAACTGTTTCTTTACAAATGCCAAAAATGCAAAACAATAACAAAACCGACCCACAAAAAATCAACTCCCAAATCCTAAGATCTATGTGTTGGTCATCGCTTTCATCATTTTCCACAGTTTTGCTGCTGCTCCTTGTACATTTTTCTATTCCTTCCACACCGTTTCCCTTCCTTCTTAAAGAGGCAGAGCACTTGGCCCGCAGAAACATGCTGAGTGAGAAAACCCATCGCCCCAGCTGTTACACTTGGGTCAGGGCACCTATTATGTCTTTGGGGCTTTCATCAGAAACCTGTGCCTTCACAGGTTCAGGGAGCAGAACAAGAGGGACACTCAACAGCAGATGGACATATTGGAAAGAACTATAATGCTTCACTGACAGCAGGACAGACCAAGCAGGGCCTTTCCACAGTAGTCATTTTCTGGTCCAGTAATGCTGCTTCCCTCCTGAGAACTACTCTAAGCAGCTTTTAAAATTCAGCTGGGACGCACGGAAAAGATATCACCTAATTTGTGATTAAGACTAAGCCTGAACGAAACAGCTCAGAATAACTTAAGGTTCATCTCCCCCTTCATTCTCCTTTTATTTCACTGCTCTAAAAGCAGGGGCTGCTGGGGGGTGCATGCTAGATATTCTGCATCGTGCTTGCTCTCATCTGGAAGGCACTGTGGGTTTCACTGCTGAGTCTTGCCAGCTCCTCGCAGAGCATGGGAGTACCGAGCATTGCACAAGAGCGAGCATGTGGGAGGCAGGCAGCAGCGATACCCCAAGGATCAGACCAGCAACTCGCTACCGTTAAGATAAGCAGGGTTGCCTAAAGAGACTGTCAAAAAAGCTGCACTGGCCCACAAAGTGGTGTTTGGGAGCAAATGGCCTAGAACTTGCCCGCACTGGCTCAATTCTACCTTTCCCCCGCTGCAATTTTACTGTGTAAAATGAGTATTTTAGCCTCATATTTCTAGGAACACATGCCGGTGGCTACTGTTACAATAAAATATGAACACTGCATTGTGGAGAAAATGACCATTAATCCTGTAATCTGCAGTCATTTTTACCAATTCTGCACATTTCTTTAAATAACCAAGTACATGCAGTAGATGGAAGTGCATTTAAATAAACTGAAATAGATACTGCATGAATAATTAAAGCCGGCAGGGAAATGTGCATTGCGAGCCGCTGGTGGAAATAATTACTGATTTGTCTTATTTACAATGGAGCCTGGATACCAGATCAAAATAGTGCAAGTTAGTGAAAATGTCTTAAGACTATTCTTATACTACCACTACTATATATTTCATCTTGAAAAGTATATCACATAGGTTTTGGACCACTATAACGTCTGACTGTGTTCTGCTATTTCAGGGTTAGGTCTTCCAGCACATAAACTATGTCAAATAGCACTGATTTAAAGAGGAATATATTTCACATGGATGCCTAGCACATCAACCTGCAACACTATTAATGTTATTAGACACTGTATAGTTGAGCATACGATATAACCCCTAAAAACCCAGCATGTTAAACATCAGAATGCTGAAGGAAAAGGTAGATCATAAAATCACTGAAAAAAGTAGTAAAGTGCTTGTACCTTTATAATATGCCAGGTTTTAAACAGACTTGTTTAATTAGAAAATAATCTACTTTGAACGTTATAGTTCTTGAATGTTAGGCAGTTCTTGCAAACTGCTTTAGAGCTAAAAATCAATAATGAAATATACTTCTGATATGAGACTGGCAAAACTGTGACTTCAATCTATTAGAAAATGTTGTAGATGAAAAAAAAATTCTGCTTTAGAATGATTACTTGGCACATGAAAGGTTTAGAAAAAAATGTTAACGCTTTCTGATTGGTCTCTCCCAAAAACATTCTTGCACCATGATTACTAAATCTAAAATGAAACTGGATGCTAATTAACTATGTTTTAGAAGAGGGAAGACAATCAGTTGTCACTCAAATAATTTAAAAATAGTACTTTAACACAAACAAATCAGAAATAAAAAGGTCCTAAAAATTCTACAGAAGGGCTGTAGACCAAAGAGCAGTGTCAAATGAAGAAAATCTCTTCAAGCAGCCGGCTCTCCTCTATCTCATCTGCTCTGCTTCTGGAACTGCGAGGGGTCTGGTACCAAGACGACGGCCTGTGGCTCACATGACAAGGCGTGTGCATTTTGTTCCTATCATAAGATTCTCTGTAGAGATGTCCTGAGGCAGATATGGGACTCATAGCTTCAACCAGGTCCAGAAGAGAGGCTTCATACCTACAGAAACATACCAAGAAAATGGGAGTTCCATTAAGCACCACAGCATCATGCAGGAATTGAATCTAGTCCTTCCACCCTCTTAATCTAGACTAGACCTAGGCTTGTCTGATGGGGCCACCAGTCCAGAATGAATTTTGCTATATGAGTTCCTATGAAGAATACCAACACAGAGGTGGTGAAAAAGAGGCGAGCAAAGCATGTCTGCTTGGGTTATTTTAAGCTGTTTCATCAGCTTTTCCATTTGATGTGGGTAATGTCTTAGTCACACTCTGGAGATTGAGGACAGAATATGGAGGTATAACAGCCAAATACACAGAACAGGTACAAGACAGACCCACACAGGTAATGGTAAAGTGACTTATACACATGCTGCACTTTTTTGAATAGACCTCTACACTTGATTTAGTTTCCCAGGGATTTGAAAACAGCAGGAGACTTTATTATTATCGCCACAAACTACACGTGCTTCCTGTAAATCTCTATGCACTATATGGAGTCTGTCTGGTGGAAGCACTGAAGGAATATAATCTAAGCAAGGCAATACAAAATCAACACTTCAGGCACCATGAGAAAAGGCAAAGGTGCTAGACATTACTCAGGCTGTCCTTTAAGTGTGAGTACAGATGTGGCAGAAGGTTGCAAGCCAATGTAGCTAGTAACGCACACTGAATAATGGCAGTTACTTTAGACAGAGACTTCCTATTAATATTCACACAAGACAAGACCTGATCCAAATACCAGCACAGGATTGATCATTACAATATATTTTCTCCTGTCCAATTTTAAATGTCTTAAACTATACCAGTTCCACTGCCTCCTAAGGGAGGCTGTTCTCCAATCTAAGAGATATCACTCAAGAGTTTTACCCAAAAGTCCCCTTCATTCCATTTTGTTGTTAGCACCAACCTGCCTGACATTCCCAATGCTGAAATAATTCACACACTCAATGACTTACATGCAGAGAACATTATTCACAGCACCCAACCAAAGGCATCAGTGTAGCTGGTTGGTTTCCATAGGGCCCATGTCATGTAAGCAGAAGGAGTTCATCCATAGAGTAAGGAAACATCTCAAGCTGTTTCCTGCTTTGAGTCACGGTGGAAAAGCCTTGGGTTTTCCATTCAGGACAGGGGGAGCCTAGGAATACTACTCAACTAAATCAGCCAGCCTGGGGTAGGTTCCTAAACTCACATGGGATGAAAAATTCTTACGTACAAATATTCTCAACAGTTTACTAATGGGAAAGATTAGCAGAGGCCAATGGATTTCCCAGAGGCAGACTACCACTCGTAATGTCCAGTATCATCATGCAGCAGCAGGAGGTAAAGCAACTTTCTTCTCTAAACCAGCAAAGCCATGCAAAATATCCCTCATTAGCTCCAGTGGTGAGTGTTATGTTCCAACAGTTGCCAGAAAACTGACCGTAACAAGCTACCTTGTAGTCATGTCCGAGATACTGAAATACTACCTCGGCTCATGAGTTAACCATGGCACTGATAGGTTAATACTGATATTAATGGCAATCTTATGCTACTATTGCTCCAAGAAGTCAACTCTTTAATTTCCTTTAATTTTTATTGTTCCTTCTAATTTGATGGTAGCCATGATTCCTAACACAGCCCGAATCAACATAACTGCAACTCACTGCTCTCTCCTCTATTTAACTATCTATTTTAGTTTCCTTCAGATGTACTAGCTTGCATTTCATCCAACCAGAAACTCATTTTGCAATTTTTTTTTTACATTTTACACGTGTCTACATGTCTTTCTATTATCTGCCTGTTCAAGTTACCCCTAATACCCAGAAATGAGTGACTCAAAACAAAAAAATAGAGCTTTAGTTTTGTTTCAAATGGACTGTGTAAATGGCTAACCCTACTCAAATGTAATGCCTTACAGTTACTCTAACCAAGAACTTCAGAAGGACATAGGTAGCCATGCAAGACCATTATAAACGGGCCTGTTGTTCGTATTAGCATTCAGAAAGTACCCTCTAAAACCGAGGCTCCTTAAAAATATCTCCAATGTAAAATGGAATAAGCCATACTGCTAGTGAGAACTAGCACGTAGCTATATTAGACTTTTCACACAGAGAAAGTTTTAGACTTGACTCTATACAGATATACACAGATGCTTTGAACTCCAAAGAAAACCAGTTAACACATACACTGGTTTCATTAGCCACACCTAAAAGTTCTTTTTAGATTAATCTAGTCTAGCATACAAATGCTTATCTCCTCTGACTGGAGTGCTATCATAAAATTTCAATTTCTCCAGCAGCCACATTCAATCACAGATTAGGTAGGGGGAAACCAAACCAGCCAGTGCATTTATAGCAAACGTGCAGGCCCTAGATTTCAGCAGTACCTTGGATTTTATTTCTTCTGCAAGTTTATCTAAGTTTTACAGCATTTCTGCTATCAGGAAGGCTAAATGATTTGGCAGATTACAAGAGCAGCAAATAGCAAAGATTATGTAAAAGACCAGGTGTTGTAAATCAGTCTATTTGACACCACAGTTATATATGCAATAAAGTGAATGAACTCTGCTAACAGAGCGCTATCTGATAAAGAGAATGCTCCTTGCAGGTATTTAGTGTTTAATCCCATGATAATGGTTTGCCCTGGTTTGTCTAGGCAACATCAGACAGCATCTGGCTGGAGGCAACAGAGTAGACCTAGAATGGTTTGAAGCTTGCAAAGACAATTTTCTCACCATTTATTTGTATCTGAATATTTAAAGAGACACAGTCAGAATGCTCAAAGCCTGAAATGACACTTTCTCTAAAAACAGCACATGTATTCCTTCCATGATCTGACTAAATGTGTAAGCAATAACAGATTATTAAGATCACACTTTATGGCTTCAGTGAAGTCAAAGCTGCAGCACCAGGCACCCAAAAGTCAGAACATTTCAAACATGAAAACTGATCTGGCAAACTTGGCTTGTGAATACTGAATGTTCTTTTAATGGAAATTAACAGCCAAGAGAGGCCCTCATATTGTTCATGCTTCCCAAGGAGAAAAAATTCCCAAATGTTCTGCAGAAGTACCAGCACTGTACAGTACCAGTACATTGAACGACATACAGAAATTCCTCACGTACAGATATTCAACCAAGCAACCAAATGTCCCATCAGTGCTAGATGCTTACGTACATATTCTTTTATGGGTTTTGCCCTTTCAACAGAAGGAAGATAAAGTGGGCAACTGTCCCTTTAAAGATGGTAACAACTCAGTCTGCCTTCACCTTTTAGCAACATTTGCCAGTATGCTGGAAAGTCAACAAGCACCTCCACAACAGACTAGAAAACAATCTCTTTTCTAAGCCCGGTTTTGACACTTCCCCCATGTATATTTTTTCCTCTAACTTTCATGAGCTTGAAAATCTGCATGTTTCATCATGGGAGAAGAAAGTTTGTAAAGTCTACTCTACAAGGTTGGATTAGAAGTTATTTAGATAGCTAAGCTTTGGTGAAAGTAGTCTTATCATACAGTCTCCATAAATTCCATCAGGAGAGGGAACACAAAGAATTGGTGTGCAAAGCATGAGGAAGCATGAGCCACACACAAGAGGGTAGCAATGGGTGTCAAGAGAAGAGGCCAAGGTAAGCACTGAAGCTCTTCTTTCAGAGAAGAAATTTGCTCTTTGTTTTTAATGTACAAGGTAAAACTCCAAATATGGCTCAACAGAGAGCAGCATGGAGATACCCCAACTATCTGAGAGGTAAGTACCACAAAGATCAAACCATTGTAGCTGTGTCAGTGCAGAACTGTGACCTGGGTGGCTAAATCCATCCTGGTCACACATTGCACTGTACTGTGACAGTATTCTCCTAATCTCCTATGTACAATTAACACAGGCTGCTGAAAATTCAGCTCCTCAGACACTAAAGTGCTTGTGGAAATTTTATTACAAACTTTCAGCATTGGCTTCTAATTAAATAAGTATCTAGTAGAGTTTATAAACTCTTAATGTAAAAGAGTGTTGTAGTCCATCACTAAGGTAACAGGAAACATCATAAAGCATTACGATTCACAACAGCTCATTAAATGTTCACATTTTACAGAAGAAAACAGTACAACAGTAAGCACAGGTTGGTACAGAGCCAAATCCTTCCTTCCACAGCATTTCTGCTTCATTGCCTGTGCAGCAGAATACAATGCTCTGAACATCTACAGGTGCATCTCACTTTGCGCTGTGTTTCAAAATTGAATGGGAAGGAAGGCGCTTGCATTTTTATGACAAACACGCAAATATGGCTGTTGCTCTGGGAACCATAAGACCACTTATTCCCAGGATGGTTGCTGAGAAATCACCTGAAACCACTTGGTATTCTGTCTAATAAAACCTGCTGGGCAATCAGAGTTCAGACAGTCCCACAATGTACAGTACCTAAAAAATGGTCAGGTTATACAAAAGTGATGCACAGAACTCATTACTGTGCAGGATATTCGAGAAAACAGTGCTCTTGAAGGTAACCACAGAGGATGCTCGCATCAATCAGCTGAACAGTGATGTTTGTTTATTTATTTGTTTAGACATTTGTGTTAGGTCACTGAATTTTTAATGTTTGTCTATTTCCCATTGCTGGTAAAATATATTATATTTCTTATATGGTGTTCAATTTTTAAACTATGCTATTGTATTTTTATCTTGTGTAGTCCCATTTAACTAATAATATCATTTGCTCCTTCCTGAAAAAACAGAGCAACACCAAACAAGTTTGATATTTGGAGGAGCAGAAATTTCCCCATGAGGCAAAATAACTAAACTTATTAGAGTCATAAATACTCCGGCAGTGAGATATATGTATATTTCTTTAAACAAGCACTGTCAGATATTATTTGATCACTATGTTCAGAGATATCTTTTCATTTACAGTCTCTGAAAATTTATTCTTCAACCATAAACGTGTACAAAACACAGAATGTCTCTTCTGCAAGGTGATGGCATTTCAACAAAGCATACTGGCAATACGGTTTTGGAGATTAGTAGCTATATAGGCTTACTTTATTTAACTGTATATACCAGAGGAAATAAAAAGGTTTATTTATATACTACCGCTTATATTTTCAACATAAAGTTCAAAGTGATTTACTAATGTTACATGAATTGCCTTTGAATTACGGTACAGTATTGTGCCCAAGTACAAAGCCTAACACTATTTTGTATTCATAAAACACCATCTGCCTCCAAGCATTTTACAAACACTAAATACAGCTAAAAACACATTCAAGGGGTAAGGAAAAGACCCATTTTACAGAAAACGAAACCAAGCTTATTGTTATTATAAAGCAAATGTCAAATCCCTACTTGACTGGAACAAACAGGGTAAATAAAAGCAGCTTTCACAGGAGAAAATACAGATGCAGATAAGAAATGGCCTCAGCAGTCAAGCTATCCCAAACCTGAAGACAGCATAGTGGTGTTACAGCTTGAGGTTATCTGGAAAAACTAGCTGTGATGACTGATTGATTACCTACCCCCAAGCTAGTCCAGGTTCTATGGGTGATGGGCAGAACTCTACTCAAATTCAAGAGTCCACTTTCTGCCATCTTTATTCTTGTGTCCACAATTCTTGTGCTAGGGATGCTAGAGGTTATGTCCCTGGCTTGTCCTTTCAACATCCGTGTACCAATCTGTTGTCCCTAAATGTGTCTGATCTATTTTTCAACCTGCAGCTTCCACAATATCCTGTGACAGCAAGCTCAGGAAGTTCACTGCCATGGAAAGACATCCTCTTGTTTATTTGTTTTAAATGAGTATTCCTCTAGTTTCATCAAATGCATTCAGTTTATCCACCACCTTTACAATTTTGCAAACCTTGATAATTTTCCCAGTCTTCTCCTATCCAAAGTCATAGCTTTTTGGTTTCTCTTTGTGTGGCAGCTGCTTCATCCCCTTGATCATTTTGATTGTCCCATGCATCTTTTCTAACTTCTGCTCTTTCTTGAGAGGCAGAGCCCAAAAATACACATAGGACTCAAAATGTGGGTACACCAAGGCTTGTGTATCCACAAGCTTCTGTGAAGCTCTGTGAAGCTTTTGATTTCACAAATTGTAACCACCTGCTCTGAGTTCAGTATTATGTAGGCATGGTGTTGATGACAATTCCCTAGCTAAATTACCTTTTTTGTCTAGTCTTGATGCTTTTTGGGAGTTTCTTCCTATAGACATGACATTTGACTACCTGAAAGAATTTAGTGCAATCCACAAACGTATTAGGTCATCAAGAAGATTTTCCTGTTCACTGCTTGCTCCAAGTCACTGATGAAAAACCGTCCCAACACTGGTTCCTGCTGACTCTTCTGCATCATGAAAAACAAATATTAAGTCCCTCTGCCTGCTATCTTAAAATCAGCAGTAAACAGATAGAAGGACTTTCCTCCATTCCTGTGAAAACTTGAACCTTGCCTCTTTCATGTGACCAAAGAACCCCCTGGGGGCATATTCCCATGTACTGACTTCTGAAGATGCTGAAACCCCCCAAAAAATGAACACAGAGAAGTGCAGTATTTGAGGGTGAAACATCAAGAGAATGAACGAGATTAAATAGTGAATCAGAGACAAAGGGACTGTGCCAGTTAGCCTGAGATTTCCATTTCACTTTCATGCAGGTTGGGACTCAGAGCAGACACTTCACCATGGGAAACAGGAGGAGGCAAATTCAGCAGCACTGTATGTATTTAAACCAGCTCCAGGTTGCGATATATTTCTCGACTGTAACTGTTCTGTATTTTCCAAAAGTATCTCAAAGTTTCTTAATTCTTAAAGAAAAAGATCAGACTGCAGAATAGTTCAAAGCAATTAAAAAAAGATCTAAGCCTTTTATTTAAAATACATCACACAATGTAAAACAGAATATATTTACAGTGTCCTCAGCAAAAGCCTCCCGGAGTGCTGTAAAAACCCACACCCACATAATAGAGAGCTTATAGTATCAGAGACTTTTAGAGAACTCTCTGAGGCAGTATTCACAGAATCATAACCTAGAGAAGGAAAAGACTTATTAGATCATCCAGCCATCTCCCCACTGACGGAGAACCATTCCCTACGTGTGCTTCCTAACATTTTTTGCTAATAATCACCCTCTTGCTATTCGCCTAGGGAAGCCATTCCACAGCCAAACGTATCTCATGCTATCATTACCATTATTACTTATTTACAGGCTACAATATAACCTAAAGGGCCTTAATCAGGGGGACCTACTCTACAACCGCTTTTAAGAGTGATTCTCTGTCCAAAAGAGCATACAGTCTACATAGATAAGACAAAGTCCATGCGGAAAGATATACAGTTAAGGAGATCAGAATAGCATGGAAAATACCACAAATGTTGCATGATTTTTTGCTTTGGAGTTTGGTAGGAGGAAAAACTATATTTGAACACACAACAAGAATGTGTTTCTGATAGTCAGCTAGAGATAGACAAAGGGTTTTTTTCTTCCTCCCAGTTTCACACTATTTGTTATAGCCAAAGATCTTGCACAGTACTGAAAAATCTGTCTCCTATTTTGGTGCAAATACTCCTGAAGTATTTGAATAACATTACATTTCTCCCTTCTGCTCCAGTCTCAGTCAACATTTATCTGAACCACACGTATTTTAATCTTCTCTCATAAATCAATACCTCTAGCATAGCAACAGATTTTGCCACTCTCCTCCAATCTTTGACAGTATCTTTCCAGTAAGCAATCACCCAGAAATGAGCACCCCATTCCCCACGTGTGGTTACACAGAAGCAGAGAGGAGACCAGCTCCCTCCAACACTCATGCAGTGCATGCCCTTGAGGACTCAGGTGACAACAGCCTTTCTGATGTTTTCATGGCTCTTGCACCCTTCCTAATTTGTGTGTATGGACACACTGCACTGTAACATATCACTGTATGCTATAGGACCTACAAACCGATGAATGGAATGCCTCATTTTGTGGGGTTACTAACAATTATTGCCGTATCTTGTGGATAATGACATCAGAGATTACAGCCTTTGCATGTGAGAATTGGGAGAAAAGCAGCAGGATTTGGTAACAACATCACACCTTTACTAACCAAAATAAGCCGTGCTAGGCAGCATTATGGGACAACCTTCTCAGTGTGATAAACAGTAGTAAAGAGCTAAAGAGGACTTGGTGTTAAAAGAGGCTGAGCACTGCTGGCTTACTCCTGGTCTTTTGCTTACCAAGCAGACACAGTGTGCTAAAGGATACTGGGTTCAGCATCAGCATCTCAAAAAAACTTCTGTCCTTAATCAGGGCTGACAAGAGATTTTTCTTTTGCAGTTTTCACCCTGGCTTCACCTATGATAACATCCAACTGGCTGTCATTACTGAAATAAGAGTTACTGCTGCTCTTGTTCCTCCTTGCTAAACAAACAGACCATTTTCACTTACCTGTGTGGTGGTTTTACCCTGCTGGGCAGCTGAACTCCACCACAACCGCTCTCTCACTCCCCCTCCTCAAAGGAAGAGGGGGAGAAAAAAAACTCACAGGTTGAGATAAGGATAGTTTAATTAGAGAAGAGGAGGAAAAAACAACAACAAATATATATATACGTACAAGCAAAGCCTGTGCGCAAGCACAGAGGAAAAGAGAAAACAAGTTATTCTCCCACCAACGAGCGATGCCTGGCCACGTCCTGGGACGCAGAGCCTCAATACCCGCAGTGGTTGATCGGAAGGACAGACATCTTCGTAACGAGAGCCTCCCCCTTCTCCTTCCCTTTCCCGGCTTTTATTACCGAGTGTGACATCATATGGTATGGAATATCCCTTTGGTTGGTTTAGGTCAGCTGCCCTGGCCATGTCCCCTCCCCACTTCTTGTCCACCCCCACCTGCTGGTTTTGGGGTGTCTGGAGCGAGTCCTGGTGCTGTGCCAGCACTGCTCGGCAGTAGCCAAAACACTGGTGTGATACCAGCGCTGTTCTAGCTACAAGGGCTGCTGCAGGGAAAGTTAACTCTATCCCAGCCAGACCCAGTACAACCTGCTAGTCAGAGACCAACACCTGCTTTCCTCACCTTTCCACACTCCTGTCTCAGGGCTCCCAACCCTCAGTTATCCTACCTTTTTGCTACTGGAAACTCAGCCTTTTCTATTATTTCCTCATTGGACTTTCACTCAGACTCTGCTGCCATGTTACTAACCCATCGAATACAACTGAAAGGACTTCTTTATTGTTTTTGTCTCTGTGTGCTTTTAGTAGTTAAAAACGAAAAAACAACAACAACAACAAAAAAAACACATCGTTTCTTTTAAGGTATGGCTGCAGGCAGCTGAATTGGCATAACTGGGCTTGTAATAATTCTGGAAGGGGGACAGTGAACAAAGACATGAGCGCTGGGAAGTAAAGAAACCTTTTAAATCATATCTGCCAGTGACAGAAGAATAATTTAGAATGAAGTTTTAGTATAAAAGAAAGAAATTACAGAACCATGGAACTACCATGGAGTTTAACAACCACCTCTGCAATCACTCTGTTTGTATTGTCCTTCCCTCCCCTCCCACACACCCGTTTCTGTCTCATCAAGTCTGAAAGCTCTTCAGATCAGAAAACGAACCTCAGTATACGTACAGCACCCGAGGCCCTGATTCTGCTGTGATATTACATAATAACTTTGCACTTCAGAGCATGCTTACCTTTTATCCCCTTTAAGCACTCTGTCATCACAGCATATCTTCAGCAAGATCTTCACCCTTTATTGTTCTGGGCCAAAACTAAGCTGTCATCATCTTTCCTGACATACCTCATCCCCCTACTTCTCCTGCCTTAACAGCCTTTATTCTCAATTTTTTTTTGCTCTTACAAGTTTGTCCCCCAGCATTTTTTCCCTCAAAGCAAGCTCTAATTCAACCAATCATCTTTAAAATTGTGCTTTTTCTTTTATAATGTGCTAAAGCCTCTGACAAAGGGTTTGCATATGTAAGGCACACTGCAATTCTGCACCTCCTCTCTGCCATTCTGGGGCTTGCCCCTTAGTTTTGATTTCTTTTTCATGTTTTATGTCTTTTTCTTAATGTGCTTTCAGCAAAGCTGTGACTATCTTATACCCTGTACAATGGCTAGAACTTTGTAGGTACTAAAAATGTAAAAAAAAAATATATATATCTTTAAGGGGCACGGCTCAGTAAAAAAAAAAATAATGAAAAAAACATCCAGTTTGCAAAGTCCATCATCATTTACATGGATTAGCTATCTGCCTTTCTTCGCAAGCTCAGTCCAAATTCCCAGCCTGCCAGATAATAAATCAACTTTTTTGCTTCAATTGTACAGTCACTGGGAGATCTGCAGAGTTTTAGGTCAAGCACTTATAACCATTTTATGATTCCAAAGTTTCTTACTTTGTCATTTAGTTACTGAACTGTGAGCTTTCATTGACTTTCTAACCATTGTGGCAAGAACTGCTACTAGCTGTGCAAGATTTAAAACCTCATTGAGCAGAAAAGCAAAATCGGGCTGCAGTAGTTTTAAGTACATATTGGGGTGGAATTGTGACCCTACAGAAGCCAGTGGAAGTTCTGCCACTGGCTCACTGGGGCTGGGTTTCTTCCCTGTCTGCTGCCATTTGTTGTGTCAGGATGAATAGGTATTGCAAAATCTCTATTTTACACCCTGGAAATGAGATACCTCAGTGAATGCTTGGAATGCTTAGTTATTTTACCTCTTTTCTTTTTTTCCTCTATTAAAATATTTTACATAGTCAATTGCTGTACCTAAACACAAACTCTTCCTGTGGATCTGTACTATTCTTCCCCTCCTGCTTGTCAGCTTAATTTCTTCTGCTGTGGCACAGAGTGTTTAATAAAAATAAAATCCAGCACTCAAATTCTTTTGTTTCTTAATTATCTCTGCCCTGTCAGCTATATCAGTGAAAACAAGTTACCATTAGACAATTCAAATACCAGTAAACACCAAGTTGTGATAATATAGAGTCCTGTATTACTGTCATTACAGAAAAAAGCTGTTTCAGGGAGGTTTAAAAGAAATTAAATAAGCCCAGCACTTCTAAATGGCCTAAAATCTAAAGATATCTTAATTATTCTTCAATATCTTAATCATTCTGAAGAATCATGATCTTGTATAATGGCCATTTTAAATGAGAGGTTTGCTGCTCTGCACAGTTGCCACTTCCTTCTAATTGTGAATTAAAGCATAATTTAGAGTGGCTCTATGCCAGCATGACTAGAAAAATTTACAGACACCAACTCTAGTTGAAATAGGGGGAAAAAAGCAGTTAGATTTCTTTAAGTAATAGAAAATCACTCACCAAGTTGTACTTTAAAACAAAACACTAGAGCTTTAAGTTGACAAACTGACTTGAATTAAACCACACAAAAAAGTGCTTGCACTGTAAATCTTACAGGGCAAAAGTGATGGTAGGTTATCATTCTGTTTATTAGCATGCACTTTGGAGAGTTCAGGGCAAGTATGGATACGCATTCATTCTATTTTATGCTGCACATTACTGAAAACACATTCCCCATAAATAATTCATAAATGCATTGTCTGAAATTTCAGATTCCAAAAATACAACATGGTTTTCAACTTTATGGTTGCTTGGTCTTCAAAACAGAAATAGACAATTGGATGGATGGACTTGGCAACCCTGATAAGAACCCATCAGTCAGAATTACACTCCAGAGGTAAATGCAAACATCTTCTAGCTCCTGATCCATGGAACAGCAAGGCCATGATGATAGCCCCTGTGCTTGTACCAGTCCCTTGGTAGGGAACAGGGAGAAAAAGAGAAAGGGCAGAAGTAACCAAGTAGTGAGAAAAAAGTGTTCAGTCGGAGACTTGATTTTAAAAAGAACATTTATCAGAAAATACAATGCTCTGGTCTTCTGTGGTCATGAGATGGGTACATAGCAGGAGAGTTAGAAGAAAAAAGGATGCTTTACAGGGTGGTGTGATGGGAAGCTAATGGGGCTGAAGCTGCCTAGAAGTCCAGAAGAATTTAAATTTGAAGTATAGTAATAGTCAAAATAAAGAGAATGGACATATATTGCTTTGCAAAAAGCCCATTTTCTGGCCAGACCGTACCACAGACTTGAGCTCTGTTTGTTGCTCTCAGCACTTAATTGGTATAACTTCATTAATGGTAATGGCATAGTAACTGGCATAATCTTTTATGCCAGTTATGCTAGCACAAGAGAGGTGAATAGGATCTTACAGTTCATCTGAAGTCTAATTTCTGCTGGGAGCAGAGTGACCACAACTCCTGCTGAAGATACTGAAGTATGCTTTATAAGGTAGAGCGGTTAAGTTTTACATGCCTTGTGATTCTGTATCGTGCTGACATTATATATGTAGTTTACGCTCAGTGGCTTCTTTTTCCTTCATAATGTACTCAGAAGCCTCATATCAGATAGCAACTGCTTTTCAGCCAGATTTGCATTCACTTGCTCTGTTCTGCTCACCTCCCAGTGAGAGGCACACACAATTTCGGGTACCTTATCTAATGAAATCCTTGGTGCCTAGCCCTAACAGAACAATCCACAGTCTCACTACATGTCAGCTCTTTCTTTGAACTCATTCAGTCTGTTTTGCCTGAGAGCAAACATTGCAACTGAGCTCGAATTCTGGGCATCCCAATGCATTGGTTTCTTGGGTGCAGACCATACATGAAGAGACAACGCTCCCATAAAAATTGTATTCCAGTTCCCAGCTGCTGTAAAACCTCCTGCTTTGCACTGTTAAACCTCCTGCTCTGTGGTGGAAGGGTTGGGACTATCTCCTGCTCCCTTCATTTCCAGGTGTGCTGAACTCTCTGGGGTAATCTTTAAATCAGCTGAGATTTCATACATGAAAGATGAGGATACATAATTCAAGAGAAGCCACTGAGATAAAACAGTAGCTGTAAAAAATACAGTGTGTTGGTGGTGCCTGGTTTAGCATGTCAAAGAGGGGTGACTGCTGGTGAGGAGCTGCACACAATCGGCACAAGAGCATGCCGTGTAGCAAAGCAGGTAGCATCATTGTGAGCTTCATAGGGACACAGGCACTGAACAGGCTTGACACTGTGCAAGTACCAAGTTAGAAGGCACCCTACAGAAAAAGCCAGCAGTAAAGCATGGAGTATGAGGCACTCAGGCCTGGTGTCCCTTGGCTGTAGTCATCACACGCTAACAACCTCTTTCAAAAACTTTACACAGGTGGTAGGCGTCCCACTGAGATAAATTACCTACTTTTGGTTGCTGAACAGATGGGCAGGGAAGTGAAATTTTAGTTTGTTCATTCCCAGCAGTAACTAGAAAAGATGATCTCGGGCTCTGCAGGATTACTTTTCGATAACCATACACCTGTGGATAGTCCATGCTTCTGTCAGAAACTACATAACGTCATTGATACACTACAAAATAAGGCAGGGCATTTAACGGTTCAAGAGACTAATGCTAAGTGTCTCTCATTCCCATATCCTTCTGAATAAATTCTAGGATGAGAAGGACCAGAAAGTATTCAAAGAGGGACCTCAACAGGCAGGAGAAATGGGCCCACAAGAATCTCATAATATTCATCCATGGAAAATGCAAAGTCCTGTACCTGGGGAGGAATAACCCCAGGCACCAGTACACTCCACCGTTGACTGGCTGGAAGACAGCTCTGCAAAGAAGGAACTGGACACCTGCTGTCCTGGTAGACAAAAAGCCTGAATATAAGCCAGCAACGAAGGCAGCATTGCCAACAGATCCAGGGAGGTGATCCTTCCTCTCTCCTCAGCCCTGTCCTGTCCTGTGGTGGGACACATCTGGAGGGCCAGGTCCAGTGCTGGGCTCCCCAGTACAAGAAGGTGATTAAGGGATTGGAGTATCTGATGTGCAAAGGATGCCTGAGAGGGCTGGAACTCTCAGCCTGGAGCAAAGCCAGCTCAGTGTAATCTTATCATGTGTACAGATATTCGATTAGTGAAGGAAAGAAGACAGAGCCAGGCTCTTCTCAGTGAAAGGATAAGAGGTAATGGGCACAAATTGAAATACAAGAAATTCCACTTAAATGTAAGAAAAAAAAGCTTTCTGACTGTGAGGGTGGTTGAACACTGGCATAGGTTGCCCAGAGAGGTTGCGGAGTCCCCATCCTTGGAGAAATTCAAAACCTGACTGGACACAGTCCTGAATAACTGGCTCTAGTTGACCCTGCTCTGAGCAAGGTGTTGGACTAGATGATCTCCAGAGGTACGTTCCAACCTCAGCCATTCTGTGACTTTGTAGTGGGGTATTTTCTCTTCGTAAACATATCAAACCTCACGGACAGTATATGACAAGATCCCAAGGACTCATCATCAAGGACTGGACTCTGATTTGCCCATACAGTTCAGGCATGGTGCAACCAGGGAAGCTTACACTGCCAGTACTGTAAACTAAAAAGCCCCATAAACCAATCCAAACATTAAACAAAGGCTTCTGCACAGAAAGGTTTGCAATTCAGTAAAATCAGATTGCATGCATGGGAAACATGATGGCATATTTAAACATTCCATCATGTTTTCCCTCCCTTCCCCACATACTTTATCAAATTATTTGCACCTATTCATGTACAAATACCTCACACTGTAGTACACAACCCCATATATATACATATATATAATATATAATATATATATTTTTTAATAATAAAGCCATAATATACACATTAAGAAACTTAATAAAAATATTGTTAGTATCTTCACTTTAAGCTTGCAAATATTTTTCTGGCAGAAATCTCCAGCTAACTTTACAGCAAGATCTCTCAAAGGAAACAGAACTCNGTGAAAGGATAAGAGGTAATGGGCACAAATTGAAATACAAGAAATTCCACTTAAATGTAAGAAAAAAAAGCTTTCTGACTGTGAGGGTGGTTGAACACTGGCATAGGTTGCCCAGAGAGGTTGCGGAGTCCCCATCCTTGGAGAAATTCAAAACCTGACTGGACACAGTCCTGAATAACTGGCTCTAGTTGACCCTGCTCTGAGCAAGGTGTTGGACTAGATGATCTCCAGAGGTACGTTCCAACCTCAGCCATTCTGTGACTTTGTAGTGGGGTATTTTCTCTTCGTAAACATATCAAACCTCACGGACAGTATATGACAAGATCCCAAGGACTCATCATCAAGGACTGGACTCTGATTTGCCCATACAGTTCAGGCATGGTGCAACCAGGGAAGCTTACACTGCCAGTACTGTAAACTAAAAAGCCCCATAAACCAATCCAAACATTAAACAAAGGCTTCTGCACAGAAAGGTTTGCAATTCATTAAAATCAGATTGCATGCATGGGAAACATGATGGCATATTTAAACATGCCATCATGTTTTCCCTCCCTTCCCCACATACTTTATCAAATTATTTGCACCTATTCATGTACAAATACCTCACACTGTAGTACACAACCCCATATATATACATATATATAATATATAATATATATATTTTTTAATAATAAAGCCATAATATACACATTAAGAAACTTAATAAAAATATTGTTAGTATCTTCACTTTAAGCTTGCAAATATTTTTCTGGCAGAAATCTCCAGCTAACTTTACAGCAAGATCTCTCAAAGGAAACAGAACTCTTGCTTTAAAAAAAAAAGAAAAAAAAAAGCACACTACAAAATGAATGTGACCCAGGGACTTACCCTTCTATGCAACAACACGAGCAGAGTGCACAGAGACAGTGAAGTCCGCAGGGCGTGAAATTAAAATTTTCACACAGATACAATGAAGTAATGATACAATGTTACAACCTTGGCACAAAAATCTTCTGGTTTGAGTAAAGTCAATGTCACATGATGTTACGGTTTGTGCACTGGTAGAAATGGTCTGCTGCTAAAAAGTTCATAACAAAACAGAAGGAGTGAAAGCAAGAAAATTGCATGGATAATTACAATAGGCTTATACATTCTAGTGATCTAGACGTTCCTTAAGATGCTCATCACAGTACTATCTAGTTGTCACTGAAAGCTGAGTTAAGAAAGCACACTTCTCTTTCACGCCTAGAAATCTAGGAGCTGAGATGCCATTAGGAGATAGGAAAAAGATGACTGAAAGAGATTTGAGCTTGGCAAGGAAGGGGGAGGGAGACGACATCTCTTAGTACATCAGTTTGCTGCCTATGGATGAGGTGGATATGCAGGTTCCAAATTCCAAGCATATGGATAGGAGTAGGGATGCACAGAGCAATTAACAGAGTCAAGCAGAAGCTGGGATGAGCAGCAGCTGGAGCACTGTTAAAGTCCTTCTAGGAATTGCTTCACCTCTTACAGTATAAAGGGGAAGTGGCACTGGCACAACATAGGCTCATCGGAAAGGACAAGGTCATTGCAACAAAAGCGGAGCTTGCAGAACTCCCCAGCAGATCCACGTGCAGGGGCATGGACACAAGTACAAGAACTTGCCACATCAGACCTGAGACTTGCAAAGCAAGATATAAGCTGCACCCTTTATACCACAAATACACCTACACACTGCAACTCTGAATTATCAGATAATCTGCATGGAGCAGGAAGTATTTAATTTCTAAGAGCATGAAAAAGTCTGCAAAGTCATAAATCATAAAGCCGCTTGTATATTATGATGTTTCACAGATACCTGATAGACTGACAGATGTGTGTGCATTCTACAAAATATATTTATAGGTCTGAACTATGGGGAAAAAATCCCAATTCAGCACCACTGCTCATCTCAAACAATTTCATGATCACAGACACAGAAGTTATACACACAAGTACTGTTGATAATATGAGTGGTAATAGTCTAATAGTGCAGAGGTCTTTCCTTACATGGCATGTTTCTCACCCTACTGATCCAAGACGGTACACACAGAGAAATATACAGCCAAATGTGACTTAATAAAATCTTCAAGTCTTCAGCTTATTCATTTCTTTTTTTTTAATTTTGCTCATTTCATTCCAGTGATTTCATTAGGTTAGACTTCTTCATCTTTATTAAAAAATAATCAGAACTGAAATGTTTCAATAAACCCAATTTCTGTTTTAAGTAGTAAAAGATGATTCAATGCAGATGAAGCAAAAATGAAAGTTAAAAGTACAATGGCATTAGAGGCTTTGGGAATCTCCCTTAAAAGATTTTAAATACATAAATTATATATTAGTACTCTAAAATGTCTTTTTTGTTATTGTTATTGTTATTATTACAGAAAAAGAATTTTAAAAACAATTTTTTTCACTATGTTCTCCAGATGTACATATCAAAACAAAATCCATTAAAACTTATGGTTAGGAAAAACCACAGGAGAAAAACAACACTTAAGGCACCACTACTAAAACAGGTAACTTTGTACAGGACAGAAAACAAAGATACAATATTATGTTCAGTAAAAGGCTTAACTTTTCCATTATGTTTTCAAACATACCCCAACACATTCAGACTATACGAAATAATTTAGCTTTTTTTCTTGCAGAGGGTCATAAGTGAAGTACAACTTCATAAACAACACAAAAGAAATCAAAATATTATGCATGACCCCAAATTACCTAGGAGCTAGAAGCAAGTTGTACCAAGAAATTTATATGGTAAACCTAATCAGTATCTATAAAGAAATGGTGTGTCATCTGAAATGAAAAACAAAGAAAGAAAACAAACCCTAAATCCTTTAAGACTATCTAAAAGTTGAGGAGATAACTTTATTGCTCCAGTGCCAGCCTGTCACAAAGGCAAAATTATCAATATTCAATAGCATGTGTTTTTGAAAAGGAAATCTCTTCTAGGAAGAGAATAAAAGTCACACCTTACAGTAGAAATTGGTGCATTCAGCTTGAACAAAGATCTGTAGATTGACACTAACAATCTCCTTGCTACAGCAGGGGGGTAACCAGGGACTCTGAGTTGGACTTGATGATCCTTGGGGGTCCCTTCCGACTCAGGATATTCTTAAGTTTCCTTTACATCTCTACCAGAAACTGGAAGGTATGTTACATGATTCAAGGTTCAAGGTAGTAATGCTGGAAAGCCTACAAAACCAAAACATATTAAACAGTTCAATATTCTTTACACTGAATCACTGCCATGACTTTCCCTACCTAAATATGGAAAGATACTTCAGTTATTTCATTACTCTACCCATGAAACACCGGGGCCTGAGTCTTCTGTTATTATGTTCTACTGTAATTCCACTTATATCAGTGGATTAATTCCAGATACATAACATTATGAGATTGAGACTTAAGCCCAAATATTGTTTTTTTTTTCCCCCATTTTTTAACACAGACATTAAAAAGATGAATATGTAGTTATTTAAATATCTTTAGTAGAATCCCTATATTATGGATTACTTTAGCTAAAAAGCTGTAGAAGCTAGACAAAACCACAATGATACAGTCTTGGAGTAGGTAGAATTAAGAACACAGTCACAAGAAGATGTCAGGATATGGGCTAGCTGGGCCTCAGGCCTCTATCTAAATTTTGTATGCTCTGAATGTGCCATCTTCACAGTTCTACCTGATACCTGCTGGTTTATCCAGTAGAAAATACAACAAAGAATTGTTCTTTATTCATTTTCTCCATGTCACTTTTGATTTTATAAACTTTTAAGGTATCTTTAACATAGTCCAACTTTTCCAAGCTGATGAGTCCTACTTGGTTGGGTTGCTCACTGTGAGCAGTGAAATGGCCTATTCAGATGTTACCACCAAGACCAGTAACAAACATTACAAACTTAGATTCAGCATCTCTGTGGAGCAAAAATCCACTACAGCAGTCTTTCACTTCAGAAGTGTAAACAACAAAAAATGAGGAACTTTGTTAAAGAAAATTTAAAAGGGCAGTCCAAAGGGTAAAAGCATTTATAAATGGCACACATCTGTTTAATAGCCATGCTGGGGCTCCAAAAAAAGACACACAATCTATGAAGAAAGACTTCAGAAAGATGAAATAGAGTCATACTACTTAAGTGGAACAGTAAAGTAGACAGTTATATCCAGTCAGGTCCAAATAAGGAGAATACCAAAGAACAAACTCTGAGAAATTAGGCAAAAGAGGGGAAAAAAAAAAAAAGCACAATAAAGCCCAGCCAAAAATTAAGTGTTACCTTGCTAAAAACATACAGTCTAATAACAAATCCTGCTTTAAATACATCAAAAAATAGGAAGTCTGAGTATCAATCAAACCCAAGAGGAGATGAAAGAGCACCTATGGATGATAAGGCCATAGCAGAAAAGGTCAATGAGATGACACATATTCACCATGAAGTTTCTGATGCCAAAGAGGACAAGGTGGAAGACTTATCTCAAGTCGAAGTGTCATATAAATACATTACAGAACAAATCAACAGAATGAACAATAATAAGCTGCTGGGATCAGCTGGTACTCAAACTTCTGAAGGAGCTCAGGTATGAAATAGCTGAACTATTAACTGTAATGCGTAACTAATTGCCTAAAACTGCCTCAGTTCTGGGGCAGTGAAAATTGGCAAATGTAAGTTTTCTTTTTAAAAGGATCTGGAGTGATATGCAAATCTACAAATGAAGAACTCTGATGTTCAGAACAAGCAGATTGATAGAAATTATAATAAAGAAACAAATTCATAACACAAACTTGACATATTGGTGAAAAGTATTTATATTAAGTCATAATCCATTGGGAACCTCTACTAGATTTGTAAAATTGTTATGCATCTGGAAAAGAAAAATACAGTTTATATAGTTTATCTGGAGTTCCAAAAGCTTTTCAACAAGTCTGCCACCGAAGACTTAAAAGTTGCCATAAACTAAGAGGAAAATTCATTAATGAATAGATAGCTGGTTAAAAGACAGGAAGTCAAGAGATAACATTAAAATTGGTCTGCTGTAAAGTGTCCAGGAAGGTCACCAATGGAGCCTCACAGAAATCTGTTAGGGCCTGAACTCTTTAATGCATTCGTAAGTGGTCTAAAGAGAGGACTAATAATGAGATGACATTCACTGCTGATACTATGCTATTGAGCTGGAGGTCTTCATTGAGGCAGAGAATTAGAATATCATGAAAGAAAAAAAAAAGGTACATTAAAACTAGTCCTGGAAATGGGGCAAATCTAATGGTATAAAGGGCTGGTTAATGTCCTTAAGTGACAGAGAGGCAAGACTTTCTTTTGTAAGTACGCAACTCATCAGCTGGAAATGATTGAGAAGACAGAGCTATGTCTGTCTGCTGAGACAATCTCCTGATGCACACCACATTTGACTAGTAGCGATGGGAGATGACCGGTGCAAAGCCCTCATTGCAGTATCCTGATCACCTATGTTCAAGTTACAGGGTGTCACTTTAAAAAACAAACAAACAAACAAAAACTATTCTCCAAAGCAGTGACAACTCTCATTCTTTCCAGATTTCCCTCACCACAATTTTTATTGAACACATTATTACAAGCTCGCGTTCCACTGAAGAAGATGCTGTATGCTCATACTCATGCACTCCATCTCCCAGAGTTCTCAGTAGCTAAGCCCTTTGATTTATAACGCAAGTATTAAAATTGTATTAATAATCAAGGCACTGACCATGCAGCACATAGGTTAACCCTGCATTTGCCTCCAATCCATAATCAACACATGAATGACAAACAACTTATTTTTAGTTACACATATTCAGCTACAAGAGGAATAAGATGTCAGTGCGTGTTACTCCAGGCTTATTTTACAGTCCACAGGAAGACAGGCATCACCAAAAGGTGATTTAGCTGATCCTAAAATAAGTCATCGACCATAAAAGGACCTGAGGGTAACTAGCTCAGTTGTCTCAAGATAAGCAAGATGAATTCCACCCTAACTATACTAGCATCACAGTTAATCATCATTATTACATGGACCAACCAAGCACGGAGATTCACTGCACCAGGATCCTGCCCTGAAGAGTTTACAGCCTGAAATTCCAGGCAGGCAAAAGAGAGAGAGGGGAATACATTAACACATAAGCAATGTGGTGGAAGTATGACAGAGCCGTATTTTGGGAGAATGGCTTCTTAAAGTAAGATGCAATTATTCTGTATATATTATTACTCAATTCCTCCCAAGGAGAAGGAACACAGAAGTGACTACAGTGCTAGGAAGGGAACCATGCAGAACAGTTCATTACAGAATCATGAAGAGAGGAACCAAGACTGGTCTTAATTTGTCAAGCTCTGTAGAAACTGCCATGATAGCAGTTCCAGGAAAAGGTTGAAAAGCTACAACGTAGAGTGCTCAGACTAAAAGTGGAGGTGAAAAAAAATAGTCAAGAGTTTTTTTTCCCAAAGAGGCAAAGCAAAGCACAGCAGGAACCTGAAAATAGTGGGTATTTTGAGACTAAGTTTTCATTGTTGTGATTACAAGTACAAATGAGAATCACATCCAATGAACCAACCTTCACTTAAGATTTAACACAGTATTTGAGAACCTGCAAAAGCAGCGGGGAAAAAAAAACAATGCAAAAAGTAATTAAGATAACAATTAAAATAATGGTAAGAAACAGACTTAAGGAGTTAAGTCAGCTTCATAACATGATTTGTAGTCCATTTACCTTTGCTTATTATTACTTTCAAACTACAATCAACTTATTGTCATACCACTTAATGACGGAAACCTTGCCAACTACTTCAAAACTGACACGTTTTCTGTTGCATTGAACATTCCCAGAAGACATTTCCCCTCATTTTAATACAAAATCCTGTCAGATCCACACAGCTGAATAAAAAAATGTGTAAAGGATATGTAGCTGTAATAGACCTCCCCCAACTAGTCAACTTTGGAATAAAAGATGATCAAAAAAGACTCAAAGATCCAGTGCTAGATTAATGCAAATATCTGCCTGTTTGCAAGTGTACTTTTTGATTAAACTGGCATACATCAAGTACAATTAGAAAGGTTATTTATAACTAAGAAATACATAATTCTGCATTTTAATGAGGGTGACAATTACAGCCAACAGTTGCTAATTAACATTAATCCTTTTGCACTGCAAGTCAGAATTTCCCAACATGATTTTCATTGTCAGCAATGGACACACCAAAACTGTTATCGCAAAGCAGCTATCAGGTAGGCTGCTTTGACACAAATAGGTGTTCCTGTCACACACAGTAAAGAAAAAGAATCTGATGGTGTGTTAAATTTGATAACCTCAAATGTAAATACAGAATGTCATTTCAAAATTTACTTGATGTCTACCACATGAAATATAATCAAGGCTTATCATTTTCATGGCTGAACCGAATTCCAAGTTTCCCAAGAGTCAAGCTTCACAGGTGAAATCTGATTTCAAAACAAGCTTGAAATCTCCCATTGTTAAATTTGGTTTTGATCCCAGGCCTGGGTTCACATCTGCATTTCACATCTGAGACTTCAAAGCTTTTAGCAGTTGTAACAGAACAACATAGATAAGGACTAGTGTTTGTCCTGTTTGCTCAGCTTCTGAAGCCAAATTCTGGAGCAAGGACCGAAGATATGAATGATTACTACAAATTGATTTACTACTGTAGCATATCCTTATTGCAATTTTTTTCTTATGTAGAGTATCAAAAAAATTTTGATTTTAAAATTAAAACCCAAATTTTAAATCCTCAACTTCCAAAATTGCTCTAATGTATTTCTATTCTTTGATTAAACATTTCTCCGTAAATAAATGCCATGTCTATAACGACAACTGTTGACCTTCTTGAACACTCCTTTTACTGATAGTTGTGATCCTCTAAAAGAGATGATTTAGATATTGCATGCATGTATTTCCGGAAAAAAAATCTTAGCCTCTCAGCTACGGTCTTTTCAGAAAGAAGCACTAGAAAACTATCAGTCTCTTCATACTGGTCTTTAGCAGCAAAAGAGACCTGGTCCAAACACCATCAAATGCACTAGATCATAATACAGCCAGTAAATAAAGCCTCTAGAAGAGTGCGGAGGTGCTCACCAGCTGGGTCAGGCAATTGGAGCGGGATCAATGTTAGATGTAAGTAAATGAGAAGGCAGAAAAGGAGAATTGTGAGCACTAAGCAAAGAAACCTATAATGCACTTCTTACAAAGTGCTGTAAATTTCACATTTATTTTGTAAGTATGAGATAGATGGGTTATTTCTACATACAGAGGTGCCCAACTAAAATCAAGATAAGTGATATTAATGTCCTATGGTCAGTATTATTGAACCTCGAAAGCAATAAACTATGAGTCGATAAATATTACATTTGCAACATAGTTAACATTCTTCTACTGTCTCTGGCACTTATTACACATTGTAACCGCAAGTCTACAATACATTATTCATATTTGGGGTGTCACTGAGTGATGGATTGCTGTAAGAGAGGCTGTCCTTTAAATAAATCAACAAATAAAAATGCAAATGTTAACATTTTCAGCCACAACTTTTTCCATCTTGAATAGGGAATGAAAATTTCACATTATATCGACAGCCAGCAGAGAGAACAATTAACAACCTACACTGTGAATAAGAGAGATTAATTTGCCAACGTCTGGTTTTATCACTTGCATATGGAACTATATTGGACATTTTGTGCTGTTGGCTCTCTCAGGGAGTAGACAAAACTTTTGTCTCCTATCATGTTCATCACCTAAGTCACCACCCCACTCCAAACACACTTAATTCCTTTGAATGTTTGCAAGTTAGATCTGGAATGAAAGTTTTGTCCTCCTTGTCCTCCTTTTGAATCTCAAATCATGTCTGATTCTAAGGGGAAAAATAATCTATTTCTTTGGCAGTGCTTGCATAGACACTACAGGAGAAGAAGCTTCACGGTATCATCTTAAGAGCAGAACCACATTTAAGCATCCAACACGTGCAGATCTGAGAAGCGTAAGTAAGGCAAAAGATTAAATCTCTTCACTGTTGTATTTCCTAATATTTAGCATAACAGATCTGCTCTATGCTATTCCAGTGTGCATTATTAAGTATACAACTCTGCACATTGTATTTTACTTCAGATATTAATTTGCTTAAAAGTCCCTGAATACACATTCACCTGAGATGTGCAGGGCAATTGGGTAAATAGTTTTGTTTTTAAAATGTCCCTAAACACAAATTTACACAATACAATCTGTTTATAAGAACTCCAACAGGCCACTGTAGCCTAACAGATAATAATATAGCTCAAATATAGTATTCATATTGCAGGAACTTCTAAATCACTTATTTTAATGGCTAAAAGAAACTTCATTCCAAGACAATGCATTCAGCTAGCATTAAAGCTCTGATTTAAAACTGCAACAAGAAAACACAGGCTTAATGCTGAAATCCCAGACTATCACTCAATCCCTTAATTTACCTAACTGTTCTTAAATTCACTTCGTAGATGCCCAAAGTGAAAAATGTTATAGGAAAATTATCTGTTTCCATGGTGAGCAGAACAACCTTTGCATGTGTCTTTTTAAGTGCTTGATTATCTGCAGTGTTATAGGACGTACTGTGCCAAACTCGACAGTACAACTGCTTCTACGTGGGGAGAGCCTGACAATTGCACCAGGGCTATAATCAAATTAAATGGTCTTTCACGATGCACAATTTACAATGCCTTTTTTTTTTGAGCATAACTTAATATTTTGATTTAGAACAGTTTCATTGCTGTTTTGCAACACAACACTTGTTTTGCTGAAATCATTATGTGATGATACCTAAGGTAAGATCTAGCTTATGCAGAAACTTTTTCATTACTAAATAAAAGCATATAAGTGCCACTACCTAATGCCTCCAGCTCCCTCCCAGCTCCCAGCCAAAAAAACAGAGCCTTGCTTCTAGGCAAACAACAGTTATGAAAAAGATCTCCCTGGTCACCAAAAAGGCAATGTTTTAGATAGTCAGAGGAACGATGCTTTAGGGGTAAAGAACAGAACTTACTCTTCCGAGTCCGAACCTTGCCCGTGATTTTTTTTCCAAATATATCGGCTTTGATTTAGATAAATAAGCACATGGAGTAAAAAAGCTTTCCAGACCTGCTGTGAACATAATTTCAAGGGGCTCACGCAGGTGTAGACACTTGGCTTAGCAACACTGGATAACCAAACATGTAATGCTTGGCTGTATTATGAAAAGCAGCCATAGGCAAGCATAAAAGCACAACGGGCAAACATATTCACTATTAGACTAACTCAGGATGCCAGATAAAGAAATATTTTTCTTTCAGAGATACCACTGAAATGACCTTGTGCGCATTCATTCTGAAAGTCTGGTCCTTCTCCAGGTCTAGCACTAAGAATCTCGAGGCACACACCTCTACCTTTTCAGGACACCTACTTCTTGTCCCAGAGGTGATTCATTGAGAGAGAAGAAAGTAGCACTGCAGCGATTCTTCCTGAAGCAGGAGGTAGCTGTAACACATGCTGAAGCCTCCATTGAGCCCTGCCAAGAAAGGCTATCAAGCCAACACATCTCCTACCTGCCATGCCTGCTCATCCAGCCAGCCCTCCCAGAAGCTGAGTGAGCACCCTAAAGCCTCGTGCTGGCAGGGAGCTTCTGTCACTTTCCAACACCTTCTCCCTGGCAGACTTTCCATTGCTGCTACTGCCGAGTGCCAGGGTTTGTGCTAGTTAAAGCTGGCACAAACATGAGTTGAATCTAGTCCTATAAATTTAAATAGTCAAAAGTAATTAGATTTACATGTACTGCCGAATAAATAAATTTGCTCTTAGGCTTGGGCTTTGTGCTGCAAGTTTCTGTCCCATGCCAACTGTTGTGGTTAAGCTGTTAACCCCCCCCAAATCACAGATTATAACAAACATGCTGACAAACCCTAACTTTAGTGGCACAAAAGCAGCAATAATTCTCAATATTGATTAATTTAGTTAGTTAAACCTGCAGTCTAAGCTTATAACCATTCAGTGATAAATTGAGACTGACCTGCTGCTCAAGCAGGTTTTTTGATGAAGGATAGGATCAGCTTTAGGTCTCCACAGAAATACTTGTCCATTTACCATTTTCAATTAGAGAAGGCCATGAGTAAGGGAAAGCACAACATGACCGCTTAAGCTGGTCAATTATACTTACAGCACCAACAGAGAAAGCAAGCCAGTGAGCGTGGGAGAGAGCACCCCAGAAATACAGGATTTTTCAGAATTTGCCATCAACTGGTAAAATAAACCTTTACAAACGACAGCTAATCAGACTTTTTACTGATCACTTTATCTGATATGATTTCTAACAGCATATTTCAACAATTATTTTACTCCTCTCTGTGGAAAAGAATGGACCATCAATCCTCTTGAATAAAAATTCCTTTTTCTGAGCAGTTGTTGTATGATGTGAATAATTATACCTACTCCTCAGTGCTTGAATAGAATCTTAACTTACCGCTATTAGAGGGTATCAAGCAGTATCTTTACACACTCTTTATCTGATATTACAGCCTTGCAAAGGTAACCCTTGCTTCTAAGAGAAACGCTAAGGCAATCGTGTGGTTTCTGTTTGCTTAAACATACAGTTACTTGTGGGAAACAGAGCCCAATCTATCTCAGTTCTTAAATCCTCCCAGAATTATCATCTTTCCCTTCAGAACAACAACAAAAAAAAGTGTTTCCATAGCAAGTAAGTACAAATTTGTCAATATTGATAGTGATTTTTTCACCTATTATATATCGCAAGTTCTCTCAGAAGATAGAAATAAACTGCCAGCTGCTGCCAAGAATACAGGGATGATATCAAGCATACATTTTCCTAGTCCACTGGGCCAAAAAAAGATTAAATCTGACTCAAGCCCTCTCATTCTCCAAGAAACATTTAACTCTTCTTATGAACGGTCGTACAGTCTTGTCATCCCACTGCACAAAGTCATCTAACTAATGGTGTAAAATATAGCAAATTCGTACTTTAATCTGCATTTACTCAGTTGCTTAACTAAAGATTTTATTACAATAAAATATGGGACATGATAAAGAAAAGCAAGGGTTGTATGCTGTTTTTCTAGGCACTTACCACTAGAATTGTAATCCTGCCTAAAGAAGGCAAGTTGTTTTTAGACTCTTAAGCGTAACAACAATGCTGCTTTCTGTTTCTTCATTGGAGCAGAAGTGATAATGCTGCTTTTCCAGCGCATTTAGTGCAGATATATAGCATAATCAGGAATTGCTGACTTAATATGTTTTTGTTGCTTGTCATTAAACATAAAATAACTCTGGTACAAAACATTTTAAAAGAAATGCCATTTGATAAAATATAGGGGGGGGAGGAGTACAGGGGGATTAAAATCTTCAAGTGGATTTAAAGCCTAACAGGGGTTAACACAATCCATTCAAATTATTTATAAATGTATTTAATGTGTCAGGACTTGGAACATAAAATACTTTCTGTTCAAAATCTAAGTAAAATTAAAATGTTAGAACTTGGCATATTCCTGCTTTTCTTATTCTAACAAGCAATTTAAGGCTTACTATAAATGTCAAAAGGATATGGTAGTTCTTAGTTTATATTATCCATCTTGTGCTAACATGAAATATCATAGAAATTCAGTCACTTCCCTGCATCTAGGAGAATTTGATGGTTGCGTTTGCAGAATCATAAACCAGAGATTACCCAGAAACTTACTGTGAAGTGTCATGCTGGATTGGTGATGTGGCTGTGGTTACAAGCCCTTTGCTGCTGCCTATCAGTACAGGAGATGTGGCTGCATCCCTCCTAGGTCCTGAAGTTGTCCCTGTGGAACAAAGTGAAGACAAGCCAGATATTAGAGGCTAGTAAGTTTTGGGCAGCTATTTTGTGATTCTGCATTATTACAGAACACCAGGAGTAAAAGTAGCAATGTTTTTTGGAGTGTTTTATATACAGTGAAATGGCAATCAAAGAATTCATTATCAGCTGACAGTACTGTGCATAGCACGCATTTCAGGATCATGTATAATCAGATCTATATAATAAGCCTTCATCTTACTGTCCAAAGTTTGACAGACTTGCACTGTTTACCATTTTCTTAGTGGTCCACAGGATCCAGCTTGTTTCACAGACACAGCGCTTGTGACCTTGTATAATATGGTTTTTTTTTTTCATGTGTAACTATCACTATAACAATGTATTGCTCTCAATAAAATAGAGCTGCTAGTCCATTCTTTCCTTTCCCACCAAAATCCTCAAATTACAAAATACTTCAGGTTGAAAGGTGAAGTCTGGAGGTCCTGTAGTCCAACCTCCGCTCAAAGCAGGGCCAACAAGATCAGGTTTTCAAGGGACCTGTCCAGTTAGATTTTGAGTACTGCCACTGATGGTGATCCAGTCTCTCTATGCAACTTGTTCCAGTGCTTCACCACCCTCGGAGTGAAAAATGTTTTCTGTATTAGCTAATCAGAATCTCCCGAGTTGTAACTTGTTCCTGTTGTCTCTTGCTCTGTTGCTGTGCACTTCCAAGAAAAGTCTCACTCCCTCTCCTCTACACTGTCTCATTAGGTAGCTGAAGAAAGCAGGAAGAGCTGTGCTGAATTATCTCTTACGGCTGAGCGCACCCAGCCTTCTCAGCCTCTCTCTGTAGTTCATATGACTTCAGCCCCCTGACCCTGTCCTGGTTGCCTCTGCTAGACTTCCTACAGTTTGTCAATGTTTTTGTTGCACTGGTGAGCCCACAACTGGACATAGTACTCTACAGATGCAGTCTCACAAGTGCTGATTAGAGGGGAATCAAGAGGTGCGCAGAGCCTGGAGAAGGATCACAGGTCAGCAGGAGAGCACATGAAGAGCAGCACAAAGGAATTCCAGCCACTCCAGCCAGTAAGTCAGCTTCATCAGCGGCCCAACTTAAATGTCCCTGTGCTAACGCATGTAGCATGTGGAATAAACAAGAGGAGTTAGAGACAGGTGCACTTGTCTCCAAATTGGAGAGACATGGATTTGATAGATGGACCAATCTGTGGGTAAGGAATTGGCTGGATGGTCACACTAAAAGCATTGCAGTCAATGGCTTGATGTCCAAGTGTAGACTAGTGAGGAGTGGCATTCCTCAGGGGTTGGTACTGTGATTGGTGCTGTTTAACAACTTCGTTGCCAACCTGGACAGTGGGATTGAGTGCACCCTCAGCAAATTTGCTGACACCAAGCTGTGTGGTGTGGTCAACACACTGGAGGGAAGGGATGCCATCCAAAGGGAACTTGACAGGCTTGAGAGGTGGGCCTGTACAAACCTCATGAAGCTCAACAAGACCAAGTGCAAGGCCCTGCACTTGGGCTGGAGCAATGTCAAGCACAAACGCAGGCTGGGCGGAGAATGGATTGAGAGCAGCCCTGAGGAGAAGGAGAAGGTTGATGAGAAGATCAACATGACCCAGCAATGTGTGCTTGCAGCCCAGAAAGCCAACCGTAACCTGGGCTGCGTCAAAAGAAGCATGGCTGGCAGGTCAAGGGAGGTGATTCTCCCCCTCTACTCTGCTCTCACGAGACCCCACCTGGAGTACTGCGTTCAGCATAAGAAGGACATGGACCTGTTGGAGCAAGCCCAGAGGAGGGCCACAAATATAATCAGAGTGCTGGAGCACCTCTCCTATGAAGAAGGCTGAGAGAGTTGGGGTTGTTCAGCCTGGAGAAAAGAAGGCTCCAGGGAGACTTTATAGCGGCCTTCCAGCACCTGAAGGGAGCCTATAGGAAAGCTGGAGAGGGACTTTTTACAAGGGCATGTAGTGATAGAACAAGGGGTAATGGCTTTAAACTAAAAGAGGATAGATTTAGATTAGATACTAGGAAGAAGTTCTCTGCTATGAGGGTGATGAGGCACTGGAAGAGGCTGCCCAGAGAAGCTGTGGATGCCCCATCCCTGGAAGTGTTCAAGGCCAGGCTGGATGGGGCTTTGGGCAACCTGGTCTAGTGGAAGGTGTCCCTGCTCATGGCAGGGGGTTGGAACTAGATGATCTTTGAGGTCCCTTCCAACCCAAACCATTCTATGATTCTATCAAGTGTCACTTCATCAATATGCTGACCGCATTTTTGCTGTTAAGGCCCAGTATTAGGTTTGATTACTCCATCACACAGGTACACTGCTGACTCATGTTGAACTTGTTGTTCACCAAGACCCTCAGATCTCTTCTGTCAAAACTGCTTTCTAGGCTGCCGGCACCCAGCTGGTCCTGTTGCATGGGGTTGGTCCAAACCAGTTGCAGAAACTGGCATTTCCCTTTGTTGAACCTCAACAGGTTTCTGTCAAACCAATTCTCCAGCCTGTTAAGGTCTCTTGAATACTGGGCCCTACCTCCAGCATATTGACTGCTTCCCCAGTTGGTGTTGTGTGCAAATTTGCTGAAGGTGCATGCTGTCCCACTGTTGAGATTGTTAATGTTAAACAGCATCAGCCCTGGTAGAAGCTACTGCAGGACTTCACTAGCAACTGGCTGTCAGCTGGACTGATCACAACCCTTTGAGGCTGGTAGTCCAGACAATTTTTCACTCATCTTCCACTTTTCATCCATCCACCTGAGAACTAGGTTTTATAGATATGATTTTAGCTAGACAACTTGCCTACAGATAGCCAGTGGTAAGTGGAATATGCAAGTTAGGGGTAACATGATCTAGTACATACAAGCCTGTGGCTTTGTTTTGCCCCTTTTTTGTTTTTGTTTTGTTTTGTTTTGTTTTTGAAATCTATCCTAACTAGCACTGTCCAACCAATATCACTTAACTGAACAGTAAATATGGGGAAAACTACAAGTCTAAGCAAAAATTTAAGTCTAAACAGTATTTAGCTCTTTAAGTAATTCTGTCATGCCTAAATATTTCTCGGTTCTGTTAACAGCAACTTTATCTACCATTCATGCTAAAATACAAAGCAATACATCAAGGTTGGAACTTCAGCTTCAGTGCAAAATTTACAGGCATCCAAGAGATTAAGATTATTTAAAATATTGCATTGATTTAAGATGTATACAAATATATGCATACAATCTAGTAAAACCACACGTTTAAACGTATATTCTAGGGAGGCTAATGAAGAGATGGGTACTTATTGCCCTGCTACAATGCATTGTGCTTCAGTACTATGTAGTGAAATAGCTCGCCTAACAAATAGTTAATTATCAGTGAAGGAACTCTTAGAAATATCATGGGGATATATGTTGATTGTGTGTCCCTGGTAACTTGATAGTGTGCCAATCCATGATGAGAAGAGTGGGTATGCATACAAAGACTGGAAGCCTCTTGCTTAGACTTTTGGCTTCATGATTGAAAAAGAGATATTTAGAAATCATTTCACGTGACAGTGGAATGAGGCAGCTGGATCTTAAGAAACTAATACTGAAGTAATAAAAACCTGGCAAGCATGGGAGAATATATTCAATTCCTAGTATGAGAAAAGGCTGGCACATTGTCAACATACTACATTCAAAGCAAAGTAGATGTATTTCTCCGGAAAAGAAAATATATGGACTCGGAAGTGGCCAATACAGCCTCGAGGGGACTGTTGAAAGACCCACATTTGAAAATATTACCAGGGCCAGAAATGGAAAACAAGAAAAGGAACTGAGAAAGAATATATTGAGGCTGTTAGGCTACACAGAGATAAAACAGAAGTAGCAAGAAATCCTGAATAAGTGCATATATAAACAAAAAAATGTTTTAAAATACATCTTGAAAAAGGCATGCAAGTCTACTGAGGGAAAAGAAACACCAAAGAGAAAGCAGGTCTATTAATATACAAAGAAGATTAAATCAATAATGATCCTAAAATGACCAAGCTACTGATAATTTAAAAAATATACTATCAGAAAAAAGAAAAGAAAAGGAATATTGCCAAATACTGCCTATATAAAGCCGATGAAAAGAAATTATCAGGGGAAAAAAAGTTACAAAATCTTTAGTCTGAAGGATATATATCTCATGGCTAAAGGGAATTAGTTAATGAATTTATGAAGTGACTGGTAATTATTTATGAAAAGTCATAGAGAACTGGGGTGATGCAAATGACAGCAAATTAATTAGATTTCCAGGTGTTGGAAGACAGTATGAGACTGAAGAAGCTGCAGATGACCTAGAGAAGCAAGGAACATAGAAAAAGAATAGACACATTCACCCTGGAAAAAGAAAGCTTATATATGGTGTGAATAATCTAAAACCTGATACCAATGAAAAGAGAACCTGGAGTAGCAAACTACAGCAAAATATAAACTAGATATAAGCTTGAAGGCAAGCTACCCACAAAGCAATTATAGATGTCTTCTAAGTGGTCATGTTAAGAATGCTGTTTTCAATTTTGTTAACTTGGTATAAGAATGATTTAAAGTAGAATTTCTGCTTGAGAAGCAGACAACTAAAACATGAAGAAAGTGGGGAAATACAGCAGTTGACACTTTTGAAAGTGTGAGTCGTAAGAATGAAGAAAAACTGTTGAGTATGGTTCAAGCACTCGTGGAATGAAAGTAAGCAAGGGGAAATCTAGGTTGATAATCATGAAATAAATGTTTATGAATTGAATAATAGTAATATTCATAATGCTTAACATTCATATAGTACTTCACATCTTCAAAGCACTTCACTAATATTAACTAATTGCTCTATTCGATTGTAGGGAAGAGTCTTCCCTCAAGGGAAGAAGTTCCAGATCCTGAATCCCTAAGAAGCTGTATTAGAAAACCTACCAAAAAAACAAACACTACAGAGAAAAATCAGCCCCTGGAAAAGTACGGAATCTATGAGCTAAAATATTTTTCTTTCTCTGTCTTTTTCTTTTACATACAGAAAGGAAAGCTACGCATGCTACATAATTTCATGCAGATGCTACATCCCCTAAAGAGATACAAATGGAAAAATAGTTCTTTCTTTGTTTCAGTGCAGAGAGATTTTAGGAAGGGGGTAAAGAAGAAGACTTTTAAAAAAATGCACAGAAGCGAAGTACACAATATTGCAGAATACAATGAATATAATCTAGTTTAGTTTCCCAACCCAAAAGCAAAATTTTCCAGGGTAGAAAGAGAAACACACATTTCTGTACTCCAGTGCTTTTTAACTAGACAAGTTGTTAGATTTTAGTACAAATTGACATAGCTGCTGGTGACACCAATAAAAACAATTTACTGCTGAAAAGATCTAAGACATGAGGATTGCTTCGTCTGCTTAAAGTTTTGCTGGTAAAACTAAAAAAGTTTGGCTACAAGACACAAACACCTTCTAAAGCAGAGGAATAAAAATTAAGGAGCAAACAGAAATAGGAGACAAAAAGCAACAGTGAAAGAATAAATACTGATTGCCTAAGCAGGGCTAGTCCAGTAAGCTTATACCTTGAAAAGAGAGCAGAAATGCTCCTTTCCCTCCACAAGGTGATGGGACCAGGTTAACAATGCTGTTCTCCCCATTACTAAACATTTGTAGCAAGAAAGGAAAAGTGGGTTTGTTAAGAAATTACCCCTTCCAAACTCACTGCACTCACAGTAAGTGAGCAGTCCTGTGGGCAGTAAAGCCTTCCACCATTCCAGCATGGGAATTGTTTACTGACTAGTCGATTTATCTTCTCAAAACAAAATCTAAGAAGACAAAGGTAGTGAAAAAGGACAACATCAAAATCTGATACAAATGTGTATGCTGCTGTGGAGGGACCCTATCATGAGTTGCACGGTGCCCCAAGACACCCACTGTCCCCACAAGTATGGGGAAATTACATTATATTGCAGCAGAGCCCAAAGACCCACATCAGACCTGGCACTGCACTAAGACATGCTTAGAGATAGTCACCATCCTCAAGGATTTACAATTTAAATTGACGAGACAGATCAAGGCATGAAATAAAATAAATCTCTGTAGCAATAGCATAACATCTGACTGCTAAGAAGTTCTCAGTAGACATGCTTCTGTATATAGGATCCAGCACTGCTGTTTTCTGACCAAATTGCCATGTGAAAGTATGCGGCTAACTAACGTCAAGTTTCACAACTCAGGATGGCATCTAGTTGACTTTGTTCCCCTTCTGCATAGCATGGCTTAGCTAGAGCTCAGTAACAGGTTTCTATCGACATAGAAGATACTGAACACTGTCTCAGACAGACTTCCAGGCTTGCTGGCTCCATACTCTGATGCAGTTAGGGGAATGCCACATTTTTAAGAATTCACCACAAAAACACTGTTGATATCCCTTGTTTTATTTTTGCTAGATGCTACATAATTGCTTCCTAATAAAATAATAAACTCTGAAGCTGAAATCCCAGTTCAGCAACAGATGGTAAGATCTAGCAGAAATAAGGACAGGGACACCTAAGTCCAGAGCTAACTAGAATTAAGAAACTTGACATTGTACCCTGGTGATCCCCAGAGATGAAAAAACACTGTACAAGTTATGTGTGTATGCTTGTTAAAGGAGTCCAAACATATAACAGAGGGAAGCCAATTAAAAAGGTACTAAATACAGAAGACTTCAACTTCAGTGATTAGTGCTAGGTAATTTGCCTTGTGATAAACAAGCCATTCAAATCAGTAATAGACCTGAGGTTGTTCCACAGCTTGAAAGCATTTCTCTGAACTTTATCTGATATCACAGCAAGTGCCAATGTTTATAAGTTAAATTTTGCCATGCCGCTCTATGTCTTCAAAGCCAGCAATCCCAATCAGTGTTTGCAAAAGATACCCACCATCTTTGGACACTATGCTGACCACTACACTCACTAAATCAGCATAGGTGCAGTTCAGTTGCTATGTGCAATAGCCAGGTGCAGCTTGTCTTTTCTTCTAAGTGCTAGAAAAAGAAATGAATGAATGAAGGAGAGGCCAGGTTGGATTCCCCTTCCCCCCAAATATATGGAAAATAAATTACTTTTTTGGGACTATCCCTATCCAAGGAACAAAACCCATCATCCAACTGTGAAAAATCTCAATTTCATCACTACAGTATTGAGAAGGAGGGGGGAGAAGAAAGAGGAAAAGAGAAGAAAAAAATAATGATAGCTGAAAAAAACATAAAAGAAAACCATCAGTGAAAATTGCCCCTGAAACTTTGCAGAATTGTAACGGCTTTCTCTTGCTTAAATTGATTGGTGTAGCAATGTTATAAAATGACTATTAGGATTCATTGTGCACAACAGAAAGTGTGAAATGTCAGCAGACTATACAGCAAAAGTAATGGGTCCTGAACCCCTGTTAGTCAAAAATGATTTTGTTTCAAATTAGAAATTGATTTTTTTGGACACAAGCCCTTTACAGGCTTCCAACTTTTGTAGCTGTGCCTTGGAAGAGATTAACCTCAGCCACTGTTTGGGTCCAGGCTGATGATACCCTTTTGAAAGTTTCTTCACAGGGACTGCTTTTTAATGTTGGTACGGTCTTAACCAATAACACAAGTTATTTGTTCCTTTGAGAACTGCACCACATTTCTTCTCATTTTGCCATTTTCTTTATTTTTATGCTGACATATACAGCAAACTGGCTGACAAGTTAAAAAAAAAAAAAAAAAAGCTAGCTCATAATTGAACCAAGGATTATGTTCAAGGCTTGGCAGTGAAACATCCAAGCTGCTTTTGTTCCCAGCCTTTTCTCTTCCTAAGAAAGGATGCTTTCTCTGCTCCTTAAGTGGAGGTACTAAGCTAAGAGCAGGATAGATTCTAGCAGTACAGACATCCCTGTGTGGCAAAATATCAGGTTGTAATGGTGGAGCCATTACTTGGGGAGGAAAAGAATGTGAAGAAGATTACATTTCAAGAACAAGTCCCACTGCACTTATTCTCTGCTTGCTGGCAAAGGAAAAAGAATTGTTGAAACAGCTTTTTGAGATTAAAGGGCTATTTTTTCCTCTTTTATCAGGAACACCAACCAAGAAGATCACTTGTTATTTACAAGGTTTTCTATGTTTTTACTTTAAATGTAGGTAGCTTCTCTTGGGTTGTTTTAAGCAACTTGCAATCCTCTCCCTCTAATTGTGCATTTTGCTGATCCACTCTTGAACACACACAATTTTGAAATGACATCAGCACACTCATGGACCTGCAATACAGTATGCTTCCCCTTACCTTTCCTTGACTTGCTACCTTCCCTCTTGGTTTGCATCAGAAAGGCTCGCCCATCTTCCACATTTGCACCAAAACCAGCCATTTTCTTCCCTGAACTGCTTCCACCACTGCTCCGTGATGTTCTGGAGGCTTTGCTCACTGGTGGTGTCCTGGGATAATAATCTTCACGTTTCGACATTGGTACACTAGGGGGAAAGAAAGGTGACACCATTACAAGATATCAACCTCTTTAACACTGCACACAGCCCTCTGCCTCCCCAGAAGCATAACCGTCATGGTGCTGGTTGAGCTCCTGCTGAATCCATTTACAATGTCTGAAAGCAGAGTGCCTATGGGTTGAAGGGTTACCAATCCACTTCAACTTCCACAGGAGTCTTTGGTTATCAGCAGCTGGCAGCACTCTGACAACTATATTCGGAGTTTTGTGGTATTTGGCACATTCCCTAACACATTAGGTCCTGGATTTCCTGAGTGGTTAGGACAGGACAAGTGGGATGAAGATTCAGAAAGGACTTTACCCAGCATGGTTAAGTAAGGTTGGAAGAAACAAGTGCTCACTTTGCTAGGAAAAAGGGGAAACAGAAGAATCTGAGAGGAGAAAAACAGAGTCATAGTTTGCAAAAGGGAAGCAAATGATACATTACTTCAAGAAAAAGAAAAGGGACGAGAGGAGATGAGACAAACAGTTGTGAGATAAAGAACAGAGGTACTGTCGAGCAGGACAGAGAATATATGAGCAAACTGTTGGGAGAGGATCTGGTGCAGCGAGTGCAACAGTTTGTGAAGAAACAAGAAAGCTAACCAGAAAAGCCATGGACAGCATGGTCCAAGAAGGACTCCTGCGCAAGATCTTAAACACCCCACAGATAGAGCCAGGATGTAAATGGGATGACATGGAGCAAGCATGATTTCAGTTTCTGCAGACACATACAATCACAAAACATTTTGGGAAGACAGGAGGTTATTGAGACCATCTTTCTCTCAGTAAAGACAACAGACTGCCTTCAAATTCTGCTTTCAGGAAGAAGACTACTGCTTTAAATGAGGATTCCCAACATTTATACGTCATTAGCCCTGTGACTGTTATGCAGTTAAAAAAAGCAATTAAAATATTAAAAAATACCTTTGGATTATCCACATGAAGGAATATAGTTCATCCTAAGATTACACTGTTCTGTTTGCAAGCATGGGAGTGACATACAGCTTTCCTAAATTAACAGAAGATTATACAAATCTTTTCCCGTTTAAGTACCAATTTTGCATGGATAACTCAAAGACTGCTACTAAGTTTGTATCATTTGGGATACAACTTTATGAGGGAATGATTCACAAAAATCTTTTACATAAAAGCTTACATTACTGAAGTTACTGCATATCTGAGGAAAAAAAGCAGATATCTGATGTTCCCATCAGAAAATGATAGCTAAATTAAAAGTTTCAAATCAATGTGCTGTATAAGTCATTGTTTAATAGGGCCCACTGCGCCTGTTTGATAATTAGTATTACTCCTGTATTATTAATGCAGAACATTATATAATGGCTCATGACCCATAATAACTGGCTGAAGTGTTGAACAAAACTTCTCCGAATAACCTCTGTTTACTTTAGGGTTTCAAACTGCATGGTGACTTAGTAATACTGCAAAGTGTTTTTAAAATTTATGGTGACTAAATTAGTATCTTATTTGAATTCTCTGAAATTATTAACCTACTAATTCCTGCAACCTAGAGTCTAGCCAGAGGCGAGTTTGGACCCTAATAACTGTTTAAAGAGGCTCAGAGGTGTAATAGTTGACCAGATTTCTCTGATAATACAGGACTTGATATTTTATTTGTCTGTTCCTGAATGATTAACAGCATTTAAAAACACTGAGGTCGTCATTATTTCGATGCTTTCTGAGTTTTTAAAGTACATTTAATTACAACCTACAGATCTTCTGTGAAGACAGTGACCTTTGTCATGTAGATGAGGAAACGATTACTCCGCTGGTTCACTACCACACCACTTACAGGGTGCGGTCACCTCTAAAATATCAGGATCTGGCTTAAATAATGCTATGGCAGAGAGAATTCAAACAGAAACAGACACCAAGAGGAAGTTACAGACGCTAATTTATGAGGAAATAACAAAAGCAAGCATATTTGCATTTATAGCTCACTAAACAATGACTTAGAGCCTGGTTCTTTAGAATTTAATCAAAGAAGGCTCAGTCCAAAGTTTTGTTCAAGCAAGGATGTAGTCAAACCTTAAAATGACAAACAATCTGAGAGGTGTGTACACCCAAGGAGGGAAAGGGATAATGCAGAGAGATACAAAAACAGTCAACAATTAACAACACACCGAAATTAAACAAAGAAATGTAAGGAAAAAAGCTACTTCTGAAGAAAGTTACTCGATCAGCTATGGAATAATTAGTAAATTGAACGACGTGACTACTGCTACCTGCAAAGTTTAAAACTAACATAAGGTCCAAAGGCATCAGTTATGTACAGATACAAAGATTAAGTGACAGGTCCTCCTCCATGTTCAAATCCAGCAATCCATCACATCATCCAAATGCAGGCTGGCTAGTAGGACTTCTTTAGGGCACCATGTTATCTGATGAATTTTCAAAGAAATCCCTGAAACTACACAACAGAGAAGACTGTCTAAATAAAGACCTTACTAACCTACCTAACCCACGCAATAAGGCAGGAGCTGTAAAGTAGCATCACCAGAAAAGAAGCGAGTCTCACATTACTGCCTCCTTATGAATACTGAAGTACATCAACAAAGGAAAACACACCTTGAACATTTTTCCATTTTGTCCGTGCCTCATATCGCGATATCCCTGCTGAGCATGAATGGCAAATTTTAAATGTCATTCAGGACCCATTGAATATTGCTAGTATTTGCATTCCTTAAAAAGTAGAAAAACATTAACCTTTTGTTTTATTGAATTAAAATGCCATGGAAATGCTGATGTAGTCTTCAGAGACTGAAATACTTTTACAAAGAAGAATAGCTGTCATTTATTAGACACAAAGAACAATTACTTGATAGGATGCTTTCTGACAAAAAGCAGATTGGTATTCTCATCATAGAAAAGGCATTGTAAAAAAACCCAGCACAGACCTCTGAGACTTGAATAATTTAAAGCTGCATTTGGTGCAATTTGAATTTTTCTTTAGGGAGGCAAAGTTAAATACCTTTAATTTGTTCTAATTATTTCAAATTTGCAAGTTAATTATGGCTGATCATTAAATAACAAAAAGGACTATCGTCTCCATAGAGTTTTACCTCCTACCCTCTGCATTACTTAAGCTAGATTTTAGTATGCATGAATTAACTTTCTAAATAATCACACGGTTTGACTAAATGGCTCAGTAAAATGAGCTCTGATCCTCAGAATAAGCATTAATGGACATTAGAAAGGCTATTGGGACCCATGTTACTTACATTATAAGTATTTTTAATGGGGTCTTATTTACTAATCTTTATGTACTGTTCAAGTTAGGGCACCATATAGATACATTATTCTGCTTTAATAGAGGAAAGTCAGTTTTTCAAGATACTAAAACAAATGTCCATTTAGGGCCAACTAAATTCATTTTTAAATTAATGCAGGAAAACTCTGATAGAATTTAACTTGTTTCAGCTGCTCATCCTGATGAATCAATCCAACATAATGGTAGCCTTGGTCTGCAAATGGAGTTTTACAGATCTATTGAATTGCTAAGCAACTGAAGCAGCTAAGACTCTTGCCACAGAGTAGCATTCACTATCAGCACGTGTATGCCCAAGAGGTTTAATCTCTTCCCTACTCCATACCTAGCGATCATCTGACGGGTTCCCAGACATTGATCCCAAATTTGGATTCTCACCTTTCACTGAACTCTGATCTTTACATGCATTTTTCAGTGCAGATCAGTGGTATCCAGAGAACATGACTACATTATAACTAGTCAGAAACCCAAAATGCAAGGCAATTCATGCCCCTGGTATATATGTTCAACAGATGGCTGTCTTAATGGTACCCTACTGCACCCTGTTGAGACAAAGGCTTGCGAGTGTAACCATTATCAAACTAACAGATTGCTGTGGTAGGTTAGCTCCAAAAGCAAACATGTTGGAATGTTATTTTCCTGTTCTGCAATTTCTGTTTTAAAAATAAAATAATTAACAGTTCATGTGTGCAATCTGCTGCAATTATGTCAGGCCAAGAATGCATAACACTTAATGATGCAAAACCGGTGATAAGTAGACAACCCAAGCAATACGTTTTTGTAGCTGGAACCTGTATTGCCATTTCAGATACAGTTTGACAAGCAGGCTGAAAATTATATTTTCCTCCCTACTCCACCCCTTTGGTTGGGAGAGTTTTCAGCCAGATCAGCTTCCAGAGTCAGCTCAGCATAAAGTACCAGTATCAAAAGTGCTGGGACAAAGGAGGAGTCAATACATGACAGGATCTTCATTTGCAGCAGGGGTCTGAATTTAAATCAATTCAAATCAAGTCATCAAAGCACACCTTTGAAAACTACCAGTTCCAAAGTGGGACTGTTGGGAAGTTGGTTGTCTTCATGGCAATTAAAAAGTATTCACTATGAGAAATGAAGGTCTGCAGAGTTTGGAGTGGCTCTGAGAAGCAATGTCAGTGGTCTCCTGTCCAACCACAAGTTTTTCAGTCTTCTCAGGTGTACCGTGTAACTCTACTTTATGTAAGCCCCTACTTCCCGAGCATCCAAGTGTCTCATATTTCCCAAATGAATTTTTTGTTTTGTTTTGTTTTTAAGAATATGTCAGGTAGAGCAGTGTGATTACCCTCATCCACAAAACAAAGAAGGCAAGAAACAGATGTGGTAAGGAAGCTGGGCCCCTGGACAGCAAGCAGGCCTGCAGAGGTAGAAAAGAACTGGAGATGACTTCCAAAAACTCAACTCACTAAGAAAATGAGACACCAGAAATTAGTGCATACCCCGTATGTATCTGCTTAAAGCTAATCATGAGGAAAACACTGACAACAGAGGTAGAGCTTAAGGCCCTCCTTCGTGCACCTCCATCTGCAACACGGAATCCTCCTCTGAGGGTCCACATCCTGCCCCTTCTTTGAAGCAGAGCTGGGGAGAAACATGCCAAGATGTAAAAGGCAGAGCAGCACATGGGAGAAAGGAGGGAGACTGGTCTGAGGAGGGAGATTGGTCTGCTCACTCCTGCTTTGTGTGGGGTGCACTACACAGCCGGACAGCTGAACAGAGCTGGATGAGAGGTAAGAGCATTGCAAGTGAGGAGGAGAAGCACAGCACAAACTTCAGGGCAATCTCTCATCACTGAACGCCATCACCCTTGCATTCCTCGTGACAAAAGCAATCTGTTTATGTCAGCAGATCAACAACCTTCAAAACACACTGCTAAAAATCTAAAACCTATTTCATATTGAAAGAGTGCTTGAAAAAAAAATCTGGGCTTAACATTTTTCCCCTCCTTTCCTTTAAAAAGTAGGAAAAATATCCTATTCTAATACAGACCTTGAAGGCCATATTCAAGCCTGGAGTGAGATTTCATGGCCCAATTATGAAACCTGGCATTTTGAGGTTTATGCTAGATGTATCAGCATGTTAATGACACTGCTGGGATCCAGCGCATGTTAATAAGAAACAGCTGCTTTCCTTTCTAGAGAGCACGTTCATTTATACTTTTGAGATCTTCAGGACAGAGTCCATCTCCTTTCGCATGTATTTCTCTAGGTAAAAGGCAGAAGGCAGGGACAGGCAGGGGAATACCTCAGCAGACAAGGACGATTCTGTAACTGAAGTATTATCAAACTTTCCCCTAACTAAAGAATTTTTCATCACAAAAAATACTGTGATTGCTTACAACCTATGTGCTATTATGCACACAATACATTGCTGGGGAGTGATCCGCAGCTTTCATCCCTTACAGTTCTTTTCAGGTTCAGTGCTGCTGAATCCAGTAAGGCATATGGATGGCTGTATCAGGTTTCTGTTGTCTCCTTCTGCTGAACTGTCTCTCTTGGACCTACTGCATTTGGTTTACTTTTCTTCTCATCTGGGAGGAGTTATATAGGCAAGTATGCTAAAAACTTTCTCATATATCAAGCTCTACCAGGGTAACATAATCCATAGCACAGCTTCTCCAGACCACTCTTTCAGAGACCAGTTTGTTCCCCATTCCTTCAGTGACTGGTGCTCAGGTATTTAATTCCACCAGAGAGAATTGAGGCCACATATGCTCTTAATTAGCAATGACCTATTAGATCACACAAGCCATAGGTGAAACCCTGGCCTCATTGAATCAATCAGAATACTGCCCTTATCTTCAATGAAGTCAGGATTTCACTTAATATACACAGTTAAAGGTCCATTTGTAGCAAGTACTAAGCTAAATTCCTCCTACAATTATATTCACGCCTTTCCTTTGAAGCCCTGCCCTCATTCTGCTTTAAGTTAGCTATATTTCAACTCCCCACCCGCACCCTTCCTACACCGCTTACAGTTTCCCTTATAAACAGTGAAATGAGCTCTGATAACTTTCTCTCTTCTCCTCTGAATCCACAGAAAATTCCAACATAAAGATTTTCAGACAGTCATAGAGAAATGACCACAGAAAGCAGACTGGCAAAGCTTTAGCAGGACAAAATGCTGTGATTGTGTGTTTGGCCTTTCTTATAGAGCAGAGTAGAGCACCTGTCGTTCCAGCAAGCAGTGCTGTCAGCCTTCACAAAAGAAAGTCATGTAAACGTCAAGTCATAGGTATAAAAACAATCCTTCAAAACAGCGTCTGTATATCTGAAAAGCCTGCCTAGCTGTCACCAGTGAAAGTACCATAAGGAATGATGCAAAAGCTTGTTTAGGACAAAGTTTCTGAACTAAATCCAAACTTCTCCAGTAGATCAAACTGCATAGCTCTCTCCTTCAGCAGGAGAGTCACATGCTCTTCGGAGAAGTGAATGCCTGTCTTAGTGCCTTATCCGGAATCACTATCATTCGGATAAGACCCAGCTCCATCCACAAGTTAGCCATCAAAATGCCACATGCAAGCCATCTTCTGAACAAACATCACCCAAATTAGACTGCAATTTGGTTGTGATAAAGGCATAGATGAGCAATGCATCATCCCGTCTGAACTTGGCTCACCCAGAACAAAAGATTTCACGGTAGATGGGCTGCACTGCAAAACAGGCTGGAAATGGGCTGCTGCTGCAGGGCTCGGGCTGAGTGTGCCGGCAACCACCTGCTCGGTGCGAGAAAACTTGCTTTTTCCCTCTATCTATCCATATATAAGCACCATCTCCTCCATATGAGTTTCCAGACAAGCTGGTAGGTGTTGACAACAGGACCTTTCAGTAAATGAGCAGCAAATGCAAAAGCCCCTTTTCTGCACACACGTCACATCACAGAGGAATCATTTGCTGAAGACAAGTAACAATACAGCAAAGGAAGGACACAGTAAGAGTTGGAAAGCAGGCACTCACAGGCTTTCCGGTGTGCCCTACTAACAAGACATTTTGAAGAGATGCCTAATTAGAGCAACAGATATGTAAGATTGCACTCTTGTGTACAGTTACTACAAAGAGCTACACATACACAGAAAATCCATCCTCTTATTCTAATATCTGTATTGCATGATGATCAAATTAAGCATTTTAGGCACAGATTACTATTGTTTTTTAAGGCTATATAGGCCTGTTGGTGATGTGGTCTTACAAATCTTGGGGCTAGTGAATCTGTTGTCTGTAACCTCTAACGCTGTTCTTATTCCAAAAAGCCATGAGAGGCTCAGCGTGGTGGCACAAGCTCAGCCCAGGTACAAGGCACAGCTCTGACATGATGCCAACATTTATCTTCACATCAGCTTCCGCAACCAAACACAAACCTCACATTGTTTTCGATTCTTGTTTTATGGAGTGATCAAAACAACATGTTAGAATATAGCTAGGTCTGCAACTATAACTATACATGGCATCCCAAATGCTCTCATATTAGGATCTTTTAAAATGCATCATATACTATCCCATTTTTGTTGGAAACGCCCCTCCTGCTGCATCTTTGCACTTCACTAGCCTTTTTTCGTGATTAAATCACATCTGTGGGACACAGTCATCCTATGATTAAGTAGTATATTAATGATTTACTACTACACTGGTACTCATCTATATTATATTGCTTAGTAAAATGAAAACACTGAGATTGTTTATTGATCTGCTTTTAAAAAATTCTTATAGCCCAAAGAGAAGTAAATAGAGAAATAAGACTTTGGTGTTTCCTCATATTAGTGGATTACCATACCCAACCGATGTAGATTTGACAAGGCACCTCTTGGTAAAGATTAAAAAAAAATCACTTCTGGCCACTTACATTGCCTTGAATCCACTGAAGGTACTTATTTCATAGAGTGTGCTTGATGGCTAGTGATGGAAAAATCAGCTACGTACTGCAATTAAAATACAGACTGAGAAGCTTACCTGATGGCATACTACTCTAAAAACCTTGGCCTGAGCCCCACAAAAAAGCAAACACACTGAAGACTTCCTTTCAACGCACGGATTTTACGTAAATGTGACAGCACCACCAAATACTGACTCCACCAAGATGTTTATGGAACAGATTTAACACTTTTTGTGTGTTCGTATATTCAGGAAATAAGAAGATATAACCGAATTTCAACCAGACAGAAACCACTACCTTGCTAAGAGGTGAATAGCTCTTTTAAAACCATTCAGTGAGATACATATTAGCATGCTCTAATGCCCTATATCCAGGGGAAGAGAAGCTGACAAGAGCCTATGGACTCTGTACTTTTGTTAGGTCAGATACCAACATCTCTTGCCATCTTACAGCTACCACTGGCAAATAAAATGTAATTTATATTTGACCAATCAAAATAAACAAATTGATCTTAGGTCTTGGAAGTCTGGCTCTGCACAAATTTGTTAGAATCTGTCTGCAAATGTCTGTCCAGAGCTGCTGCCACCAAGTGTCACTATGACACTGTGGTGTGTGTTGTTAGAGGCTTGCATATATTCACATTGCTTAACCACCTCAGACCTACTGAGTCTACAGCCGGTACCCAAATTTAGCCCTCCTCTCAGACACATTACTTTCTCAGAAAAGATGCAAGACACAGATGCAGATTAAAGGAGCACAAAGTTAAAAAGAAAAAAAGGATTAACGAGGCATTGATCAAACAGAAGGGCATGTAGTTACATAAAGAGACGAAGTCTGACGCTATTGACAGACGACTGAAGATACTTGGATATTGTTGTGTTTCAAACTTGTGTGTACTAGAAGCCATACATAAGCTTTTCTACACATAAGAGCTGATGATTTGTCACTTTGGTTAAGTTATAATACTTCTCTCCCCAGGTCACTGGTGAGATGTTTTGAGTATGATTCAGATTTTAGGCAGACTTGCTGGGCAGAGACTGTCCTTGTGGTCAGTGGAAAGAGATGGATTAGTTTGAAACTAATGAAAAACTCTGAAAAAGATGTGTGACAGGAAAGACACAGTCAGAACAGACAAAATGGAGGCAGGAACCACCATGACGTGACTCAATGGTTCCAAAAGCCATAAGGAATTAGGGAACGCAGTAGGAGTAAATGGCCAAAAGTTCATGCAGCACCAAAGAAACCACTGAGTTTCATGTAGCTGAAGGAGTAAAGAAGAGGTGATGGCAGAGAAAATAAAACAAGAAGTGTCAGTGTGACTTTCTGCAGAGCCCTGTAGACTGATACTGTAGACAACTGGCCTTTGAAGGAGGGTTTCAGAGAAGCAATGGCGACAAGATCTGAATAAGCAGCAAAGATGCTGATTTGGATAATTTATTTTGAAGGAAGGGCATGAATATTGAGCAACCAAAGAAGATTTTACAGTAGTCAAGGTGCAGGATGAAGGGCTAGAGCAAGGGATAGTGTTTTAACTGCTCACACTACTGTATGTTTTTGCTGCAAAGCAGAAGGAAGCTGCAATAGTTGTCAGCAGCCCAGATGCATATGGAGAAGGAGAATGACCCTGAGGTTACCAGACTGAGTGACAGAGAGGATGTGGTATTATCAAAATCAGAAGTGAAGACAGATTCAGAAGAAAAAGTAAGGAGTTCTGTTTTGGCCAGATTAGGAATGATCTGAAGGCAAAACAACCAGGATTATGTGTCAGGGAGGCAGTCAGATATGCAAGACTAGATGGAACAGAGCAGAGGGTTTAAGAGTTATTGGCAGAGAGATGATAGCCAAATCCGTGTAACTGGATGTTGTCATCCAGGGATATGGGTACAGAAATCTCCAGACAAATCAAGGAATGACTAATCCCTTCCCTGCCACCTCACAGAGGTTCATACCTAGTTCCAAAAGAAATTATCTAAAATAGTGCTGCAAAAACATGCATAAAAAAACCCGTCTCTCCATAAAATCTAAAGATCATACTGTTTCTAAAATTAGGGCAACCACTAAATGAAAGTTAACCTGAACAATAACTTTAGCTAAACTTCAGGTCACATGCATTTAATATAATGAGATGAAGAATATGAAAAGGCCATTCATAATGGAATTCATCGAGTTAGGAATGCCATGCTTAGCTGCCTTATAACATATAATTAATGATCCTATAAAAATCCAGCAGTACGAACTCTCCCAGCTGCCCGCAGAACTGTTCTTTATGCTGGGTAGGGCAAGCAAGCATCTGCTTCCACAAATACTGCCCTTTGAGAAGCTGAAAAGCTTTTTTCCCCTGTTCTGTCGGGGACCACATTGCCATTTCCATGACACGCTGAGCTTTGAACCGTTACCCAAATCAGACTCTAGCATTTGGCAACCCAGTACACATCTGTCATGATAGACTGGTTACTGGTGAAATGTTAAAGAAAAAGTCATTAACTCCTTTCCATTGCTTCTAATACTCCACCTTCCTCAAGATTATTTATAATCCCCACTAAACCCATCCTCTGTTTATAGTGTTTTAACACAACAGAGGAAAATATACTGTCTGGAGATCTGTCTTGCTTTATACCACTCCCAACCATTTGGTACAACAAAAGATGTTCTCTCTCCATCAAAAGGCCTGATCCCTCCTGAAGCCTTGATGCTCAGATTCAAGGTTAAAGGATTAAGGCCTGAAGCATTGAGTACCAGAGGAAAGGAAGCCAAATATCAAAAGAAACACAAAAATCAATCCTCTTCACCACAGGAGCAGTGTGAAGAACAAATCAGCTGGGCTGAATCTAAAATTTTCTCTGCGTGGCTCTCAAAAATTAGCACTGTTACAAACGTAATAGGTAGTTCTGTAAAGCCTCAGCACCCATGCAATGCCACAGAGTTCAGCTCAACCCACCAGCACGGTCTGGAAAGTTTTATGTCAGAGTAATTCAGCTGCAAAAACACCAAGTCCACTTCAGAGAAGGTGAGAGCTAGAGAGGAGCGAGAGCACGTGTGCCGTTATCTTTATATGTAGTCTGTATATCTGCAAGTGACAGAATCTAATATTTACCGGAGTTTGCCTTTTGCTTCAATTCTCTGTGTGCTGAAGCACAGCCAAGGTCACCAGAGGGGTGGGGGAGCGGGTTTATCTTAGTGCAGCTGCGATCATGACCAGAACAGCAGGGTACAGAGGATTTCTTGCTTAACTTTGTAATACCAATAGCTTTTGTTCTTAGTCTTGCCCCATCAGTTCTGATATCAGCTTTTAAATGGCGTGAAAGTTGTTTGGGTGGGTTTAAAACCTCCTAATTTAAAACCACCTTCCAGAACATTTTGTTTCACAAGATTTTTCTTAACTTTTCCAACTTACAAATTTCTGGGACATATGAATATATAGATTAACATATGAGTATACAGATAAAACATAATTTTCTCTTCATCCAAGATTACATTTAAAAATAAAAAGTAACAAAATGATATGTCTGAAAAAGTAATCCACTCCAATTTATAAAAATAGAATTCAGGTTTTCAAAATTCAATTCAGGCAGTAAACTAACAGTGTGTACATTTTCCTGTAAAGGAGGCATCTGCAAATGACTTGCAAAAATGTCTCTCACTGTCTGCAAGTGTTGGCAAGGAACAAACTCCTTCAGGAGATACATGAATTTCAAATATTTTAACCCAAAGAAAAAAATCTCTGAGCATTTTCAGTTCTGATACGTGATATTACAGACCCATACCCATGGTAAAGAGTGGCAGGAAATGCAAGGTTTGTGAAAATATCAATGAATTCAAGTTTTAGTAAGTGAGTTTTCACTGACTGCCATCCTTAGAAGTGTTTGTAACACCAGAATTCCTGTGCTTTTTGAAGACTTCACCTATGGGTTAGCTCCATCTGCCTATGAAAACTACAATGGTAGCTCCTACTTACATCTTATGCCTCAAGTCTATCAACAGGTTTACTACTCAATGTTACTTTGGACCGTAATGGTAATGATGTAATATGGCTGTGTGCAGCATAAGTGATCATGAGAACAGAATCAGCATAATGCAGGTAAATGTAAGACAGCTTAACACCCTGTCACAGTTTAAAGGAAGCCTGAAAATGAGATTAGCAAAGCAACCAGGTCAGTGGAAACGAGCTCCTCACTCCCCAGTCCGATAAAGATCACTACCTGCCTTAAAAAAATATACAAATATAAATATGCACGCATAGATATATATAAAAATTCCCCCTTCCTCTCATTTAGCAACAAGCTTTTAGTTATCACATCAGAACAAAAGCCTTCACACTGAACAAGAAAACCTACTCCCTTCAGAGTCTGCATGGGGCACTAACGAAGCAAAAATGTATATCTAACTCTGAATATACGCTCCTGTTATGGCACAATCAACTCCAGCAGGCATCAGTTGGAGAGATGCTCATCCTATATGTAGCCGGACAACTCCATCAGAGAAAGGAAAATTCATATCTGCAACTAATTCAACATTTGCACTACTGCCAGATCCGTAAGATCTTTTTTTTTTACTGACCAAACTAGTGTTTGCTTTGCAAATATTCCACCCCAAAATGATACAAACTTCAACGTAAAATAATCTGGAGCAAGAAGGTAATTTGGGCATTAAAAGGAGCACTAACAAGTGGGTAAGCAGTTTCCAGACACACGGACTTTATGGGCCATTTGCAAGCACAGTTGATTTCAGTCCGATTTAATGTGCCAGTCTGCTGAAGCAGTGAAGAGATGAAAAAAAAATCCAACAAACTGTGTTCAATACATTCATAAAAGTTGGGTGAATACTACATAGCTGCACCTCAAGGGACCAAGGACAACTCAGGGATGAACTGAAGCCTGGGAGCTCTTGGCCAACAAGCCCGTTCTGGCACTGGCGACGGTTTCTCCTCCACAGGCTCAGGACGTGGATAACGGGAGGTGACACACAACCTCATGAAGAAGAACTCACAAGAATCTCCAAATATGAAACAAAATCAGCACTGCCATTGCCACTGTAAATACCAGTTCCCTTCAAGAACTGGAGCAATGGGAGCAGTGTGAGTCAGGTGGCAGAACCCTCTGACTGCATGAGATTTTTATTTTATTTTTAAACAAGTTGCTGGGGGGGGATTGTGTGAAAAAAACAGCATATGCCTGGAACAGCAGGGGGAGCTGCAAGTCTGTGTTCCTCTGCATTTATATTTAATTGCATTGACTGTTTGGACAAAAACACAGAAGTATGCTTGTACATCACTATAGAAAGACGTCTGTATGTCTAACAAGCTGCAAAAGAAATCGAGTTCATAACAAAGCACTAAACAAAGAGCAAAAGATAATTGTCACCTTCTCTCACAAGATAATAAAAATAGTTACACCATAAACACAAGAATCTTCTAAAAGACCCCTGACAGCATTCCTTCCTGGAACTATCACCATAGCAATGAACATGCACATCGAGGGAAAGTACTACTGAATTTTGTGTTTGATATTTTCAACTAACTAAAAATACAAGCTGGAGAAAATACACATGGGTGATATAGAATACGGCACACAAACGTAAAAAGCCTTCAATGAAATTACAGGTGGCAAATTACACCTGCAAATCTTTAATAATCCGAGAAAGAAATCCTTTAACCAGGTAGTACACATTGAAAGAGTGTCCGCAGATAACTGTAAACCCCTCTGATAGCTGCTGTATCCAACAATTCCTATTTATATCATTTTGCACAGGTCAGTGTGGAGGTGCAGCAGCAGTATTGTGTGAAATTTGAGGAAAGGATGCATTTAGAGAGAAGGCAGTTAAAGCTGTACCGGCAGAGCCGTACAGGAAGCCTAAGAATTGGATAAGCAGGAAACATTGTAGATTAAGATTTAGGCACACAGCAAAACCCTGGGGAGGGGTACTTGCAAAGCAGCAAACCGCATCTTCTCGAGTTTGTGCTATTAAATAGGTCTTATTTCCATGACAGTCAGATCCAAAGTTGAGATTAAATAAGGGAGAGAAGAGTGGATTGTTTTAAAATTCCTCTCCCAGATGCAGACGTCAGGAGCACACACAAAAGCAGGTGCCGGGTGTATTGATCCTACTGAATACGCATGGAGTGGGTACTTGAGCATGTACCAAGCATCTGCGTCTGGGAGATGGAAAGCGCTTTGTAAAAGGCTGTTTTATGCTAAACAAATGCATCAGGTTATGTTTTTATTTTGAATATTTTAAAGCATCTTGCACACTGGGGCAGACTTGAAAAGAAATTATACAGACAACCAGACAACTTGCCATTAATTGTACAAGTTACTATCTCCACAGCTGAAAATTGGCTGTGGGCTCACTTAGGAGCACTCCAAGCTACTGAAAACCATCCTCAATAAAAACTGCTCTGACTGCTGCACCTTAGAGAACTGGAGAACCTGCATCTGAAGACTCTTCAGGTCCCAAGCGCTGGCCCAGCTGTATGCAGGCAAAGGGACAGACACATTTCTTCCCAACAGCCCCTCAACATACCCAGCAGGGAAGTGACAAATTCAGCGCTGCAGATTCCTACCGGGACAGTCCAAAGAGACTGAGAAGGACAACACTTGCTGACTTTGATAATGAAGAAAACATAATGGGACATTTAGAAAGAAAATGAAAATTTGGCTATAGTTTGTAGTACTCCCCAAGGTGAAAGTTTTCCTTTTCACAAACAGACACCCTATGACCAAAAACTGCAACAGAAATCAAACTCTGTACTGTATTTGCTCCTGGAATCTTTTTTGCTTTTTTCAAGCAGGGAAAAAATTAATCCCTACAGGAGATGACAAGACGCCTTTTAAAGTACATATCTCATTTCTGACTACAATTACCTTTCAATAGCCTGGCACAGCTGCACGCTCCTATTTGCTTTTTGTTTTTCATTAAGGGCTCCTCTATTATTTGTACCCATCCTATAGCATTTATGCCTGGCAGTGATGTACATTCCCTTGCCTATGATTCTTCCCACAGATAGTAGAGAATAAATTGCAATTAGATTTTCGTAATTGTAGATAATTAACTCAAAATGAGCTGTTAATTATAAAAAAACTATGTTTTTCAGTTCTTGATTATATTATTTATTTTACTTCTAAACTCCAATATCTCACTTCAGCAACTTTAGTATTTTAAAGGACTTTCACCACTTCCTTTGAAATATCAGGATATTTTTAAACTAAGTTTTACTTATTTGAAGACTGAAATCAAGATTCATGCTGTGAGGTTTGCAAGAGGAGCTCTCATGTATGAACTGGAAGTCAGAGAGTGCTGGTTTTCCATTAGGGTTCTGATAGCATTTGCTATAACAAGAACCATTTGGCAGATCAATTAAAAAAAAAAAAAGTTTAAAAAAAAAAGAATACATTTCTACCATCTCTTCATCCTTTCTAAGCCCTGAACAACACACTTGCACACCCTCTCTCTACTCTCTTTACTCAAGAAAACATCACTTACATATATTCAAATGTATAAAAGAGACAAAATGGATTTATCTTTGTTAGCCTCTTTCAGCCTTACATTAGAGTAAATTATTTAGGGAGCATTCATCTAGTAACCTTTGCAAAACCAAAGATAGCATACAGGAAGAAAAATTTCCAATTGTTATGCTGCCAAACGTTGGAACCAGCTGGCATGCCAACTTGAGACTGCACGAACACATATTAACCTTGAAAAATTACAGTAAATTAAACCAGGGGAATAAAGAGAGGGTGGGGAACCTTTTGAAATCCGGAACTCTCATTTTGTAAACTTCACAGGTTTTTCTCATTTTCTTTGCTAGGCTATGTAGATTTTTGCAGGTTTGTTGGTAAACTGTTGCCAAGAAGCCCTACAGATGTTCTAGGTTACATCTTTCCTCCAAGGGTTTAATGCTACTGCATATTAATATCGTGACTCTGTATCTCTTTTGTTAGTGATCACACTTTGATCACGTCAGTCTGTGTGAAAACGAAATAAAAAAGCCATCAAAATACAACAAGGGATATGCCAGTAACTCATAGCAACAAAACACCTGGTTAGGCAATGAAGCATTCCAAGGAAACTAACAACTTCTGTTGTTAGTTTCCTTCATTGCCTGGTTAGGCAATGAAGCATTCCAAGGAAACTAACAACTTCTGTTCTTCTGGAGAAAGAAGACTCATCAGTCTTCTAACATCCCTTTTTAGTGAAGAGTGATCTCAATAAAATAAAATAAAACCAGTATCACTTGAAGTTAAAAAAAGTAAAAATAAGGTATTGGATCCTTAGTTTATAAATAAATGAACATTTCTTCTGATATTCTCATACCAGAAGTACAGAGAAGAGCTTATTATTTTAAAGTCATCTCTTGTCATTGAAGAGGGGGCCACTCAAAGGTCAGCTGCTCTTGCCCACCAAACAGAATGCTTGGGTTGAAAGAACAGATATACTTCAAACACAGAACACAATACTGTTACTTCTTGAGAATGGGATGAAAACCCTATCAAATCCAGTTTCAATTTGTTGTTTTTCTAGTAGGCTTGAATCTTCTTCCAGTGGAAACGTGAAATGCAACTGTGTGGAATAGGAAGAAAATATGATATGTTGATTAAAGTTTTAAGTAGCATGCAAAATTGAGATAAAGACCTAAAAATTGAAAGTAGAGTTAAGACAATAATTTCAGTGGTAGTTAGCACCGATTATACTGGAGCCGAGGTGCAGCACAGTGCTGTTTAAAAAGCAAGCAACTATCACCAATGGTAAAATATAATTTCTGTCTCAAGAGTTAAAGGCTAATATATTTTTACATCAGGCCCAAATCAAGACTAAAGAGATGTTCTGATCTGATTTGAAAAATTAGAAGCAAAACCTAGAGGAGAGAAAGAAACCTAAGATTTGTGAGAACACTAACTTGCCCTGGGCTAGGTTACTGTCCGTAAGACATGATACACACAATCTCAGACCACTACAGGAAGTCAACAACTAAACCTTGAGTGATAATAGTTCAGTTTGTGACCCATAAAAATCAACAGCCAAGGAATTTTATTTTTTTCTGGGAAAAAAAGCTCTTAATCTGAAACAAACGCGTGAACAAATACACTTGGCAGCCAACAGCACACTGTCAAGAAGATATACCAACACTGTGAAGTACTTAAAAGTAAAGAGAAAAATTACCTTAGTCCCATGCTGTTGCCGTTCATCATCAGAGCAAGTTCTCCAGGTGCTTCATGAATGGCCTCATCTTCTGAACCAGGTACGTGGCCTCTAAACCTGAAAAAGCACAGGTAGCTGATTTTGCAGCTGGTCAAATTACCATCCCAGGAACTCACCCCAGAAAGGGTGAGTTGTGCATCTACAAGTAAGGCACTTAATCATGTTTAGTGCAGAAGCTTTCACAACTGTTTTCATGCTTTCAAATGTACTTTTGTTTTGGAAGGTTGACTTACGTACAATGTCTTTCCTTCTGAGGGTTTCCATTGGGAAAAAGATTAGAAAAAAATTCATTTAATGATTTCAAAGGATCTGTTCCCACGAGAAAAACGGTCACAGTATCCAACAACAAACATCCCTCTTTGGCTCACATTACAGCTCCATCAACACCAGAGCTCAAAGACATCGTGTAAGCTGCACAAAACGTAAAAGATATTTGAGATGGTTGTCTTCTATGGGCCCAGAGATGATACTCCATTTTTAATACATTACCCCACCTTTTTCTTTCTCTCCAGTGAAGACTGAAAAAATCAGCAAGAGAGGTAATTTTCCCTCCTTATTTGAATAAAATCACTGTTTCCAGGATTTGCCCAGATTTGTCTACATTACCAAGAAAGAATATTCTGTCATTTCTGGAAATCTCCTTTATTCTGGCGTGGCTGGCATCAATAGAAGTCACTGAACTGCCATTTTCCCTGCACACACACCATTTTTGACAGCTGAGCAACTATTTCACATCCAGAGAAACTGCAGACTGAAAGTACTATGCTCACTTGAGGCTAAATAGGGAAATGTGGGAAATTAAAATGCAGTTATGTTGCAGCATGCTCAAAAAAAGGATCAATTCATACTTTTTCTAAAAGAGAAGAAGAGTTAATAGCCAATAATTACAAATAGTCAGACCTTTTACTTGTCACTCCATGACAATACTTCCAGCAGCTCAAAATGGACCTTAACCAGCACTCTACCCATGCAGAAGGACAGACAAAAATAAACACAACTTGGAAATGGATTTTTGTTGTATGTTTTTTGAAACCGTAATGATGTTAAGAGATGAACTAGGTTAGAGCCTCCTGCCAAGGAAGCAAAGGGTATTTGAGCTTAGCTAAACAATTTTTTATTGTTCATAGTATATAAAATTACCCTGTTATCAAGTGCAAAAGAATTATATAGCCAGAACTGAAATAGAACTGTGATGCTTAAGAGATTTACCTGTAAATATCAAACATTTCATTCTAAAGAGACTGAGTATTTTTTTAAGAGCAAGCACACTATATTCTATCTAGTTGTGTTTCTTAGAGACAAAATGGCAAATGTGCATTCACCTGCACCTCTGAAAAGAGATCACAAAAACTGTTTTAGTGCTCAGACTGATNAAAAAAAATGCTAAAATAGGCACAATCACATTAACAAGCACTTCATTATAGAGATATTTAAGGTCCATTTTTTTCTGGTCAGATGATGCCTGAAAGAAGGCTGAAAATTATCCATTAGAAACAAAACACCAAAAACCTCAGTTTGTATGTCCTTCATATTCTACTTGTTTTTCATTTAGAGGGATACATGCATAGAATTAAGGTATTTGGTGATTAAGAACCCATCTGTTCCTTCTTATTTCTCACCTTAAGTTATAATCCTTTGTTTGTGACCTCAGCCATTTTCAACACACACAGTTGTGATTGCCTCTGATAAAACAGGCATTTTAAAAGCTAAACACAGTCTTTTTCAAGAGTCCAAGAAGGCAAACAAAAGACCACCTAAATTACAGTATTCTCTTTTAGAGTTTGAAAAGTAACCAGGGGGCTGGGATCAAGAAGAGAAAGTGATATATTCCTCCATAGTGGTTATAATACACGCACGACGTATTGAGGGGAGGAGGAGTTGCCCTCT
>VXAA01005488.1:9540-19740 GCA_013399115.1 Anseranas semipalmata | reverse complement strand
AGATAATCCATATTTCAGCTTCCGTACAAAGTCGATCATTTCTTGATAATTTAGATCTTTAGATAATTTAGAAAAATTACATTTTTTCACTAGTTTACCTACTTTGACTTTCCTGTAAAACACATGCACGGCATATGTGTGTTTATGGGATATACCATGAATTGCCTTCCTGTGCACTGCTTTCCTTTGACTTGATTTTTTAAATCTCTGTTGTGTCTAAATATTTGTTAGAAAGGGATACCCTAGTATCTCAGCTGGTTATCATTTGTGTAAAGCATATATATTTTTTTCTATATAATTTTTTCCTTCATCTAATTTTAACATACTTAAAGCAGGATTTGACCTGTTATATGCTCTCCTCTGTTTCTGACAATAATTTTATCTTTTCAGAAGTCATTTCTGGTGTTTTCTGAGAACTTGGTATGTCTATGGCTTTGTCTTTACTGAATCATTCCTTCAAACTTGGTTGTCTTTCTATATTTTTCTTCTTCTCTTCTATTTTTTTTTTTATATATATATTTAACCATAAACACCCTGAGGACCATAGGAATCAAAGGGGGCTTCCAACTACCTTATCACAAGTCAGTTTCTCAAGTTTCCACGAGCTTTCAGAAGACACTGTAAATATGAATCATCTGTCATTAACTGGCATACTGTACTGTAGCATAACCATATAATTTATAGGGAGTAGAAATATTTCTTCTCATCCTAATGACTGAGAGCCCAGTCCTAGAAAATGTTTTATTCTCTCTACTTCTTATGAAAGGAGACTAGGATGACTGTTTCAGAGGCAGATATTTGCAGTGTATATTTGAACCTTAAGTGAGACCCTTTTTTTTTTTTTTTTTTGTTATGATTCAGGTCTTGAATGCTATTTCAATATTTTTCATAAATATTTCCACTGTATATTTTAATTAGCACATTTCTGAGTTCAAATTGCCTGTCTCTGATACATCCTTGTGAATGCACCCTATTCATAGAATCATAGAATCACAGAATGGTTGGGTTGGAAGGGACCTTAAAGCCCACCCAGTTCTAACGCCCCTGCCATGGGCAGGAACACTTTCCACTAGAACAGGTTGCCCAAAGCCCCATCCAGCCCTGCCTTAAACACTTCCAGGGGTGGGGGTATCCACAACTTCTCTGGGCAATTACTAAAATCCAACAATTTGTATTTTGAGAAACTTTATATTCACAGTCCTCCTACTGGTGAATTTGTTATCTTTAACATTTTTTCTTTATATTTATGTGGATATTATATAAAGTTCCAACATGATTCTACAGCAAGCAAAAATGGAAAGAGGGAGATTATATATCTTCCACCCTTGGAAGAATAATGGATGAGGAATAAGGGTAGTAGAATAATGTCTTCCACCCTTGTATATATTTTTGGTTTTACTGAGTTGTTCCCAGTAAAATCTGTCCCATTATAATTCGTTAAATATGTTATTATATATTTCTCGGGGGGAGGGGGGGGCGAGTGTCATTTCAGTGAGCCTGTTTGTTTCCTATCAACTTCGTTTTGATTTGTAAGAATCCTGTCATCATCAAGAGATGAATAATAGTATTCATGAATATTCTGCCATTTTAGCAGTTAAAACCAATAAGAAACTAATGTGTCAACTAGTATAAAAAGAAGTATTGAAAAGGTAACTAATGAGAGTTGGAACTCACACAATAATGACAAATGTTAAATTTTAGAAATGGGGGGCGGGGGGGGTTGTTTGTTTCATTATTGAGAGTAAATGAAAAGAGAGAAAATATATCTTTAATTAGGCCCTGAACCTGCTAGGACTTATATTTCTAACTCTGTGGCATTAGTTCCATTCTCTTAAATATGTCTGTTGTGAACAAAATATTAAACACATGTGTAAGCTTTGGCATAATGAAAGATTAGAAACTTACTTCTTTGAGGCAGTAAGTCCCAGTTTCTCCTGAAATCATTCAAAAATGGCTGGTAAGTATTAGGAATACACAATTAATCCCTCAAAACTTTTTTTTTTTCCCATAAACTGCATATGATTTAGGGAAGGAATGAAGAAAGAAGAAATTAACAGCCTCAGAAAATATACTGAGCAGAAGGCAAACAGCAAGATGATTAAGTGAAGACAATAACAGGTACAATAGCCTCACTGGCACAATAACATAACAGCACTTGGCTCTTACTTTCTTTGTGTACTAGGATGTTTGAATATGTGTAAATTTCCTTCCGTTGTAACAATTTCTTCCAATATGTGAGCAGCAATTATTAATTATTCTGGAGCTAAGTGTTTTGTGGGGGACAGAAGTTGAGGGGAGGTGGGGGGAGGGAGATTAGATAGGAAGTGTTTTTGAAGGAGTTATCTAGCTTAAAGAAAAGCAGCCTTGGGTTACCTGTTTAGTCAATGTACTTATTTTTCCTGATTTGCATTCAAGAGCCTAGGTTAACTTCTCTCCTAATATAGGTGCTTCGGGTCAGTGTCTAACATTGGGTGGGATAAATTTGCACAAGAAAGAGGAAAAAAGGGCCACCGTTGTGTTGGGAAGGAAAAAAAAAAAAAAAAGCCTGACGACCATTGAATGAACACAGCTGTTTCTTAATCTGTAGGGGTTTCCTATTTCAAAGCTTTTTTTCTCTGTTCAGAGTAATAACTTGGACTATATTTGAACATGCATATGTGTTTGGCTGGATGAGAGGCAATGTGTGTACAATAAAGTGGTAATATTGTAGGAAAATCACCTTTAACTTGAAGTGGTATTAATGGATACACAGGTATATGACTTTTTCTTTACTCTCTGATCAGCCCTGAATGCACACGAGCACTGCTATCCTTTGTATTTGTGCTCTCATTCCGAGAGGATTTCAGTGTCTTTAGAAGCTCTTGAAAGTGTAAGCAGAAACCAGGAAATTGCTCAATGATCTGTTTTAGAGAAAGAATTTACAGAACAGGAGATAATTCTGGCAGAAAGGCAGCCAGTGGCTATCAAAAGCTTTTCTTCTCTTTTGTGGCAGTTACTTTCTATTCAATGTGAGTATAGAAAACACCTTTAATATAAATTAATAGGTACAGTCTACCTATAAGGAGTCTATTAACTCTCAGGACATCTCTATTAGATCAATGTTACACCTTGGTATTAGGGTGAGTCTTAAAAGACTGGTAGCAAATGACTAGTAAAAGTCATCTAGTGTCTACAGTACATGGCAGGAATCTTTTATTTATGGAATATCTCTCTACGATGCTTAAAAATTAAAGGATTATTGCAAGCTATTGCCATTTATTGCCAAGAGTCATAATTTCATTGTGAATACAATTGTTGTGCTACGTTTAATTAAAGTAACAGTTTCTGGAGACCAGCAATTATCTGAGAATGTCAAGCAAAAGTATATGTATATACTTAAATATATAAATACATACATATGCACATAAAAAAGACTTTAGCTTTTAAAACTGCAAGGAAAATCCTGAAAATCCTGTATCTAGTGGAGTCTCTCAAGGGTCGGTACTGGGACCAGTGCTATTCAATATATTCATCAACGACTTGGATGAGGGAATGGAGTGCACCCTCAGCAAGTTCGCTGATGACACAAAACTGGAAGGAGTGGCTGACACGCCAGAAGGCTGTGCTGCCATCCAGCGAGATCTTGACAGGCTGGAGAGTTGAGCGGGCAGAAATTTAATGAAATATAACAAGGACAAGTGTAGAGTCTTGCATCTGGGCAAGAACAACTCCACGTACCAGTATAACTTGGGGACCAGTATAAGTTGCTCTCCTGTTGGAGAGCAGCGTAGGGGAAAGAGAGACCTGGGGGTCCTGGTGGAAGCAGGATGACCATGAGCCAGCAGTATGCCCTTGTGGCCAAGAAGGCCAATGGCATCCTGGGGTGTGGAAGGGGTGTGGTTAGTAGGTTGAGAGAGGTTCTCCTCCCCCTTTACTCTGCCCTGGTGAGACCGCATCTGGAATATTATGTCCAATTCTGGGCCCCTCAGTTCAAGAAGGACAGGGAATTGCTTGAGAGAGTCCAGCGCAGAGCCAAAAAGATGATTAAGGGAGTGGAGCATCTCCCTTATGAGGAAAGGCTGAGGGAGCTGGGTCTCTTTAGCTTGGAGAAGAGGAGACTGAGGGGTGACCTTATTAATGTTTATAAATACGTAAAGGGTGAGTGTCAGGAGGATGGAGCCAGGCTCTTCTCCTTGACATCCAACGATAAGACAAGGGGCAATGGGTGCAAGCTGGAACACAGGAGGTTCCACCTAAATATGAGAAGAAACTTCTTCACGGTGAGGGTGATGGAGCACTGGAACAGGCTGCCCAGAGCAGTTGTGGAGTCTCCTTCTCTGGAGACATTCAAAACCCGCCTGGATGCGTTCCTGTGTGACCTGATCTTGGTGTTCCTGCTCTGGCAGGGGGATTGGTCTAGATGATCTTTCAAGGTCCCTTCCAATCCCTAACATTTTGTAATTATGTGATTCTGTGAAAATGTAACCTAGTTTCAACCTCTAGTCTCAATATCCAAAAAATTAATAAAAACATTTTCATTTAATTCATCACTCTTTTAAGGACAGCTGCATTCTGTCAGGAGCCACCATACAGCTTACAGGAATATATGGCTAGGGTTTGCCACCCTGCTTTTGAAAATGGAGACCAGGAGAGCAGTGGCAGTGGAATTACCTGGGCTGCACTGGGCCTTTGGTGTTGCTCATGTTTGCATTAGTTTCTGGCCCACTCCTTCTGGTGTTGACCTCAGCAGACCAGTTCTTCAAGTCTTTAGCATAGGGACAAGTAAGAAGGTTATTGCTTTAAGTTTCAGAGTCCTGACACTCACAACAACTTTGTTTACCCATATCTAAAGGTGGCCCCAGAGAGATATACTTCTGAGTTACTGTGCATAATAAATGTTGTGTGCCTATATGAAATAACAAAATTTGGACAATTAAAGGCAATATAATTCTGCAGTAAATTTAAAACCAACAGTAGATAGCATTATCTGTGCCTCATAAACAGTTTCAGATCCTTTGTGTGCTCGTGCATGACAATGATCTGTCCTAACTGTGCAATGGCTATACAGCTACAACTTTGATTCTGACCATTTTAGATGTAGCACAAAGAGAAAAATTAATATTTTGTACAATTTCTATCGGCAAAATGAAGAGTGAAAAATTTAATATGATTAGTTTCATAAGCTCTATCTATGCCTTCCACATTTTCAGTATTTTCTTTTTTGTAGGCTGTCTTTATTCTCAATTCTTACATAATTTAAAAACATTTTGAATACGAGTGATTTGTTTGTATTTCAGCAGTGAAGCTGTTTTTGTGCACAGCAAAGACTTAAACACTGTCTTATCATTAAGATCCAACCTAACAATTAGATTTTATAATTTGACTGCAGCAATAACCATTTTATTCTTTTACAGTAGTAATTAAGGAGGCATCTGTCAGTGATATCACAAATACAGTTTTAGCCCAAGCTTAAAGATGGGAAGTCCATTCTATCTAAAAATATATAACTTGTAAAATTTGAAACAGGTATGACCACCTTCATTATTTTCCATGAAGTTTCCATTTTGCCTTTTTTTTCTTTTTTTTCTTTTAAAAAAGAAGTTTTTATTAATCTTTAACAGAAAATCTTTCCTTTTACTATTGTGCTAAAAATTGCCTTGGACAAAGTATATTGTCTTTAGTGAATGTCATTTTTTGAAAATCTTATTCTTTACCTACAGAAAATGTAAACAACAAGATATCTTAATTTTCATAGGACATAGTCTTTTGATGTTACAAGTTCTGTATTTATTTTTTTTCTCCAAATTATTTTAAGATATTTGTCAAAAAAAATGTCCATGAAACTTCATTGAAGTTTACCTGCACCTTGGGAGATAGAGCCTCTCTAAGATAAAATCAAGTGTCTAAGAAAAATTAAATAAATAATTAAATAATAAGTCTCATTATTGACACATTTGGTCTTATGTTCATACTCATATTCATTTTCTTTTTGGTTTATAAAGTAACGTGTAGTATACTAATGGGAAATAGCAGTATTGTCAAGCAAAAAGTGTCATTACTGAGAAAACACACTGATCTTATCTTAATAACCACTTTCTTCAAAATATTATGGTTCTGACCATTAGGAAAATCAATTCGTCTTATTCAATGGAAAAATTCAGTTCACCACAGCAAAAGTGCTTACGGTATTGTTGATAAATGAGACATCGAGAAGTTAAATCTGTGTGGCACTTGCTGTATGGTATGTTGAATCATCTTTTTTCAGACATCAGCATTAATTGTATAATAGGTTTAATATTTTAATGGTGATTGTAGAAGTAATTACACTAAGAGGGAAATAAAGATTTCTTTTAATATCTTCTTTTGTCATATAATATAATAGTGTTCTTCTGTTGACGGTGCTTAAATTTCAAGAAGAAAAAATATGCTAATGTCACAGAAACTTTCCTCCCCAGGCTTCCATTTACCTTCCTCCTCCCCACCACCACTTCAGAAATGTGCTGGATTTCAACACATTGAAAGCCAAATAGCTCTCAAAAGGTTAGGTAATAATGTTGAGATGGTGATTAGTACGTGGCATAAGTGAAGCATACATATCAGAAACAGCAGGAGAGCTTTAGGAAAAAAATACTATCATAAGTCACTGTTAAGACTATAGTCTCCATCATAGCAAAGTAATTCTTGGATTCCATTCAGATATAAGGAGATGGTTCAAAGGAAAAACAAGCACTTTCATTTGCAGAATAACCTAGTTATTATACTTCTGGACAAGATTTAAGCTATTTTTTCCAATCTTCAGCTAAAACAATAGCCCCTCTGTGTGGGGCAGTAACACAGATGTTGCATGGTGCAGCAGCCTGAGCCTGTGGTGGAGTCATTATGAGTAGGGGCTGGGACCCCAGCTTGGACCCGGCACATCGACTAGTTGAAGGGAGCACCCAGTTCTCAGAGCTTCGTGTAGTGCAAGAGGGGCAGGAGCCGTCACTGGTGTGCATGTGCGTGTGCATGCACACATGTTAAAATAGGTATCTTTGAACACTGAGCAGTCGAAACATCCATCCTGCGGCATAGGTAAATTCTAGGTTATGTATCACTGAAGCTGTGCTTCTGGTCTCATTGCTGCCTCACCAGAACTCCACCTTGGCAAACAGTGGTGCATTACAGACTCACAGACCTAGTCAGATGCAGCCCTTTATGTCCTGCTCTACAAAGCATTTAACAACATCTGTAGTGCTCTTATGAATAGTGAATATAGGATTGTGTTTATATGGTTTAATTTAGATGTTTGAAAGAAGTAAGACTGCTGCAATATTAGACAGAGGGCTATAAAATCTGAATCTTACTGAAATAGTAATTGGACCATACTGATTTAATTATTGGTCTTGTGGTTGGAATTATAGATACACTAATTAAAAATGTACTTTCCTGCTTACAACACACCATTCTTCCATGAACCAGAGACTACTCTTAATGTCTTGAAGTGCAGCCAGTTTACCACATCTGTGCAATCACATTTCTAGAAAGAAGGGTGGTAAACATTTTATAGACTGCACGATAAGCACATCAATAAGCCTTTCTAAATATCAACTAGAAGGGAAAGACAAGACTTTGGGTTAAAAGACTTGATATAGCAAGTGAAGAATGGGTATTATTCAACAAAGTGAAAATAAATGGGAAATGTTTTTGTTCAAGTGCAACTGCTAGTATCTGAAGATTTCACAAACTGCATTCTCGAAGCAGAACTACAACACAGCCCATAAGATCATCTGAAAATGTTTTGTTGTAGATACTTCAGGATATTTGAAGAACATAAAAGCCAGAGCATGACTATGCTGCTTATGAAGCAAAACTGAATTAATTAGATATGGGTGGAAGCCTACATCTTAACATGTTCTAGGAAAGCCTGTCTTCCAAAATATGATTTCCAAGCACTTTGCATTGTAGATTTTATTCTTCTTCTTCATTCAGTTAAGAATAGATGAAAAATCAAGTGGCAGGCTCAGATTCCTACTGAGAGGTATTAATATATTAGAAATGAAGATTGAAGGAAATGAATGCAGTTAGATAGTGTGATAGATGAAAGAAGGACAGAGTATCTTCTCAGCTCAGAATACAGTTTAAAGGCTCCTTCTATCATCCTTCTGAATTATCTCCAGGCAGACTGTGAGTTTCTATACCCGCTTTTCAAAAAGTAAACTTTGTATATGTTACATAACAACAACAACAACAACATACAATATCTGTATTCTTTAGGGAAATACAATTATTTTCTGGTCTTTTGTCTCCAGTCTTCAAGGTCAGGTTTATATATGTATTGGGTTTTACGTGGCACAGGTTTGGTAGCAGGGGACTGGAGGGGTGGCCTCTGTGAGCAGATCCCAGCAGCTGCCCCATGTCAGATCAGAGCCAGCTCCAGCCGGCTCCAAAAGGGACCCGCCGCTGGCCAGAGCCGAGCCAGGGAGCGACGCTGGTTGTGCCTCTGGGAGAGCAGAGCTAAGGAAGGGAACAAACTGCTGTGCCACAGCAGCTGGGAGAGAGGAGTGAGAAATATGAGAGGAACAGCCCTGCAGGCACCGAGTTCATTAAAGAAGAAGGGGCAGGAGCAGGACCCGGGCCGGAGCTGCAGCCCGTGGAGAGGAGCCCACGCAGGAGCAGGAGGCCTGGCGGGAGCTGCTGCCCGTGGGGGAGCCATGTTGGAGCAGTTTGGTCCCGAGGGATGGGCCCCATGGTACAGACCCATATGGGAGCAGTTCTGGAAGAGCTGCAGCCTGTGGGAAGCCCACGCAGGATCAGTTTGGGAAGGACGGCATCCCGTGGGAGGGACCCCACGTGGAGCAGGGGCAGAGAGTGACCGTGAAGGAGCGGCAGAGACGCAGCGTTAGGGACTGATCGCAGCCCCCATTCCCCATTCCCCTGCGCCACTCGGGGGGAGGAGGTAGGAGAGGGTGGATGAGGGAAGGTGTTTTTAGTTTGCTTGTAGCGTCTGACTGCTCTAGTCCGCTAGTGATATGCAATAAATTACATTAATCTCCCTATGCTGAGTCTCTTTTACCAATGAAGGTAATTGGTGAGTGATCTTCCTGTCCTTATCTCAACCCTTGAACCCTTTTCATCATATTTTCTCCCCCTTTTCCTTTGAGGAGGGGGAGTGAGAGAACAGTTGTGATGGAGTTCAGCTGCCCTGCAAGGTAAAACCACCATAATATGTTTACGTGCTTGTTTAGAAAAGAAGAGGTAAAACAAAATAAATCTCTGTTCAGTGAGCTAAAATAAGCTACTTCTATATAAACTGTTTTCAATTCTTTGGGACTATCAGCCAAAGCAAATAGGGTGCACCAAAATACACCAAACATTTTTAATTGCCTTCTGAGTCTTGAATAGTTTGGTCCTTTGTGGTAATGAAAACACTTAAATATAATGGTCAGTAAAGTGTGTAAACTAAATACACCTTTGGTGATCAGTAATAGAAGGAACACTAAACACTTGAGCAACGTTTAAATTCCATTCTCATATCTACATAGTAGTAAATAGATCATCTGAGAAAACAAAAAATGGTTGGAAATTATTTCCTAGCCAGGCTAAAGCCTGATAACCATTGCCTGCATTATTGTATTTTAAATAGCTCTAGTAACAAAATATGGAGCTTTATTTGCTTACTGTAGTACGTCATTTGCATCAGAGACTTATTGCAGTCTCAGTAGGGAAGAGGTATGAAATCTGTCTGTTTTGAAGACTTTGAGGAGGGATTTTTTTTTCCTAGCATAAAGTCAAAACTCTAATTGCATATCTGTTTAGATGACACTGAAAAAGATTTTTTTTTTTCACAAAAGTGCATCCATATGAAAAGGTTTTCAGCTCTTTTTTCTGCATAGTTTCAAAATGAATGCAGATGAGGAAAAAAAATGTTAATATTCTTGGAAAGCATTCATGTAAGTTCTGAAAATATAGTCAATTTACATGTGTGTATCTTCTGGTTTTGTACAGGAGGCAACCTGTTTTGCAAGTTCCCATATGGTACTGCATTACAAATACTAACTAGTGTTAGAAAAAAAACGTAATAAATATCTGTGATCAATCAGCATTGGAAAGGATAAAATACATCATCAGTGTGGCTTTTAAGAGTCATTTATTCATATATAATTCTGACATGTGTTCCAAATCACACTATTCATTATACGGTATTTAACAATGTGTTTCTTTTTCCTTTTTTTTTTTTTTTTT
>VXAA01005485.1:510138-533296 GCA_013399115.1 Anseranas semipalmata | reverse complement strand
GGGGGGGGGCAGCACAGCTGTGTCAATGAATAATTCCCTGCCGTTTTCTCTCAGTTATAATACTACTTCAAGAAAGCCAGCATGGTGGTTGAGTTTGTCTTTTTATTAGCAAAAGATAATGACTGCATCTTCTAATTGGCAGTCTAAAATAGCGCCTCAGAAGCCATTTTAATATCTCAGGTTCTAAGTTTATCCACAGTTAGTTAGAAAAAAATGCTCCTTTGAGCAATTTGGATCCTGCCAAATACGATCAGGTTAATAGGCAAAGCAAGTTCAGTGTTTCACTGGCACTTGGTCTGTGTGGTCGGTACCATGGATGAACTCCACAGGAAACAAAGCACTGTGAACTTTTCAGCTTACACAACTAAAAGAGCTGTGCACGCAGTGGAAGCTACCAGATAACTTCCAGAAATCAGTTCCATTTCATGACCAAAGGTCAAAGCGAGCACACTCATTTTAGTACAAAAACCATCAATCTTCCTTCGTTGACTAACCACATATTTGAACTGAAAGCTGAACTTGATATCGTCATGGAACACCTGTTCCTTTAAAGGTGAAGAAAAACTGGCAGAACTTGAAAGAAGGGCCTGCTCTCCCCACAGCCTCTATTTCTTCCAGTCCTGACTGCACCATGACTTAGTTTCAATGGCGAAAGGGGGTGATGAAAAATGCACACTCAAAACCCTTGGAGAAGGTACAACTCCTGTGAGCATTATGGAGTTGCACCATTCTAAGATCTTTGCAATAAGAAATAAATTTTAAAATACTTAAGCATGAAAAAAAAATAAAAAACCTGGATCTTGGCAGCCTTACATCTTAGACAGATTTGTTTGAAAGTGAACTACTTTATTCATTGCAATTTGCTATGCGAGCAGCACAAAGCTCAATGATGTCCTCAGTGAAGTGTCGTGCCACAAGCACATCCCCTACCACCAGCATGCCTGGTGGCAAGTCCTGGTACCCATTTCTCTTGTAAGCCCCAATAGACATTATAATCAGTAAAATGCTAGGTTATGTGATCAATGCTCCTCTCCATGAGTGCAAAGGAGTGTGGTGGCAAACGGCTGGTGGGGGAACCCCGATGTGGTACCTGGAGAGATGACCCCTCCCAGGGCTTGTCCCACCACAGCCTGTAGAGCGGTGTGAGTCCCATCACCATGAGTGATGGGAGAGGTTCTCCAGGGCTTACAGGGGGGCGGCTGCCTGCAGGGGTACGGGACTCCTTATGGGACGTACGGGAAACGTGTTTTGAGATCGCAGACAACTTACTGTAGGATTTGCAGGAGAAGGACCAAAGGCAGGGAAAGAGAGGGATCAAGGTTAACTCTGCCAGGTTAAACCACGACGACTAAGGGGCAAAAGAGGGATAATAAAATAAAAGGAGCCAGTCAACTGTGAACGGGTTGCCACTCGCCTGGCCATGCCCCTCATCACTACGGTCTGTTGTGTCTTACCACTGAACCGTTCTCTGAGTGATGGGGGCTCTGCACTGCCTGTGTGGAGCTGGGAGTGCCAGCCCCCGAGAGGGGACCACAAGTCACAGGGGCCTGCGTGTGTTGGGTGGCCGTGGCTGGACAGGCCAGAGTGTGTGCCTGTCGTGTGGGCCTGTACGTCAGTGCGTGATCAAACCAGACCAGCCAGGGAGTAGGAGGAGAGGCTTGGGAGCCAGGCATCAAAGCAGCCGTAGTTTTGGTGTGGATATTGGAGAGATCAAAGATACACTATTAGACACGAGCAGGCGCTCTCATTTCATTTCCGAAGTACCAGATGTACAATCCATTAAACTATAAGCATGCCAGGAACCCTAAGAAATGGCAGGAAAGCAATGGCACATTATGACTGTTGCACTCACTCTCTGCATGGCATCAATGGTTCTGAAATTTAGGAGCAACACGTGCCTGTGAGGAAAACAAAATGAAACAGAGAAATGCAAACCAACTGAAGAAAACTTTATGTTTAGAGAAAGAATCACAGTCAGAACCCCAACAGTATAGGGATTTGTATAATTTCTTATTATATGCATTCCCTTTTTTGCTCCCCTTTAAGTTCAGTGATTTACAATCCTATCTGAAAGGATAGCGATAAAACTGAGAAGATTCCAACCCAGAAAAGTTTTTATGCATGTTCTGAAATATTCTGAAGTACATATGCAGGTAAGGGTTTGCTGGTATCCAGAGCTAAGGAAAATAAGAGCGCCCAAAATAAAGATTTTTCTTGCAAAACGGAATAGGACTAAACACGCAACCTTCCAAAACAACTAGATTTCTGTCAGAAGGAACATACTGACTATTGAGAAAATTCCATTTTATTGATTTGTATAAAGAAAAAGCTTAAAAGGAAACTGCAGTTTTAGTTTTGGAAAATCAGTGTTGAAGAGTTAATTCTCTGCATTATTCCATCTGTTTAGATTAGTAACTTTTATACTATGCTCCCTGGTAACATTTGCCTTGACAAAATCATGAGAATGAAAACACGTGAAACAGTAATGTCTTTTTATTAAAATACCTCTTAAAACACTCATCGTAATAAAATACATTTGCTATCGCTGTATGACATCTGCAGACCCAACGCTTACAGCAAACTCTAGACAGCATCAAGAATTACAAAAATAAGGCAAGCCCCAGAAAGTGTGCATCCTCACTACCTACTTTCAGGCCACTACACAGACAAACGTATTTACAATTTTATGCTGTTCCCCCAATGTTTCCCGGACATGGGAACATTAGGCAAGTCCCCTCTGCCCTCGCTATTGCTTTGACTTGACCTCACAGTGAAATTCTAGTGATGTAAGTGGAGACGGTGTCATAGATCCATGACAGCAGGTGCCTAACCACAAACATCAGCCCTGTTTTTTTCTCCCCCAGAAGATTCTGCACTATGATAGTGTTTCAAATAATCTAACATTGCAAAATCTTAAACGTGCTAGTGACCTGCAGGAATGCTTACTACATGCTTTCTATCTTGGTGAAGAACCATGCATCATCCTCCAGCCAGAAAGTCACAGCTACTCTTAAGGTAACTCTCTCTCTCCGTTCATTTTAAGAAAACCAAGAAAAAGAAAAGATAACATGAATTGCCAAATATTCAGAGATCAACTCCTTCATTACAAGCTAGGTTCTTCTATTCGCATCTATGATTTTTTATCGCTTAATTGCAAGTTTAAAGTATTCAGGTACTCCATTATCTACTAGTTCAAAACAAACATTCATCTTTCAAGTACTTCTTTGCAGCTGAAAAAGAGACTGAAGAAAGTAACATTATTTCACAAGAGTATATATATATTTATTTATTTTGTCTTGTTGAAAGAGCTGTATGAAAATGAAAAAACATTCAGGCAACCTTTCAATAAAATAAATTTAAAATGACTGCTTTCATATGTACATGGTACAGATACACAGGTGTGACTAGAAAACAGTTTAATCCCTCTAGACTGAGGTTAGTGAGAGAAACATGAATAGTCAAATTCTTCTTTGTGTGTGCATATAGATATATGCATATAAGCATTACAAAAGAACAAGGAGTTAAAAAACACATCATTATAAATACCAAAAGCTGATCATTAACTACTCACACACTTTATTCTTGTACTTAGTACCATTATCAGCGGAGACTTAATTGGGTCATAACAATTGCCATGTAACCGTCAACATATTAAAACTCTTTCTTAGAAAAATGGACAATGTTCTATACTCAGAACATCTTAATTTTGCCTTTGAGGACACATCTTCCCTTCTTCAGTGACAAAATCTCATGGGAAAAAAGTAAGAATTACATTTTGGAATAAATATTCACAGCAAACTAAATATGAACACGTCTGCTGCCAACTGCTCAACTGATAACCCTGTAGCACTTGCTAGCTCATGCTGGTTCATTCTTCTTTAATCATTCAGTCATTAAATTCATAATAAACTTTCATGTTCCCTTTACTGCACTGAATGTTCAGAAATTAAGCGACCCTAGAGCACAGTGCAAAAAGAGGGAGATGCAACTGCACCTAACAGCCTTATTTTCATAGTTAAGACTGAAAAGATTTTTTCAGTTCCCAATGTACTGAAGAGAGCAGGGCAAAGGAAACTTGTAGGAGAAGTGTCCCATACAGTGTTTTGTTGGGCAGCCCTTCTAAGAAGTTAGGATTTTATCCATGACAGCCCACGTTTTGAACTCGAAGTGAAAGCATTAATTTTTCTTTTTGCCCAAATACCATTTCCACAATAGAAGGCTAAGCTCAGAAACTGGAGGGTAATAAAGTTAAAAAACAAAAACAAGGACCAAAACCAAACCAAAATAAAAACCTAAAGAGCAACTCTCCCTCTTCAACTCAGTATCCATTTAATTATTTGTTGAACTTAGATGATGGGAATCTCATTACCATATTCTTAAGGTTTCCCTACTCTAAACTACTAGATATAGTATTACATTCTGAAAACCAATATACTCAATAGCTTCAAATCAAAGGAAAACAATCAGAACAGCAAGGATGAGCATGGCTGTACCATCTGAACAGAAACAAAGAAAAATAAACTTAAAACATACTGTTGAAACTTCTACAAGTTAGCCTTGCTTGCATGAATTAAAAAAAAAAAAAGAAAAGAAAAAAGTTTCATATTTTCAAATTTTATACATCTTTTTTCAACCAGCTACATTTAATTGCAACCAGTAGGCACTCCACCAAAATGCAGTATTTCCAATCCCATCTCTGTAACTGAGAGGGATTACTTTGGCCTCCACGTTACTGTATTACAATTTCCCTGCTTCAAAACATACAGTTCATACATTTTACAGTTTTACTGCCATAGTCGATACATTCTGGCCCAATACACTCACAGCAGGCGTTGTGAAACCATCGGTATTTGGATGCTCCCATGGACTCGCAAGAGATCTTGCACTGATGTATTGACATGCAGTCATCAAAATACACCACAGTACACATGTGTTCTAAACCAAGAAGGGGAAAAATGGTTTAAAAGGTCTTAAAGTATTTTAAAAGGTTAGTTAAAAATTAATTACACATGTAGCTTTTGAAGTAGGAGTGCAAATCATCATGAAAGGTGATAGGGAAAGCAGAGGGAAGAGGCAGAGACCCAAGGTGAGATCTATCAACTTTAAGTTCTCAGTGTCTACAACCCAGCCTGTATGTCTGCTATGATGAGCTATGCCGAAAGAACAAACAAGCATGTGTCCTCTGAAGGTACGATCTTTAGCATTAAGCTACCACTTTTACAGTTGCTAGAGATTATTATATGCTATCATGAAAAACTTAAGTTTTAGAGAAGTTATTTTAAAAACATCAAACCCCACTTAAATAAGTACAAACATCTTCTCCTCATCCCCCTGATTCAGCAGTATTCTTAAACCACATTAAATCAATGTGGCTAGAGGATCCCATTTTCCTCAGCTTGAAACAGCACACTTTTTTAATTATTATTTTAAGCAACACCAGTTTTACTACTAAGATGAGGAAATCCTTTCTGCCTTTTTGTCTAAGCACCGTCTTTGTTCTGACATCCATGCAATTACTTGAAATGCCATGAAGTTTGGTGTTGTAACCCTAAACCGGAGCTGAGGCATTTACCACAACTATAAAACAAAAACATCCCTCCACTGTCTACTTCTAATTCCCCAATCTGATAGATTCCACCAACTTTGTTCTCTGCTGAGCGGGTGATTACACCATAAATAACCTCTCATCCTCCAAAGGATCGTGACTGCGCCACATTTACCCCCAGTGTAACTTGGCAAGCTTCGAGGGAAAAGCACAACTCAAAGCTGTCTACAAACATGAACACCTCACTCGCATACATCAGGCAGATGGGTGAGCAGGAAATGTCAAGAGGCTTTCTAGCCTATTCCTGCTTAAAGTGCGTGGATCCAGAAGAAACGTACTGACCTACGTTCCAAGGTGGATTAGAAAATGTCATCCAAACATAGATGGTAAGTCAGACCGTGTTTTTTNATGGTAAGTCAGACTGTGTTTTTTTTTTTTTTTTTAATGATTATGGAGATATGGAGAAGGGTGAGTAATCGAAGGACTCTAGGAGCAGTGCAACTGTTAACCACAGCATTTGTTCAGCCTCTTGTATGCGAGTAAGTGTTGCGCTGAAGTGCAACATAACCCCCTTCCAAAATATTGGTGCCCTGTAGACTAGCAGCTTCAGCAGCACACAGGTCTCAGGGCAAGCTCCTAAGGTGAAGTCCAAAGGTGAGCCGAGGCCAGCAAGGGGCTCCATCACCCTACAAGCCATCAGATCTACGCAGCCAGTTTCCCCAGTATCAACAATAGGTGATCTTTGTGGTGCCCATGCTTTTGGGCATGCGGCCAGGGAGAGCACAATGCACGTGCTAGCTTTTCTATGGACGCTTCCTCCTCGACATCTGGCAACCCTGCCTACCCTGTAAGAATTAGAATCCGTCAAAACATGTATGAGGGAGCCCTGACAACTGCTGAAATATTTTACCGCTACCTGAACAGTTGCAAGACGGTCACAGGGCATGCTACCAGCCCACTGAAAGCAAGATAGTATTGACTTTTTTGTTCAGGCATACACTTCTTGCAGACACCATATACAATGCAACAGGCATTAAGGGTCTTGAGGAGGAAGTGGAGACCCATAGCTGAAGCAGTTTTCTGCTCCCAGGAAAGCTGTGCTGTGAGTGAAGCTGCAGTTATCCAAGAAATCTTGAAGTACTGCTGGGAACAGCAACAAAAAATGCAGTGGCTTTCCAAGTCTTGTCCAATTCTTGGCACTTTTGTTTCTACGACCCTTCAAAATAAAGCCCAGCAGCCACAGAAAGAGTTCTCACAGAGCAAAACCTCTACCTGAAACCCACCAACATATCCACAGCTTCAGTGAGGACATTTTATTCACAGAGGGGAGGGGAAAAGAGCAAAACAGATGCATGTGCTCTGGTAGCATGCACAAAGAGTGACCAACCAGGCATACACCTACAGTGCTCAGCCAAAGCAGAAAAGCGGTAGGGAGATGGTAGCAGCAGTGATGGTACCAGCAGCGACTGCTGCAGCGGCCAAAGCCTCATAAGCAAGAATCCACCCAGGTGCCACATAGCTCACTATGGAGAATGCAGGAAGACAGGCCAACATTTCGTCACTGGCAACAAAAAGCTCAGACTGCCCGGGTCCCCCCCAAGAAGGTGTGAATGTACACCCACCAGTCCCAGGATGCCCAGGCACCCCCAGGTTTCTGTCCCCCTCACTTCTCATGGGAGGTGTTCAGGTGTCAGCTGGTGGCACAGAGCCTCTGCCACAAAACAGGCAATCCTAAACCTTCCTGGATCAGCTGGAATTAGAATAGTTCAGCAGGAAGGGACCTACAAAGATCATCGAGTCCAACTGCCAGACCACTTCAGGGCTAACCAAAAGTTAAGGCTGAGGGCATTATCTAAATCTCTTGCTGCAAAATCAGCTTTTGAGATGTCACCTCCACCTGACTGACCCTAATCTCCAGACCAGCTGCAGAAGGCAAGACCACTCACGGCTCTCTCTGGATAGTAGTGGAAAAACCCTTTAAAAAAGCCGAAGGCCTGTCCAAAGAGTAGCCAGAAGTGCTCACTGCTCTCCTGCTGATCACTGCACTCCTACTTGCAGCACACAGAGGACAGTCATTAGGTCAGGAAAGCTCATCAGGAAAGCTGTGCACGCTCTGGGGTAGGTTAGCTGCTCGTAGCACTTGCAGGCTGTCTTCACACCAGAGAATGACCAGCCTCATCCGTGTTCACCTTGTCTAACCTCACGTTAGCCTCATGACAGCCTTGTCTTTGTCAGCACCAGTTCAGAAATCCTGGAGAAGCCCAATTCTTCAGCTAATGCCTGCTGAAACCTGAAATAAACCTCTTGCGGAAGAAGAGCCTGGGATTTCTAGGATGCAAAGATCAACGACACTGAACTACCTCTAGCTGAAGTTCCCACCTCCTGCTCAGTGGAATACAGCCCACGTGTGCTCGACGCTGGTGGCTCAGGACGGTCACAGCCTGTGGAAAAGCAGGCTGTAACACAAAGAGCAGAGCACACGTCATTACATACAGCAGCAGGTGGGCACAGCCGGCAGCACCTTTCCTAGAAAACCAAGCTGTGGGCCTCCTCCAGGATGTGGGCCGCAGGATGTATGAAGCTGGCAGTGGCTGTCACCAGCACCCGCTCCCAGCAGTCTCCTCTCTGCTGTTCCCCCAAGGGCAGGGCTCACTGTCTGGGCCTGGTCTACCCAAGGGCTGTCCTTCCCCTCTTACTCCTCCCCAGCAGTAGATGGCTGGTCCCAGCTATGTCCCTTGTTTTCGGAGCAGCAAAATCAATTTTTTAATGCAGCGCTGAGAATCCTTGAGGTAGTTCTGACATACAGAGACACCATCTAGTTCCTCACTACAAAGACTACTTCTGCTCAACCCTCTTTTTGTTTTTCTCCCCTTTTTCTTTTTTGGTGTGCAGATTTCGAGGCCTTTGCTTTGACAGCCAGCCTCTCCACTAAATACCCACCAACTATTAGTGGCCACACCAAACAGCACTGACCTCGGTCCCGAATGCGGCTGCTTGGAGCACCATCTTCTCAGAAGACTGAAACGCCCAGAGCAGCTCCCATCCCTGGAGGGCCCGGCCAGGCCGGCACGCTCCCTCTGTAGATCAGGCCCTGGCTGGAGGTACTTCAGCCTTTCTTTATCAGTGATGCTGAGATGACCTTCTGCAAGAGTGAACGCTTCTCTCAGTGGGAAGGAGACCAGGGGATGGGCAGCCCTAGGACCATAACCCTGGTAGAACCAGGTGTTAGCAGTCAGGCCCTGTGAGACCAGTCCAGGAAATCAGTGTCCCAGCACCAAAATGTGGACAGAAACCAGACCTCAGCTTTATTAAGGTGGCAGCAACAACCAAAATCATTAATCGTGACTGACTGGAGAAGAACGTTTATTTCCACCTGCACATGGAAGCTAAAAGGATTTGGTCCTGGAGGACCAATCCAAAAACACTGAGAAGCAGAGAGGACAGACTGTACACAACAGGCCAGAGCCAGCAGTAGACCCAGCTGGTTCCCCATAGCTCTTGTAAGAAGCTAGAGGACATGCTTCGCGTGCAGAAGACTAAGCGACCAAACACATTTTGAAGTCTTGCTCATTCAGAGACTTGCCAGGTCTGAATGAGTTACATCGGTCCTTCCTTCTTTGCGTACCTTGTTCATCACGGGATACCCCTGCCCCCTCCTCAGCAGGGTTGGTGTTTCTGCACAGATGCTGAATTTTTGAAAGCGGGAAAGAGCTCCTCACATTAAGCATTAAATCCCTCTTTACAGGCCACAGAAAGAGTCGCAAAGAAAAAAAAATACCTACAGGCTCAGTAGGGATCTGGGAGAGTATTTACATTGTTTCACAAACCTCATTACACAGGCACTGCTGACTCTCTCCCTGTAGATAAGAAGGATGCTACTTACTGCATTAACAGCTCTTTCATTAGCATTGTGCCAATTTTCACACAGAAAGGACTATCAAATACAGACGTACAGAGCAGCAGGGGACTGTCAGCTATATAGCTCTTTTTTCCTCAGAACATTAACGCCCCCCCCAACAAATTCATACCAAATTAAGGTTGTGTGGGAGAAACAACAATGCAGAATCAAGTTTAAATTCAAAATGACCAGAAGAAATGGACTTGTGCTTCTGTCAGACTTTGCTACCATACTCTTAGTGCTCCAAGTGAGATCTATATTGGTGAACTATGGAGGAATTTAGAAAACAGTTCAGTTCTTGTAAGTTAAGGAAAAATGCTTATCTACAAGATGAAGAAACCTTAGAAACCTTCCCAGTTAATTACAAGTCCCCATATGCCACCTTTGCAATTAAAAGTGCAGTATAAGTTAAGTTGTCCGCTGGTCTGTTCATTGGTAGAAGAGGAGGTAACTGCCTCTCAGGCAGCCATATCATTTTATGTTAGTCAGAAGTTAATTAAAAAGAAAAAAAAAAGGCATTTTTTTGGCATTTTTTTAATACCTTCCTAGCATACCTATAGAGGTAGATGCCCTTTACTGGACTGCTAGATCTTCCCTGCCCGGCTGGCACCTGGGGGAAGTATAAGTGCAGAGTGGACGCCATCCACTGCATCAGCAAGCAGTTTAAGTCTAAAACCCTCAACTACAATGCAGATTTTGTTTCATCAGCTGCCAAAAGATTATCTACTTCCCCCCTCTCTCTCTTGCCAACATCCTGTCATCATCTGCAGCACTTAAGCTTGTTTAAACATCTGAACTTGCAGTTCAGAGCTCTGAGGATATCAGCTAAAAGCAAAGCAAAAAAACAAGAACAAAGTACAAATGTAACCCTAGATTAATAATCACTGCAAGCAGCGATAATCAGCTGAAGTAGCGGTTCAAACGCCTGAAACCACTGATACAAAGAGCTCCAGCAGCTCCACATGCTTTGGCAGCTAAAGACCATTCACAGGAGGAAAGGGAAGACACTCATTACGATAATAACGGGGAAGTTCAAGGTCTGGTGGCCGTGGCAGGCTGAGGCAGGGCAGGAATGCTTTACTTTTTAAAGGAATGCTGCATTCCACCTCGGCACTGATCCGCAGCCCTCCTCCCAGGGCCCGGTGGCTTCCCACCGCCACGCACAAAGCCCTTTGGTTCCCGGGGCCAGGGCTGCTTTTCCTGGCACCCACCCAGGGCTGCATACAGCAAGTCTGGCACCCTAGCCCAGCTTCACGTCGATCCCTGCATGAACGCGTGTTGAAATTAAAATCAGAACTGCGTCACGGTAGCAAGGGGTATTTATAGGCAGAGCCTTTCCAAATTTGGGGATGTTTTCCACAGGACAACACACAGCCTACTGTCCCCTTACCAAAATCCACACCCCATCAGCCCCTCTTCCTTTAGAGGCAACAAAAGAAATGGGCTGCTGCCAGCGCACCATGTTGGAGCAAAGCATGCAAGGATCCACAGAAGCAGCACAAAATGGGGAGGCACAGCACTATACAGAGAACATAAAGCATCTGTGTTCCTGCTCACAGGAGTATTTTTTCCAAGCCCTGAATGTCACGGCCTTAAGGACAACTGCTTAGTGAGCCATCCGAAGGACATCTCCATTTGCGAGATCTGCCATTAAGACTAGCAGCATGTCTGGGGAGAAGGAAAGGGAAAGGAGATGATCTTCAGTTTCTTCCACTGCAGGCTAAATTTGTATTTACTGCAACTGAGCACGCACCCATACACGCACACAGACCCATCCTGTTACAGTGGTTCTTCTCGCACGTGCTGGCTTGTTAAACCACAGCGACTGGATCGTGGGACTGAACTTTGCATGGGCAGCAGCCATCAGACTCCTGCAAGCTCCTGGGCTCCCTGTGCATGCCCGTGCTAACTAGGCTCTTTGGCACTTCACCTCCTACCCCTCTGCCTTTTGGTTATTGCTTTCCCAGTAAACTCATCCAAAAAGTTTTAGAAACAATGCCACCACATGGGTTGCGTAACATCCAACACAACAGATGCAATTCCTTGTGTGTCCTTGCTTCCACCATAATAAACATCAACTGACCAAGGCCGGCAGCCAGTTTTTCTTTCTACCTTCTTTTGTTCTCACAGCTCGGCTCATTGGTGTTTTTATAAGCAAACCTTAACATGACTTCTGCAAAAGAAGATCTCTACCAAGTTAGCTATATTGTGACCAAGAAGAAACTCCTCCATAGCGTTACATATTCAAATATTTACAAATATAGGACATTGAAAGCCATTTTCTACCTTTTCCAGTTCTTTGCTGATCACTAAGATGGAGGAGGCATAGCCAGTGATTACAAGAAAAGCTCTGACATTTATTTCTCGTCTAAGTGTCTACTGAAGCCCAAAAACCAGTGGTATTCGGTAACTATTTCCAAATATAACTGTTGTTTTTGGAATGTCATCATTCCAGTGAAAGCTCTCTCAGCCTAATCTCTAATACGTTCTCAACAAATGAAATGAAGGAGACTTTTGACTAAGAAAAAATTGCAGTTATGTATTTGTCTGTGTTGTTAAACTCAGAACTCCTCCACACCCTTGAGATGCAATTCAAATTCCAAGTTTAATCCAAAGCTATCATTAGCCCATCCTGTTGGTATGGTAGTAAAGGACTGTCGGGGAATGGCCATCCGGGTTGTCGTACCTAAGTACAGTGGGATATATTCAAGATTGTTCCAAGCATCGTTTTTTTCCAAGTATAATTTACATCTTTAAATACTGTAGTGTTTGCACACATGGCTTTTTGTGGCTTGCCATTTAACGTTGCTTTCTGCATCGTTCTCACAATGGTGACCAAGCGTTTTAATAACGTCAAAGACGCATAAATGAGATGTTTTCTGACCATCTGGTTTCCCAGTTCTGGAATTAATTTATTTTTCTAACGTGCATTAACCAAAGGAAGTTAGAAAAGTTGCCATTGCAGTTCCATTTAATCAATAGCAGTCCTACTCAGAAACGTAACTAGGTCAAAGGTTCACAATGCTATGGAAAAGCAGCATGTCCATCAATTAGGGTATCTTGCCTTGATAAGATAAAAGAGCCATCACAACAGCAACATATGGGGTTACTAATACTTAAAGTGTGTGTTGGGAAGGAAGCAAAGCATTATTTACATGATAATAAAACAAATCAGATGCTCTTTTCCCCTGTTCAGCAGCATTTTTACTAAGAACTGTTTATGAGATTCTTTTAAGTCTGATGTAATGATTTGCATGGAAAAGTATTTCAGGTTTAGTACAGAAACCGAGAAGCGTAGAGAATTTTTCTCATCCCACTCAGACTTCTCATCTTTTACCCTCTCATCCAGCACACAATACTCTATAGTGTGTCCTCCAAACTGATGGTGGAAATATATATATATATGTTTATATATAAAAAAATACATACATATATATATATGTATGTATATATATGTGTATATATATATGTATGTATATATATGTGTATATATATATAAAAATAAGGGCAATAAATCCATATGTTGAAAGCCTGCTGCCCCCAGATTGTATTTGATATGGGAAAAGAAGAAGCTAGCACAGACAAGCACAGAAGATGCACTGAGAGAGCTCCTGGAAGAGATCAGAGGAAGCGCCAGGCATTCAGACACTCTGCTTATTACCTTTGTCACTAGAGTAAGGTGCGTGGACGTTGTTGCTCGGAACGGAGACGTTCTGATGCTGCGGCTGGTTCACTGTTTCTAAAAAGGAAACTAGGTTCTCGTGATGCGACAGTTCTTCTGCAACTGGGAAGGAAACAATATTCCAGTTCAGCTGAGTATCCCCTTCTGTGAGGGCCCGGAAAAGTGAAGGAATTGGTTCGTGCAACTCCTCTACAGTGCTCTTGGATGTTGGAGGTGTGTCACTGTAATTGCGAGGGTTGCACATACCTGCAGAGGAATGAGAGAGTGAGTTACACAAAGCTCCCTGAACTCTTCTTCTTGGAACACATGGCAATATTTAGAATTTTTTTTTTTTGGTAAGCAGAACAGAACCCTTTTTTATATATCCCAGTCTTAACTCGATAGCAGAAGTGCCACCAAAGACAGCAGGGCTAGCTTTCAACATCGGCAAGTTTCAGATCTCTGCAGAATTCCACAAAACACACCTGCAACTTGTGAGATCCAAGTGAAAAGAAAAAGCTCTTTTTCACTTCTCTTTCTGTGCTATAGCATTACACACTAGAACACGAAGAGTTCAACGGAAGGTTTGTTTCCCCTGGGAAGAGAGAGAAGCACAGCATAAGCTATACCAGCATGAATCTGGAATGGAAGCTTACGACTGAACAAAGATAGTATCTTGACGAGTCCTGGGGTACACAAAACTTTTGATCACAATTCAATTATTCAATCTCATTTGTTTCAGCAGTGTATTAGATCTTACTAGTCACCTGCCAGGGGTGATCAGTAAAAGATCAGTATCAAGAGAGAGCAAGAGTCTGACTTTACCTCCTTAGACACGTCTGAGGTGAACCTAGCTTTTTTTACTTACTTGGAGGGATTGCTACAGGCAGAAATGCTTATTTCCAGGTTACCTCTTCTGCATTTTTCAACATCTTCTGGGGAATCTTTTTTGAAACCTATTGTCCACTACTGTAATCTTCTTTGCCAGTTCCTACAAAAAGGTTTTATGATGCACAATGCAAGTGCCAGTTTTTCTTTAACCATTTGAATGCTACCATTTATTACCAGCAGTGAAACTGCAGGATACCTTCATTTAATCAAAACACTGAAACCTCCAATATTGAAAAGAAAAGCTGTAACTGCATAGGTATTTAAACCCAGAAGCCATAAAATCCTATCAGAAGTCACCTGGCAAGAGGCAGAGAAATCTGTTTTCCTCATGTACATCTGGACATCATTTTGGGTAGTTTCACAGATACAGTTTTAGACAGCTACAGCTGCAAAGCAAACCAACCCTTAAATACTCTTCGTTCAAAGCAATATGGGACACATATGTTCGAAGTCTACCTGCCCTACACATTCAGAAAAGCACCTCTTGCCCTGCAGACACGTTAGGACTCCAGCTTCAGCAATCATGTTTAACTAGAACTTTATACAAAATCACAATCTTTTCAATTTAAGTAGATGGATTTCCATAATGAGCAAAGAGTAAAGTTTGCCTATGACAATTTCAGCATGAGATCTGACAAATCTCAAGCATGCAGTCATCATCACCAGCATTTAGTAAGAGAAACAACACTTGACAGGCAACTCCTGTAAAAAGGTGAGCCAAGTATTGGATAGGAAAAGAAAAGCCTCTCCTCCAAAGAACATCACGTCACACTAAAAAATAATTCCACCTAAGCAAACTTCCCACTGGGAACAACTATTTTGCTACTCCTATCAAAGCAATTTGTTGTTCCTGGACTGTTCCTGGACTCAGTGCTTTAACCAAAAATTTATACCACCGCATTATGGCTTTTTAGTAAACCCTTGGAATATTTACAATAAAATTGTAATAAGGAAAGCCCACCTAAAATTTAATTAGGAAGATATCAATTTGGTACAGATACATCCAGAGACATTGTTTTAGTTGATGTCATTGGATGCCATTGCATTGTTGTGAAATGGAAACCAGTGACCTTTTGCACAGGTCACCTCTCTCAGGTTAGATCAAAGATGGATTTCACTGAGAAGAAGAAAAAAAAAGCAGAATGTTTATCAAATTATTGCAGAATGTGTACAGTTTGTGTGCGTATCAATCCAATATGGAGAAACTATCTTATGAGGAACCAAGAAACCACTGCTCATAGTTTAATGGGAAATTGCTCATTCCACAAAGACCCTTCCTCTTACTATTTGTTACAGTATTTTAAAATGTAATTATAGTACAATGGCTTTGGTTAAAATAAAAATAAAAAGCTTAACTTATGAGCAACTGGTAAGGAACAGATGTGTCCACCTTACTATTTTGGAAGCCAATGATTTACAACAAAATATGATAACTAGATTTTAAAACATAACCAAGCCACTATGCTAGAGCTAGGTCTCTTGCAATTGAAGGAAACACAGATGTGTTCAACTGTAAAAAGACATACAATATTCCTGCCAATTTAGGTACTTTCCTTTCTTTCCTCCCTTCGTCTTACCCAACTCTCTAACTACAGATTGTTACTGAAAAATCCAAGCTCCCGTCCAGCATCGCAGCTCCCCCAGAAATTTTAGCCAGCCACAAAGCTGTACGCTGTATTCCCAAGCACTCCAAATCCATCCTTCTTGGGCACGGATGCAAAGATGCAGAAACGGACTGTTGAAACAAGGGAAGAGGAGAAGCCATTACATGAGGGACTACAAGAGTTTAACCCACAAAGCTTAGAAAGGCAGAGGAAAGAGGAACCTGTTGTTGCTTTCCCTCCTTCGGTGTCTTTGTCTCCATCAAACAAGTAGGAGAAAATTCACACAAAAAGAAAGGGCATCAACCGACCATAAGTAAAGTTAGTGCTGGAGGATAGAAGATAACTCCTGACCTCAGAGCAGACATGACCTGAAAGACAGGACAACCCATCTGCTTTTACATTAGACTTGATCAGTTCATAGAGACATAAATATCTGCTCTTTGGCTACAGCAAGAATGACGGGGAAATCTCTCACCCCAACTCTACATTAAAGAGAAGAATAATTCCTTCGGAATAGGACCATACCATATGGCCAACAAGGTCTGAGGCAGCAGGAGAATCATCGGGAGATGTTTCTGTTTAGCCAGTACTGGGAAACTGAAACTAAAACCTTGCTAACTCCTCTCCTGGATAACACTATGGGAAACAGCAGCAGAACAGGGTGTAAACTGCAGATTTAGAAAAAAAAAACCAAAACCCTATGTGTAGACATTTTTTTTCTTCACAATCCCAATAGCTAGGTTCTTCCTCCTCCTAGAGTACATCTTCATGCTAAGCCTTGCTTCCTACAGCAGATAATGGTGCTGGAGGAGGGAAACAACCTCCTCTCCTCCTCCCCACCCCCATGACTGAACACGACCACAGTACTGCATTACAAAAGGCAAGAAGACATTGGAAGGGCAAAGGGGACGGGACACATATATATGTGTATGTGTGCATCAATGAGCCCATTAAAAGATTTCAGCTCAAATAGAAAAATAAAACTCTAAGGCCTCTTTCTAAATTTATAGCCAGCACAGGCACAGGGGCTGAAAATACTTTATGCCACTGGGGAGAACCACACATGGACGGGAGCACGCCATGCCACCGCTTACTGAAGGACAGAAAAGCAAAGGTAAGATAGCAAGAACCAAGCAAGAAGCAACTTGTCAGGAAGCGTATCACATCGTGATGGTACGGGAGAAGCAATGAACCGCGGTGAAAAGGAGCACTTTGAAGCTAATCATCCTCACGAATTCAGAGAAGAACCAGCCAGCCAGAGAAGCTGCGAGCAGGCACAACAATCAAGATGGATCCCATCCTGGAAGCCAGATGGATTGCGAATGGCAGCGGAGGGAGACTTCCAGCAACCACAGGAGGATGAAGCTTTCAGTACATTTAAAACATGAGACGGAACAAGAACATATCCTCCTTCAGCAGGGGCAGCATTCACTTGCAGAGATCTTGGCATTCTGAATCTAATCTTACAGCACGATGCCTCTCTCTCACCCTCCAGAGAGACCTCTTTTTGCAAATAGAAGAGCTATAGAAAAGTTGGGCCGTGCATATTTACGACTAGTCCCAAGGATTCACAAGGGAACTCAAAGCTAAAATTGCCCCAATGTGCTATGAGTCAATCCACTTTACAGCTAGAGACCTCTGTACGGCATCCAACCCCACGAAGCAGGTGCTGCGTAGTTTCAGTGAGATGACGATTCAAAAAAGGGTTTGTGTTTTAGAGGCAAAATTAAGAGTCAGCGATGATGACACTAACCAGGCAAAACCTGGACCACCACCACGCCCCACTCCACGAAGCAGATACGGCCTCCGGTGTTCTGATCCCCACACTAATCCACGCAGTACCTGCAGAACGACCGTAAGATGCTTAAAGCACAGATTCTGTCCTGATCTTTTCCTTCTGTAACAGGACTGTGAGCTCGATACATGGCAGGAGGAAGCAGTTTTTGGAAAAATAAAAATATCCCAAGCAAATGCAAACTTACCAACACAGTCACAGCACTCATCCCAAAGCGTGCCGAGGCAGAGCATGCACTCCTTACAGCAGGAACAGTTCCCTTCCCCTGGCCGGCACTGACACAGCTCCTGAAAACAACATGAACGTGTTACACCACAGCGATCCCAGATGTGAAGTGCCAGCAGGGCAGAGCAATTCCTCCAGCCGCAACTCAGATTACAGTATTAAAAGAGCTTAGGACGCTAATATAGGGAGTAAATGGTAAAATAGGTCTAGCCAAAGAAGCAATCTGAGTTTACAAAAGGATCTTTTGAGAGTTTTTTTTTTTTAAAGATGAAATTCTAAACACAAATCTGAAGTCAGCCAACAAGCGTTTAAAAGAGAAAAAATCCTATTCATGGGAAAGCTGCGTTCGCTTTTGTGTGTGCCTGAATCTACAAATTCTTTGAACGCTTTTCCCATCACAAGAGGAAATTCAAAGAAGGATGGTTCTTTATATATAAATAGTGTGCATAAGTTATAATTTAGCTAAAAAAGGAAGATACTATAAGCAGCACGCGCATACTTCAGAGGATGTGCAATGCCTACCATCACACCTATTTGTGGATTCTAAAAGGAACTTATTTGGTTAAGTCATCCAAACATGCTATTTTGTGCATCTTTGAATGCTTGCCACACATTGCAATATATTTGCAATGTTAGTAACTAATATATATATTTTTTATATCCTAGGTCCTGCTGACTCATTTTTGCTCTTAGGAAAACAACCCTCTTCTTGTTCCCGCAAAATGGCACCTTGGAGACTTCAAAGACGTCAGCAGCCTCTGGAAAGTACAATGGTATGCATTTGCGTTTTTCTTTAATCGTCCTTAAGCCAGAATAACAGAAAAGGCCTGGAAGCAAGAAGACAAAACCTTCTTCTCCGCATTACCTCAACCTGAAGGCAGCGGTGCAGCAGTCCCGCTGAAGGCGTACGCGTGTGGACCTTGAAGCGTGGAAGCAGCCCACATGTACAACGGAAACCTAAAAACCAGGCGGGCCGCTTCCTCCCGCTCACAAACGCGGGCCAGCAGCAGGCGTTAACCTCCGAGAGGTGACGTTTGGGCAGCAAGCGCGGTGAGGAGGGTCTAAGGACACGGTGAACAATGTTTTAGGGCTTCCTGGCCTGGCCTAACGCAGAACCAGCCCCGAAATCTGCTGCAGACGGGCCACAATGTATTAACGTGCTATAAATTCATTGATCTGCCATTACTCTGTTTGCTTCGTCCCAGATTAAGAATTACAGATCCTCTTGAAGCCAGCAAAAATTCAAAATTCACAAGCTACTGGGTTCTGCACAATGCTGAGAAGCTGCCTGCATAGTTTAATCTGAATTGTTTGCACTTCGGAGTGATCGAGCGTCAACTCCTGCTGCCCACATGCATTTCTGTGATATGTAGTCTTAAGTCTCGTTTTACTTACAGGGCGGAAAACTACCAGGATTTTTTACTTTTTCATGCTCAAAGTTTATTCATGTCACCTATTACGGCACTGTTTCCAAGTGAAAGATGAAAAACAGGCTCATTAATGAGGTATACAAAGTTTTCCACAAGAGGAGACACCACAAACTTAGAAAGATGACTTATGTGAATGAATGACGCATTTCTAGAATATTTATCTTACTGTTCAATAAACAGATTGTGTCAGCCTTGAGAATAAAAAGCCTGAATAAAACAACTTTTAAAAACAACCACAAGTAAAGTACTGTTACTCTGGCCAGAGAGCAACATTAGTATGTATTAACATTAAAAATATCCTATATATTTGTTCTTCAACAGTAAAACTGGGCAAACAACTTCAATTAAAGACATTACAACACCAACAAGCCAGCGTGTGGGAGGAGGCTATTCTCCATAACTATTAAAGGTACCGTACGAATCAAAGCCAGAAAATTCACCAAATTTAAGCTGTTTCAATTTTATAGACTGCACTATGCGAGTCTAAGAGAAGAGTATTCTCACAGAATTAAATGTAATCTTAAATTCTGCATTTACAATAGGGAAAAAAAAATACATCTTCTTAGTGCCTTTATGCGTAAGGACTGTCTAGGGATAGCGCCACTACACCTACCAGTGTTTTAGCAAGTTTATTTTTATAGGAAGGGCTTATGAACACCAGGATTTTTTTTTTAATTTAATTTTTTGTTTTGTTTTAACCTTGGAGGAGGAAGATGGAGGGAAGAGCAACCGGGTTGGTCTTTGCACAGTTCTCCAGCTCCCCCCGTCCCAGAGCCGGACCGTCTCTTCGGGGCAATAACCATATGTTTTTCCATACGTGCGTTTGCACGTACATGGTTTCCTTAACCACTCTTGAGTTCTTCCGACTGACTCATCCGCATTGGACACTTGCACAGGATACATCTTTTTAAAAGAATGCTTGCATGGGACGTGGGTGAAGCGGAGCAGAATGAGAAACGCTCCCTGTTGATAGCTGGGGGTGGTGAGGCGTCAGTGGAAGAAAGTATTACTCATAAGCGAGCCTGGCAGCTTCCCAGGCTGAACGACTGAAGGTGCATCACAGAATGTATTTTGCTGGGCAAGAAATAAGCCTCCCAGTCTAAAAATACAGCACTGAATAGGAAGCAGACATGTTTGTACAATAAAGATATTTCTGCTCCAGAGCGCAAATAAAGATTTTTACAAGGTGTTTAACATCTGCATTTTTTCAAAGCTTTCTTGAAGCGACAGCGACTATTTTCTCAGCGCGGTGAGAAACAGGACCTGAAGGCATTGGCAACCTCCCTGCAAACTGGAGGGGGGAATGAAAGAAAAAGAGCTAATGCTTTTTTCCTAGAACAGTTAATAACAGAAAATCTCCTGGAAGCAAACCAGCTGGAATAATTTTGTTAACCCAACTGTGTTACGTACTACGGCCACAAAGCACACACCAGCAGAAATTTTTAGATAGGCAAGCCCCCAAGTTAAAACGCGGTATATATTTCATACCACGGGGCAAAAAAGTCTTGGAAGCGCATTCAGGCTGAGAAGTTCGTGCCCAAGACGAGCAGGAGGCGAGGACACAGACGAAGGGAGCTGCACGCAGGACGAAGCGGCACCGGCCGAGGCGATGGCAGGCACGGCATCACCCGCTTCCTACGCACAGCAGCGTCCGAAAGAGCCTCGCGCTTCCATGCGGCGCTTCGAGAACCAAAGGGATCTGCCTAACCCTGCGGCCGGGGCCGCAGCCTACCTGGGAAGCGAGGCAACGGCCACCCTAACCCCAACACCAAGCCCCAGTCGCTGGGGCTGCGTCCAGAGCCTTGGAGGGGACTCATCTCGTGGCCCCTCTCTGCCTACGCTCCTAGGTCTCATCCGCAGCTCCTCCAACTGCAGGAAGCCACAAAGTTTCTGCGAAGGCTAAGCTGATGCGGAGAGGTGCCTCGAGCTGTTTTCTTACAGATCCTTGCTTACAGAAAACATGGAAGCACAACACAAAAGCACCAGCGAAGCTAGAGCCCTCAAGTCGCGAGAGGAAAGCTGAATGCATGCAAGCTGTTGATCTCATGCTCTGCTCTGGATCTAACAAAATAAATATTTACGTAGGGACCACCCTTAAGCAGAGCAGCTCATAAGGAGTGGCGGCAATGACTGCGCTGACAAAAATATTTAAGTTAACCGTATGCTCTTTGAGAGCCCGGGTCTCCGGCCTCGCTGCTCCTCCGACGCGGGCAGCCCCGCCTGCAGATGCAGACGACAAACCCAAACCGCACGCGGGCAGCGAGTGCGCGGCGCTCCGGCAACAGATCTCCCCTGGCTTCCCCTTCGGCCAGACCAACAGCTTTCCCCCCAGTATGGATCCACACACCTGCACCTCGGCACTTGCTATTTACGTGCCTTGTACATCCAGTGCCATAACTGGCACCTTACTTTGTAAAGGTTTCAAGCCTGGAGGTGACACGAAAAAAAAAATGCAAGAGAAGGAACCCGTAAGTGCATCGGTTTGTCACAGCGCCCAGCAGGCCCGCAGAAACGCTGGCATTACCTTCCAGAAGGTAAAAGCCAGCAGCCTCCCTCTTGCTCGCACATCTAACAACTCCATAGACAATGGCTGAGCTGGGAGAAGCAGCAATTTGTTTAAACTGTTGTTTTTTTTTTTATTTAAAGCAATGGCAGTGCAGAAGCCAGAAGGAAGGTGGTTTGGTCAACGGGCAGTCTGCAGTCTTCATCCTGCTGGATGCACTCGTGAATCTGGCAAGTGTTTATAATCGTAAACCAGATAAATTTTATACAGAACGAAGTACACGTGGAAATGCTTCATGCCACCTCCGCGTCATCTTTCAGACTGTAATTGTCCATTTGCAGCACGATTTACTAGCATACAGTATTTGTGCTCCCTGCTCTTGCTTTCCCAACCTAACAAGGGGCAGTAAGAAGCAAAGACCACACAAAGGCTCCGCTTTGCTACACGGAGCGCGCTCCCGCCCCACCGTGCCCCTTTGCTGCCACCGGGTCCCAGCCCGTTCCTTCAACCCACGAGCGGCAGCGGGACTCGAGGTGAACATCCACTGCCCACAAGCTCAACTCACAAATCCACCTGCCCGGGCCACGAGACTCCAGAAAGGGGACAGGCTGCAAGAAGAGACAAGAGACAGCTCCCGAACGGCTTTCAATGCCTAAAAGCAGACAGAGGAGAGGCCGCTCGTACCTGTATGAGGCATTTACTGACGTCGCTGGCGCAGAGAGCCTTGTTGCAGCCCGCCGCCGACTGGGCCCACAGCAGGAGCAGGAGCACGGTCACAGCGGGCGCGGCGACGCGCTGCGACCCCATGGCTCCTGCGGACGGGCGGCTTTCGCGGGGAGCTCGGCCGGCACCGGAGCGAAGGCCAGCCACTCAACCGGCTGTTGGGACGGGAGCTAAACCCCGCTTCCTTAACCCCTTGCAATTCCTTAAAAAAAATTAAAAGAATTAAAAGTCACATTTTTGGCATAAAAAGGTCAAACAAGGTGCTTAACAAAAAACCAACCCCTCCTCCCCCAGCAAACCTCCTTACGTGAAGCTTTCTTTTGATTACAACTGCAATGAACTCGATGAACAACCTGGAGTTCGTAACGTCACAGATGATACCCCATAAGCAGCGAGAGTTAAAAAAAGGCCTTGTCAGAGAAACCCCGCCAGCGCAGGCCTGATTCTGCAAATGGCTAAAACGCGCAGGTAACCTCGGGTTATTACGTGAAAACCAAGTTGGCGTATCAGCTGCGATTTAGACACCTGTTTTCACACCGACAGTCCCAAGTCTGCCTGGCTCCCAATCCAAGCACGAAGCCCTTTGTTTTTTAAGATAGAGTTAAAAACAAACAAAAAAAGAACTGCCGGGGCTTTGCGCAGCGGCACGTCCCGCAGCGGGCTGAGGCCACCGGCAGACGAGCAGCGCCGGGCACCAGGAGCGGGGTTGCCGGGAGCCCCGCAGCATCCCGGGGCTCCTCCCGTGCCCTCGGCGTCGCGCTCCCGGGCGAAGAAACAAAAGCAAGAGGCGGGACCCTGCCGCGCCAGGCACGGCACCGCCGGGGAGCGGGGGGCAGCCCGCGTCTGGGCAAGCTCGCAGCGAGCCCGTATTGTTCTCGCAGGA
>VXAA01005485.1:442979-509629 GCA_013399115.1 Anseranas semipalmata | reverse complement strand
GTGGGCATCTTCCTCCTCCTCCTCCTCCTCGGGAGCGGGGGAGGCGGAGGGGGGAGCTCGCCCAGGCGGGGTTAACCCTCGGGTAGCTTTTGGGGGGAAAACAAAATAAAAACGTGAGCACGTTCCCCGCGAAGCGGTAGTGCTGTTTCCTTCTCTTAAAGAAATCTGGAGAAAAGGGGCCTGCGGCTTTGCGCCAGCCTCGTCGGGATCTCAAAACCAGCCACACGTCGGTGGTTTATCCTCCTGCGTGCCGAGTTCCAAGGGACCAAAGTAACGAGTTTGGTCCCTGGGAGAAAAACCCAGGAGCCCAGAAACCCACGGTAGCCCATTGGCTTCCCAGGCTTCCAGCTGGACGCTTAGGAGGGAAACGCGGCCTTCTCCCCGGTGAGTTAATGCCCTTCTTCGCCTCAGCCCTCCCAGCTTGCACCAATCGGTGGAAATGATGCAAGGACACGCTAGGTATCATCCCAGGGTGTAAACCTGACAAAATAGGACTGGAACACAACCTGGATTCAAATCGGAGGAGGTGGGAGAGTGTTGTCCATGGGACTGAAACACTTGAGGCTACACTTTGGGCAAGGGAATGTTTACTGATTGCTGTCAATCGAAAGAAAACCTGTGGCATGACGCTGATAATAGCAAGTCATCTCTCCTTGTCAAGGAAACACAGGCTAAACCTGAGAAACATCCATCTTTAGATCTCCTTGCAAGGCATATTGTCAAAATAATTTTAATTAATCCAAAATCGTGCTGATGCTTCTGGAGCATAAATGTTCTGTTTGTTTTACTGCAGCAGCTGGGAGCCTTAGTCCCTGCCCTGCCAGCCCCGCTGCCTGCGCAAGCCGCAGCTCCGCTCGATTCCTCCATCCGCACTGCGTGCGCTGCGCGCCTCGCTCCCTGCCCAGGATCGTCTCCTCTGCCCCGAGTGGCTTTGTCACCCGCTACTTGCCTCACACAGCCAACGTGCTGCAACCCAACAAATCTCTTCTGCTCTTTATGATACACACTAATTATTCCTGTCCCATACTTCAAAGAGTCTGTGTTAGGTTTTCCCACTTCCATCTCTGTATGTTTACTTTTTATTACTCTATGAATAATCTGATGGAAGTAAACTCATGCCCATTTACTAGTTAGCATCTTGCAGCTTTACCCATTTTTCCTGTCTTTTTAAGCAGCTAACAATACAGATTTCTGTATGACTTTAAAATTTTACAGCTGCTTTGAGGTGAATATTTTACTTTCAGAATAATACTGCATTTGCATTTTCTTTAGTCTGTCTTCAGTTCTGAGTGATACCAGGAAGATGGTCCCGTATAAAAGCAGGAACAACTCCTTCCTCCAGTACCTAGCAAATTAAAAGTTTGGGGGAGAAAAAAAAAAAAAAAAAAGCTACAGGGCAGGAACTACATATGAATGTGTGCTTAATCCAGTTTTACTGTGCTGGAGTTCCTATTACTTTATTCTTGACTGGAACTAGCAATGATGTGCACTCAGGAAGCCTGCTGCCCACACAGTCTGGTTCAATGCTCGTTTGCTCTCCATGACAATAAAGGTACCCGAGCATTCATACAAGCATAAGGAGTAAGTACGCTTTAGTAGTTCACCTGGTATTTAAAAATCAGTTCAAACCAAGTACTTTAATCTCTTTTCCAGGTAACCATCTCTCTTGCATAAGCCCTATTTCTTTCAAAATGAATTTAACAGACATCAGATCCCAAGCATTCCTGAATAATTTAGGGACTAGACTGTAACAAATCTTTTTCATGAATATCTATAACCTTCTAATAATAAATAGTTAATTGTCTGCTCATTAACAGTACTAAGGATAAAAAAAAGCGTAAAATTTTGTTCTTAGTTGAGCCTCCCTACATACTTCCTGTAACAGGAATGATTAAATTTCATAATAATCAAGTGTTACAATATTAAGAAATTCCAACTAATAACATGACCAATAAAATTTATTAAACATTATATTTACAACTATTTACATATCCTTCCATAGTTTATTAAAATAGACAATATACAATTTAAGAATTTTCATTCAAAGGCATTTTGTTGGAAAAAATAGGCTCTATTACGAGACCACCATATAAGAGAATTTTTTTTGTCGTGGTTTTGTTTGTTTTTGTTTTACACAAAAATATTTTCAGTATAGTAAGTCATAGGTATGGCATTACAACAGCAGACTAATATGAAATATGGTTTTTGTAAATGCTACAATTGTTTAGGTATCAGTTATTGAAGTAAAGGAGTTACGAGTTCTGTGAAGCATGCAATACAGTTCAGTTTCAATTCTTTTACAGTTATGGTGATGAAACAAGCAGCTAAAATCAAACACATGCCATATTAAAAAGAACTGCCAACCAGGAACACACTACACTTAATAAAAACAACAACTTTGGTCCAATAAAACATTAGACAAAAACAGTTTTACAGTTAAAATATCTATTTTATACAGGTTTGAACATTAATTACAAGACTATTTACATTTGCACAATATGTATAAAATAAATTATTTAAAAATGAAGACAATATTACATCTTTTTCCAAAAAGAAAACTGTACAGTAATTTACAAAATATAATAAGATTAATAGACTATTTTCCTCCAAGTTGTATATTGTCTTCCACAGGCTTTTTCATCATTATTCTGTGGGAGTTACTGTTACTGAAGTTTCATTATACAAAGCTTTATAGCAGATTTAAGGTATCATTTGTTTTTGGTGGCTATTTTTATTATTAACAGCTTCCAGCGCTGTTAACTCACCATATTTCATCATCTTTTTCAGCAATAAGCTCTAAAGCCGTAGGCAATTTTAAAATACAGATAATGGTATTTACTGGGAAACTGACTTCAAAATTAGCATCCATCTTCTGTGTTGTGAACAAGACCCTGCACAACATTTTTCTGAAGGAATACCTGAAATATTAAGAAAGGCCTATGTATTCCACAGAATTAAGTGCTCTGTCTTAAAAACAAACAAAAACCCCCCCTTTGTGTATCACTGCACCTCAGTCTCTAGTTTTCCAATGGAAAGAGCCAGAAGATACCAGCTGTCATATTGGTGTCAATTCAAAGTCATCATTAACATCAACAAGAGGAACATAAAACTCTTGAATTTCATAAATGCTGATAGATTTGTATGTAGCAGGATCAAGTTCTTGCAGTTTAAGCTGCCACTCCAGTCTTTGTACTGCATTTAAAGCTGCTGCTTCATGCTGCTGCCTCATCAAAAGGCACGTCTATTTTAAAATGTAGAAAGAAGTTATTTCAGTATTTGAAAAAACATTGCAACAACAGTTTAAAAACAAAAGAAACCCAGGAGCCTCTTTGGTGGCAATAAGTAACTGCCCCACTATCTATTTAAGAAGTCACAGATTATTCTATTAAATTATATGGCAACAATTTTTTTTCGATATATTATTAGACCTTCATTCATGTTGCTCTCAAAACATCTACAATAACTTACAATATTACACACAGATCTATGGTTTATTTATATATTTATTCATGTTTATTCATCTCATCTTTGTAGTGACATTAGAGGCACTTTTTTTCCCTAAAGATACGGAGAGACGAAGATGTATACCTTTAATTTGTCAAACTTATCGTCAACGTCCTGTAACCATGACATAAACTGTCTTGCATTAAATCGATCCCTCACTGATGTTTTGCTGTCATCAGCCTGCCAAAAAAACAACAAAAAACAAAGTTCTTTGATAATTCATCTTAGACAAGCTTTAAAACATGACAAGATGCTTTGTGGGACCTTCATGAACAATGCTTCAGATGGAAGAATAAACTCCAAGTCAATGTATCAAGGTATGTATATATGAGCATATATGTTGACCACCACTCTCACTGTGAGCCAGCTGCTTGCTGAAAATGGTTGTTCTCAGATTCCCTCAAGCTAAAGTTATTTACTCTCCTCTATTTTTAAAATTAGGGTAGGAGGCGTCAAGATTTATGCCTTAAAGTCTTAATCAGTACAAGGCAGATCTTCCACAAAATTGCTCTTTTTTTTTCTTTTTAAAATTCAGTAACAAATTAAATGAATGTCCCCTAGGGGAAAAGCAAAACATTAATCAAGGAAAACTTAAGCAATCTGACTTAACTGGCTGCACAAATATTCAAAAGCAATTAATAAAAAAATACCACAAAAATCTGCAAAAGGGGATTACAAAAAGTCTTATTTGTCCTGCCCAATGAAATCCATTGATACTCTTTTTTAAAACTATTTAAAAAGAATCTGGAATATCACATTCATCCATTGTGAGAAACTAGACACTGTATAGACTGTCATAAAGCCAGACTATGTCAATTTAATATTTAAATAATAATCACTAAATAGCACAAGCTCCTGTTACATTTTTAGAAAAGAAAGCCACATCTTTTGCACACTGCAGGAGTACATTAACTGTAGCAATGGGCAAGAACAGGGAAAAATCTGCAAACACTGGGATCTCCAGAAAACAGCTGTCTGAGATTTCAGATTTCCCCAAAGGAAAGCTGACTAGAACAGGAAGAACCCTTAGCAGCACTGCTCTGGTGGTCCTGAACTGTAGGTGTAGGTGAGCTGTAACCAGCTAACAGTCTCTTCTCCAGAACCTTGGGCCTTTTTTCTCCCCCATCTTTGGCCTGCTGCATATGACTACAAGGAACAGTTCTTAAGGTCTGGTCTGCATGAGATTAACAGCGGTGAAGGCGAGCCCTGAAACACCAAGAAATCCCACAGAAACAGTTCTGAGATGGTCATTTTCCTACAAAATAAACCAGATCTCTGCTTACAAATCTTTCCCAGCTATTTGCTCAAATAGAAGAAAAAATTAATTAGAAATGTTTCTTCATCATAAAATTAAGAATTGCTAGAAGCATAGCAGGAAAGCATCAGAATGAATTACAAGGGAATGATTTCTCATCTGTTTACATTCTTCCCATGAAGATTTGAGTTAACACATCAATTTCAAGCTGGCAGTTTCAAACATTGATTTCAATGATAATTAAACATATATGTAATACTTTGGTGAACATTATGTGCAGTATTTTCATTTTCTAAGAAAAATTAGCACAGAAACAAAGATGATGAGGTAGTAAGAGGTAAGGAGAGGCATTTTACTACTACTACTACTCTAATTGTATAAAGATGGTCAAAACAGCAGCACTTGGTGAAAAAACAACTTCTCCCCCTATAAAGATCCCTTTTGTCTTACAGAATTCAAATATAAAATTGTATTTAAAATTGGTTGTAAAATGTTGGCTATAAAAATGCAGATACATGTAGAACTCAGATGCATCTCTAGTTCTAAAGCGTTAATAGCCTCTGAATTGGGGTAAAAAAAGAAAAAGGACATTCTGAACTTCAGAACTAACAATGACTGTATTTTGACTGTTAAGAGAGAAAAATCTCTTCTGAAGATAATGACTTACAAATTTGTCAGTATGAGGCTTAAAATGGGAGGACAATACAGTCTCCATAAAACTGATATTTTCTGCTAAATCACCTTGTTCTGCACAGCTCTAGTTCTTTAAAGATGGGGGAAAAAAAAATGTAATGACACAGATTGAGGAAACATTGGAACTCGTAATAAACGTAAGCGGTTCCAGGGCTAAAGTAAAATACCACATGTCGGAAGTGTAGGTGTTTCATTTTAAAATGCCCACCATTCAGTGCATCAAAACTTTTATTACATCTGTAATAGCAAGTTTCTTCCTTGCATTATGTGCTTCTTGGTCACCAAAACAGGTGTTCTGAATGGAGTTTCTGCTCCTGTTAGTTTGTAGATGTCTGTTCACAAAATACTGATACCATGAAATCATATTCTCTTATGGCTGCAGTAAACTTCTGAGTGGTAGCCCATACAAGATACGCAGACTAAAAAGTATACTGTTCGTCATATTGTTTAAACAGAAACTAAATATTAACATTGAACATGTAAATAACACGGAGCACATAAATAATATGGAGCTTGAGGTGATTTTGAAAAAAATACTTCCACCTGTTAGTGTTCGATATTTCACTGTTGGTCATCTGTGGTGTTTTTTTTTTTGTTTTTTTTTTTAATAGAACAGTTCTAATGACTGCCTTATAGAGAGGAGAAAAAACTTTATACGAGTATCTCCACAAAACACTTCCAAATTTTACCAGCTAGTCTCACCACTTTACACATTACTGCATCCCAATTCTCTTGGACTAGTGACAAAAATAATCTTATTTTCTGACAATTTGTTGTTTTGCTTAAGATGTATTTGTGAGCTTCCAAAATAGGTTCTATTTACAAATTAAATGTGACTTAAAAAAAGAACAAAACATTAGAGTCATATTCTTATTTTATCTTTCACATCATTTCTAGATGTGAAAGAAAAACAGACATGGTGCAAAACAGAAGACCAGTGTACATACCTGTGCCCTCTTATTATTGCACATGTAATGTGGTGTGCAATATGAGGCCTAATGAAAGTAACAGTCTACAATACGCAAAGTCTTGATCCCAGGCAAATCAATGACAACTTCAGTATGGGAACAGAATTCTCTCCAAACACTCATTTTGAGTCAGACTAAAAAGATTTTTTGTCTGAAATGCATCTCTTTACCTGAGCATCCAGCGGCACATTATATACCTCGGCATCCAGCAGAACAGTGCAGGCACTGAACGGTAGTGTTTGATTAGCTAGAGTTCTTGCTGCTCGATAATGAACACGTAGAACTTCTTGTTCATTAGAAACGATAAGCTTTTCCTAATTGAAAAAGATATAAATATACATTGATGTGTTTGATAATTAAGTATTTCAGTTTGATTCATAAAAATGTCTATGCACTTAAACATTTCTCTTTAAGGTTTATGCTTTCGAGAGGTGTGAGAAATGGACTGACAGGGAAAGGGTTGCTGTTCATCCAGTCAACTCCAAAATTTCAATTTACTGATGCAAAAATGTTCCCTGCATCTCAGAACTGAAAACTTTTTTCCCCCCTGCTGCTGGGTGAATGCCATGCCCGGATTTTCCACTTAGTGCTAATGAGGCAAGTTGTAGTTGATGAAGGTGAAGGATGAAAGGCTAAGACACAGGACTGGGACACAGGTTTGCAAATCTCGACTGTTACGAAGGATTTTACACATACTTGTCAAGTCAGGCACAATGGCCAAGCAAACCTAAGCAGAAATACCTTTTGCGGCTGTGTTTTTTTGTTTTGTTTTTAAATTAATAAAACAACATGCAGAAACTCCATAAATGCATAGCTGGACAAAGGTTCTTTCCTGAACTGAGACAAGAAAATGTCTCACTTGGCCTGCCTTGACTTAGTTGCATAGAATTGGATTCTATCTGAAGAACAATCTATTTGAACAAAATAAAAATAAATACAAAACATATGCAATATTTTATAAGACACAAAAGAATTTATATAATGGCTCTAATTTTTATCAAAAGAAAAGAAGGTAGATTAAAAAAAGCCCAGAGAACAGGAAAACAGCACCTTTCCTTTGCTTGGTCACAACTATTTCTTTTCAATCAGAACTTGAACCATGTTTACATTCTTTGCACTTGTTATTGTATACCTAGCTTTACATTTTAATACCAAATTTAAGTAGAACCTCCTCCCTCAACTGGCTTGTTAATCCACATTAAAATTAACATAATCATAAAACACTACATTGTGTTTTAATGAGCCAGCTGCTTATGTAAACTGTATGGAAACCCTTAACATACAGTCTGCATGAAAAAGGGGTCCTGCCTGTGTCCGCAAGCAGTCTGGCCCACAATACATAACAAGACATCTAAACCTAGGCTGGTGAGGAAAAGGGCTTGGACAACATAAAGAATATTCTTAAACTAGGGATATTGTCTCAATTTCTGTGTTCAAATTCAGTGAAGCCTACACATGGTGTTCTAAAATAATTTTAGACAGTTTTTGGAAGCAGAATATTGCAAACAGTGTTTTATTCAGAACTTAGGAGAAGTGCTCCCCCTCCAGAGGGCTGGAGCACCTCTCCTATGAAGAGAGGCTGAGGGAGCTGGGGTTGCTTAGCCTGGAAAAGAGAAGGCTCCAGGGAGACCTTACAGAGGCCTTCCAGAACCTAAAGGGGGCCTACAGGAAAGCTGGGGAGGGACTCTTTGTCAGGGAGTGTAGTGATAGGACAAGGAGTAATGGCTTTAAACTAAAGGAGGGGAGATTTAGACTAGATATTAGGAAGAAATTCTTTACTGTGAGCGTGGTGAGGCACTGGAACAGGCTGCCCAGAGAAGCTGTGGATGCCCCATCCCTGGAGGTGTTCAAGGCCAGGCTGGATGGGGCCCTGGGCAGCCTGGTCTAGTGGGAGGTGTCCCTGCCCATGGCAGGGGGTTAGAAGCAGGTGATCTTTAAGGTCCCTTCCTACCCGAGCCATTCTGTGATTCTAACTATGTCTTCTACCAATACAGAATTTACTGTTGCTTAAATTCTTTTAACTCAGTCACTTTGGTTCGTCTACAACGATTATTAGCCTTCAAAACTAGAGGCTACAGCTTTCTTCCCACTCTCTGCTGCCCCCCTGGGAAATCGTGAGACACATCTTAGAGCAGTTAAGAGGAAACAGCTGCTGTCTTTCTGACTTGAGTATTCTGCTAACAGTTGTCCAAACTATCACATAATGCTGAATTCATTGTACTTTTCTTTTTTCTTTGTGTATTTACAAGCTAAGCTTCTCCAATTCACAAATTTGGTCAGAAGGCAGTTTAGTTCTAAAACGTTGTTCAATTGAGCAAAACAGTCTATCCATTGAAATAGAAAAACCTTGAAGTAGAGAAATAAAAAGAAAAAAAATCACTTCAGTCTTACCCTTTCAATACTGTGCTGTAAGCGTAGTTTCATCCTTACAACCTCCTGTTGTTTAAACAGTTCCTTAAGTGGGTCCGACAGTGAGGGAGGTGGTGTAATCTATGGAAAAGGTTTCATAAATAGTACAGTGAATATGTATGTAACATATGTTTAACATTGCCTGCATGACTTGAGCATTTACTAAAGAAACAGTTTTGTTTTTTTTTAAAGGGAAAATATGAGTTTTGTATGTGCCATTAATTATTTGACTTCAATCCATTTGCAATAAAAGGTTTTAAGGTTTGTTCATCATAAAGTTAATAAGCCTGCCTGAAATGGCATTTCAAACTGTTCAATGCTTTTAACCAGTCATTGTCAGCATGCCACAGTTATTCTTTAAAAGGCCTATACATTAGAAGACATGCAAAACACAACTTGCTTTCAATTTTAAAGACTTTTTAAAGCACAATTTTTCATTTTGGGGAAAAAAATTAAAAACTGCCTAGCCAAATAAAAGCAAACAAAGAAAAATAAAAAGATTGTTTAAAATATCTCTGGTTGTATCTATACAGTATCCCTGGCACTTTCCATGGCACAGAAGAACCAACTCTATTCCTAATCTTACAATCAGGCAGAACACAAGCAAGCACAAGAAGTACACTAGATCCCTAGGCAGTGGCTTGAAAAGTGTTTTCTCCCATCAGTCATTCAAGTAAGGTTTTTATTGTTGTTGTTTTTTGATTTTAAAAGTTTACTCCTAAAAAATTCAAATAGACTTGTGTGTGCGAGTTATCTGTATCTACACTGTTACTGATTGGCTATATCCAAAACATTTTACATTTTTAGAGTCTACTACAGTAAACAACAGGTATTACTGTTCTGACTGATCTGTGTGACAAACACTGAAAAGGTGCCTGGGCTCTCATTGCAACTACAGAAATTAGATGTTTCCCGAGAAGCAACTAATAAACATCTTGGACTTTCAAGGCTCTATGACCAAAGTTTACTTTTCTCTATGCAAGTTCTCTGACAGTTCAGCATGCTTTTTAACAACTGCCAGATTTAAGAACATTGACAGTGCTTTGAAAAGACTCAAAATTAAATGAAACACTGGTTATTATCACTGACACCCAGAAACCACAGCTGGAATACGCGCCCACAGGTATTATACTCTACTTTGTACCTATAGTAACACATACACACAGACGTAAGTATTTCCATTCTATAATACAGACCCCTCAACTGTCAAAAAATAACAAACACATCATGAAAACATGGGCACTGCTTGTTACATTACACATTACGTTACTACTACTACGTCAATCTTGCATCTATACACTCCAGTAACAGAGTGGTGTATCTGCCAAAAGTTATTCAGTTATTTTTATCTTGGAAAGTTATTTCAGGACAATTTTTTTCCCCAACTGGAAGTTAACCAATGTCTTTGGAATTAAAGAACACATTGAATAACTAATTGTGGAGCATTCTTCACATTATTATTTAGTATAAAACTATATGCAACTCCATATTTCAATCTTGTAAAAAACACACACACCCCACTTCTCTCTTAATGAAAACTCTTCGGCTCTCAAAACACTGAGTAAGGTTTATGGCATGTGCCATTTTATGCAAGACATCAGTATTTAAAAAAACAAAAGAACAAAACAGAAAAAAACACCTACTAGAATCATCTGTCTCAGTTATAGTGGATTTCAATATGCTTAAGTTCAGCATGAGGTATTTTGCAGTCTTGGATTGCCTGGAAGCTTTGTATTCACGGCACACTAACATTGCCGCCCTATTTTTTCAGTAAAATAAGACAAGATGCTCATAATTATACCAAGCTTCTATTTAGCTAATACTACTAAGAATGAAAACATCTGAGAAAACTCAGTGCTTTTGTTAACAGAGAAGCACACAGCATAAGGAAGATAAACAATCTGTCTATAAATGTTGAGTTTATGCAGCTAAGTTATCCAGAAATAAAAATTTCAGAGTTGACAAGCATCCCTATCAACTGAACAATTTAAAATTTTATTATCAAATGTTTTTCCTTTAAATTCATATACCATGCAATTTTGCAACACTATAGGAAATAACTAGAAAGGACTTAATTATTTAAGACAGTGAACTTGTATGTACTTCATTTAAATATATAAGAAAACTATGCCACTGTGAAGCTGCTAATACACAACAGCTTTTTTTTTTTTTTTTTTTTTAAAATCAAGCATTTTTCAGATCCCAGAACTGTTTTATTAGATTACTGGTCTGCAACGTACAGATTTTCTAACCAATACTGAAAAAGAAAATGAAAGTTTCACGCCAGCTAGTAGCTAGCAAATTTTCAGTAGCCAGTATCACTAAAATCCATGGCACAATCAAGTCGTTCCAAGCAGCAGGTGGCACCCTAAAACTGTAAATCAAAACGCACTGAAGTTTAGCTCTTGCTGACTGAGATTTCTTTTGCAGAACTCCGGATGTTGATTAACCATGGCTTGATTCAAAACTTTAAAATTTCAGTTTTGAAGCTCAAGTTTCATTTCCTGCTTGTAAACGTACATTCTAGAGATTCAACCATGCTAGAAGAACCATGCCTGCAAACACTACTAGCAGTACGAAAAGCAACAGAAGATTTTTATGATCCCAGAGGTTACTACGGCCTCTGTATAAATTTATAAACACTTGACTCCAGTTGTCTTCGGAAATATAAAGCTAAGTAAAGGACTGAATTTGTTTACTGTAATCCCTCCAAACAATATTTTTTTTCCTCTCTTCTTGGAAAGATTGGAAGAAAGCCTCAGATTTCCAAATTCTGCAAACTGAATTCCAGTAGTCTGACACCACCTACTGGAAATCCCAGATTGTGAACTGATGCTGGATTTGGACAAAGGAAATGAACTTTCTGAAAGGTTTCAAGGGAAACTGAGGACAGCCAGAGGAGTCTCACCGATCCTCTGCTCAGAGAGCGTGTAGGGAAAAGATGACCATGTGCGTTGGCACTGCAAGACCAGAGCATGAAACCGGATGCCACAAGGAAAAAGTGACCTCAGTTTCTTGTACAACCGAAGTGAGTTATCAGACTAGTTTCTTAAGGGGCCCAGGCTCCATACAGAACACAGGTGGACAAAAGCCTTCTCCCACATTCCCCAATCCTAGTCTGAGCAACTACCAAGAAAAACGGGGCAGAATCCAGCCTTTCAACTCTCTGCTCCACAGCACTAGAAGGCAGCCGCCTGAACAGTTCTGTTTGGCAGCAGCCAGGGTTCAAGACATACCTGTAACATCTCCAGCACAGGAAAATAAATCACAAAAGTTTCTTGCATGCTTTGCATCCTTCATAACAACTGCAACAAGAATACCAACTCCTCACTCTATAAACCTTCAATTCCCATCTGTGACTGCTACAAGATAGAGCAGCACTTCTGCTAACAGATTAACACAAACACAAAATTTCCAAGATTATTTGCACCTTGCCAACTGGCCTGCTCTGTTGTTGTTACATTTCATTTATTTCGGAAGCAAGTTTCTGGTAACATCACTAAAATTAGCTTTTACCACTTAAGTTTCTACAGCAATGCCAGAGAGACTGGACAGAATCCCTTTTATTAGAAACACGTCTGCTAGATAGCCAGGGGAAGCTGGAAATGAATAATCTTGGCATCTCTTCTCAGGAGGCAGCACAGATAAAGCTGACTGAACCCCACCAAACACACTGACATAGCAATCCAAGCGCAGCATAGCTAAGTACGATTTAAATTTACTCTTGGAAGATTCAGATTTGCTTCCTTCTGTTTTGAACTGACCTGATATCACCTATCTTATACTTCATATTTGCACTGGTGAGGAGGAAGCCACAATTCATACGTGACTATCATTACAGCCTTAGGTGACATGGGTCATAAATCACAGATATAAACAAGGTAGTGGAAATCAAACGCACCATCTCCTGGTTCCCACCTACAGGATGTTTGAAGTTCATCAGATAAACAACAGCGTGTCATTAAAATTCCAATGCAGAGAACAGTACGTTACACAAACTATTCCGAGTCCCAGAGTTTCAGAGCTAAATATATTGTCTTCAGGTAGATATTCACACAGCAATACCTAAAAATACAGTAATAATTTAAGAACAAATATCTACCTACCTATAGCCTACGTCTGAGTGAGGCAAAAATCAGGTCAACACAGAATGATTAAAGAATCACCTAAGGAAAAATATACTAACAATCCCAACAGAAAGGTCATTTTACTGTTGCCCATTACATTATGCATGTAATGCATAACGACATGTGCAGATGACTCAAACAGCAAGGAGTGGCTGATACACCAGAGGGCTGTGCTGCCATCCAGAGGAACCTGGACAGGCTGGAGAAATGGGCTGGCAGGAACCGCATGAGGTTCAACAAGGGGAAGTGCCAAGTCCTGCACTTTGGGGAGGAACAACCCCAGGCACCAGAACGTGCCGGGGCACCCAGCTGGGAAGCAGCCTGACAGAAAAGGGCCTGCGGGTCCTGGTGGACACCAAGTGGAACGTGATCTAGCAATGTGCCCTTGATGCTAAGAAGGCTGGTGGTGTCCTGGGCTGCATTAGGCAAAGTACTGCCAGCAGTAGTGGTGAGACCACACCTGGAGTGCTGGGTCCAGTTCTACACTCCCCAGTTCAAGAGAGACATGGACACACTGAAGAGAGTCCAGCAAAGGACCACCAAGGTGATGAAGGGACCGGAGCATCTCTGCCATGAGGAAAGGCTGAGAGACCTGGGACTGTTCAGCCTGGAGAAGAGGAGGCTCAGGGAGGAATCCCATCAATGTCTATACACACCTGAAGGGAGGGTGCAGAGACAATGGAGCCAGGCTGTTTCCAGCGGTGCCCAGTGCCAGGCCCAGAGGCAGTGGGCACAAGCTGGAGCCCAGGAGGCTCCCTCTGAGCACCAGGCAGCACTGCTGTGCTGTGCGGGTGACGGAGCCCTGGCACAGGCTGCCCAGAGAGGCTGTGGGGTCTCCTCCTTGGAGATCTTCAGCAGTGCCTGGACGTGGTGCTGGGCACCCTGCTCCGGGTGGCCCTGCTGGAGCAGGGGTTGGAGCAGGTGCCCTCCAGAGGTCCCTGCCCACCTCAGCCCTTCTGAGATTCGGTGATTAATATTCCACAATTGTCAGAAGACAAGGTGTAGCCCTTATTTTCATCTTATTGGAAAATGCATACAATATATTAAAAAAATACTTATTTCTGAGCATGAAATGATCTTCAGTTTAGCAATATTCCTCTTTATGGTATTTTTAATAAGAACTATTATGATTGTGACTTTCAATGATGACAAACTAAAACTATTTAACAAGCTCTGCAAACAAGTTAAATCTGAACTACTAATTTTTAAATGGTATCTTTTTTTGGAAAGAAAAAGACATCAAAATTGTCTATTTATAGAAGTGACAGTAATTAAACAAAAGATGCATTCTAGATGATGAAACAAAATTAAAATGCTTAAAATAGCTTCCCCTTTAGATTCCAATTTGTGCTGCTTTCTAATACTCTTACTCCTAAGGGAAATAAACATCTATGTCCTAATCATTTATTTTGGCTTCTCAGCACTTTTTTTTCCCCTGTGCTCCTAACAGTGTGAAGTAAAAAGCTTCACTTGTTCTCAATGTTTGAAGGGAAGAAACAACCCAGAAATCTAAATCAGATAAAGATCAGGAACTGCAATCCTTGAAGTATTCACACTTTCGTCAACTTGTTGAAAAGAAAAACCTTTTAAAAGTAATTAAAAGCCATGAGAATGGGTAGCAGACATTCATCTCTGATATTTACGGGACATAAGCTACGCAAGAAATTGCACTAAAAAACCACCTAAATTTATTCTCATGAACAACGGAGTCCCTATTATACACAGCAAGAGAGAAAGGAAGGAAGTATGAGGTTGTTCTTAAATACCAAGTCAATAACCATCCCTTTCTACTACTGCCATTTATGACATGGAAATGAGCTCTGTTACCCAGGTAGAAGATGGGCCATAGAAAAATATAAGCTACACTTCTTCACTTCTTGATTATCCCAGCTTAAACACTGAAGTTTGATGCCAGAACAGTAAGTTGTAGCTTGGGAACAGCAGCTGCTAGTCCAGTACACGCTATAAAAAAATAAAACTCCGCTTCTGGTGATAAAGATATACTACAGAAGCTGCAACAGCTACTGAGACAGATTTCTAGGCCAAGGAAGGCCTGGTACATTGTAGCAAAGCTTATGATACATCCTAGTTCACTTACAGACCAAATAAAATAGTTGTCTTATCCACAGACTGTAACTTCCTAATTTCAAAGAACTGTGGTCACCATCAAATGAGAGAGAACTCAACATCAGAGGATATACATACTTTCTCAAGCAGGCATGGGGGCAAAGTGGCCAAAATGAGAGGAGACAGATTACATGGGAATTATGACTACCTCTAGAATGAAGCAAGCACAATTTTTAAAGTTTACATTTATACATTAAATTTGTGTTCATTGCTTAACCAAAAAGAATCTTAAACTCTGTTGGAAAAAGCTATGCAGCATTTCAAGTATCAACATAGTAACTAGTCCATTCAGAAATACAGAGACTGAAAACTGGATGCTTAGATTGTGCATATGAGATTTCATACACACAAACAGTTCAGACATTTTTGGCCTTATTTTGGCCTCCTCGTTCCTCCTAAATTCAGAATTCTCCTCGACACATCCTAAGTAACGGGCATACAATCAAATACTACTGAATTCTGACATTATCAAGCTACCGTATATCAGCCAAACAACTGCTTTAGGAAACCAAATACACGGTCTCAGCCTATTTCAGCTATTAAGTGTGACAACTTAAACCATTCAAACAGGTTTAAGCCCATATCTTTTACCTCAGAACTAGACAAGTTTAAGTGTGGGCACCCAGTTAAGGAGCATCAGATAACAGACGGAAAACTAGAAAACCTCCTTCTATTCCCAGGAGTAACAATACTTGAAGGCGGCAAGCAAAAAACCCCTCAATGCACAACGTTTTGGGTCGCTTCTCTTCCCCACACCTAGAACTACATGCACAGAATCAGGTCTGCTGAGGAGCAAAGGAAGGAAGTTTGATTCAAGTGTTACCGTGAATGGTAGCAGTGCTACTGCTGGTTTCAAAACAGAGACCAGCAGTGACCATGTTATTGTTGATACCCTGAGGGGTACCTGCACAGCAAACGGCGATACTAACTGCACTTGAGCCAAGTCTGTGCTACATCGCACAGAGGAGTCCCAAATTACAGGCCTCTTGCACATTGTCATTAGGAATATGCCCACATCAGAACTATGGGGAGCTTAGAACTAAAAGGCGTCCCTGAACTACAGATGGTCTTCACTAAAAAGGAAAAGAAAATTCAGAACACTCTAAATTCATAGATAAGAAAAGCTGGGACACAGCATATTACATCTGCTGCTTCTTTGAGTATTAAGGAGAAACTGCAATAGCTGGCAGGCACTCTCCTACGGAAAACTTTGGTAACGGACTTAATATCTTAAAGCATTGCACTTCCACCTGCCTCCAAATAAAACAGCTTTGAATAATCAGTTTTAACCAGATTATTTCCAGCAGAAGTTTGGAGAAGCTCTAAACAACCAACTTCACTTCTAAAAAGGTAGCTTTTACAGTAGTACTTTGAAATATAATATCTGTGTGCCTCTTACGGATTTCATACATAATAGTTTGTCTTGTAATGACTTTGTCAGCACTGCTTGTATTTCCACCAAATGGGGCTTTTAAATAAGACATTACTGGTCAATGTTACTTTGACATATTTCAACTTCGGATTTTCAGCACAAGTATTCAGAAGCAAGTTTGGAAGAATATGCAAGTTACGAAAATAAGAAAAAACATGCCTTTCCTCATACTGCATATTTAAAGACCACGTTACTTACAGTTGGAATGCATATCTTGCTCAAGGGATTGCCATCCAGTAGATATGATCCATTGAAGGTCACATATTCATCATAATATTGAGGTGCCTGAGGAATAACACTGCACAGTAATTTACGCTTCTCTTCTATCTTTTTTCTTATGTGCAAGTATTCAAAATATGGATTTGCTCTCTCAGAACTGTATGGCTGAATCTCTTCAAGTTTCAAAGAATCAACAATAGCTGCCAGTGACTGCTGGGTTTTCTCTTTAGCTTGCAGTAAAGAAGGGTTCACTTGCACAGGCTGAGGCACACGAGACACCTTTCTTTTACGTGGATGATGTACCTGAGCATCATCATCTTCGGTTAATCTAATCCTTCCTTTCATAGATGCTGAGGATTCGGTCTCTTTTTCTAATGTCTGCATGCAGCCAACAGGATTCTGCTTGCCCTGGTTTGCAAGCAAATTTGCTCTATTTCTTGTGATTCTTTGAGGTACTTCTTGCTGTTCCACCTTCTGATCCTCAGCAATTTCTTCTTCTAGTTTAACTATTTGGCTGTATTTGTGCACCTCTTCCTGTATAACCTGTTGTGAACTATTTTCCAAACTGGATAAAGGGTACTGTGGTGGATCATCTGTCAACACATCATCTCTGTCTGCAGTGCAGGGTTTTCTATTACCTGATTCGTCCACAATTCCTGACATTCCCGAACTTAGTTCACAGAGATCAGTGTCAGCTTTATTATTAACAACATGCACTGAAACCAAGTTTTCTTGCTGTCCTTTTTCATTTCTAATGTCTGCAGTATCCGCTGTGTTACCATCCACTTCAATCTGAGCATTCTTGCAAACAAGTTTATTGAATGCATATGAATTTACACTTAATTGTGAACTGCCATCGCATTCAGGAACATCTTTTTCTAACAATACCATAGGTAAATCATTCACCCTTTCACAGCTCTGTGGAATAGCCTTCGCACAGCTCTCAGAATATACAGCAATGGGTGCATCAGCCTTCTTAATGCTTGAAGGGAAGAAACTATTTTCCACCTCTCTGGTACTACCAGCATCTGTATTCAAAGCAGAAGTTGCAGTTTGAACTAGATTTTGTTGTACAAATAATGAATCTTGACTGCTATTGCCTGGTAAAGAAATGTCTTTAGACATTTCTGGGAGTGGCTGGATAGGTAAAGAACAAGGCGACCGTGAAGGCAAAAATGATGCAGATTCTTGAGAACTGGAATTTCCCTTGATTTCAGCATGCTGAGGCAAAAATTCAGCCACACTTTGCTCTTTTAATGTCCTGTTTTCAGAATTATGCATTGCTGTAGCATTATTAGTATCTTGCTCTGATACACCATAACCTGAGCTGTTATACTCATTGTTTAATGAATTAAGTCTGTCAAAAGGCACATCCCACAGTTTGGTTTGCTGAGTCACACCACTTTGACTACATGGCTCTAAATGCATATTGTGTTCTTCTGAAGGGCTCATCTGAGCAACATTTTTAATGGTACTCGTACCCGTTGTTACCTGCTTGTTGCTAACAGCTCCAGTTGGAGATGACTGCAAACCAGACGTACTGCTTTGAAAATCTCTTTCAAGCATGCTACATGGAAGTTCTGGTTTAGGAGAAGTGCTAACATAAGTCTGAATTGACAGTTGAGCATTCTGGTTATTTTCTTCTGATATTCGAGGCTGTTTGCTGTGTTCAGAAACAGCGGCAGGCATACTGCATCTTCGAACCTCTACAACAGGTCTACACTCATTTAAAACCAGTTTGACATCTTCAACAGATGCTGATCTAATGTATGCTGGTGGAAGCCTGTTTGCAAAAGGCGGCTTAATCCGATCTGGCAACTCAGTAATACCATCGGTCTCTCTTTCAAGAAGGGCTGGTGATTTGGCACTTGCCAGAAATGGCGACTGTGAAAAAGACATTTGGGAATCAGAACCTTCTAGCATGAAGTCTGAATCATATTCAATTACAGGCCTTGGAGTAGTTACTGTGGTATGGCAAGAATCCTCAGAGCTTGCAACTGAAACCATGGACACTGATCTGGAGCTCAGGCCTGTCTTTTCGCTTTCCGATTTGGGGGATTTACTTAAATTATCTAAAACCAACAAAGGCTTTATAACATTTACATTTCGTGTATCTACTGATTGCGACCTACTACTTGTAGCTTCTTTCTGCTGTTTTTCCTTCATGCAAACATCTGGCAACTCTGAGCTTTTTGAACGAATCAGTTCTTTGTTTTTTACTTCAGCTAATGAGTGTTTTGGTTTTTCTTTTATCTTGTTGAGTTCTAAGCAAGTGCGGTTTCTTAAACGTTCCTTCTCTTTCTGTTTTATTTTTTCTTTATGTTTTCTATGCCACTGCTCTATTTCCAGATCTTTAAGGCTAAGCATTCTTTCGAAACTAGTTTGCATTAAATCATCATTGACCAATCTTTTTTCTTTAGGTCGAGCATCCTTTGGTGCAGGAGATGGTTTAGGCTTAAGTTTCTCATGTTCAAGTTTTAGTTTAAGTAAACCACTTTGATGCAGTTTATCTTTATGCTTGTCTCTCTCTTTGTATCTGTCTATGTCTTTATCTTTTTTATCCTTCTCTCTACCATCTGGAGTTTTCAACAAGTCATCTTTTGGTTTTTCTTTCAAAGATGACAGTTTGTCATGCATTGTTTTGTTACTTTCTGTAACACTACATCTTCTTTCTTCTTGCATGTGTTTTGAGTTTGCTACTGCTGAGCTCTCTTTATCTTTGGATTTGTCTTTTTTTTCAGGTTCCTTTTCTTTGTCTTTAGTTCTATTTTTTTCTGACTTAGTATATTCAGATTCTTTTTCAGACTGCTTCACTTTTCTTTCAAGGCAGTGTTTTTCTTTGCTGTCAGCCAAATGTCTTTCTTTATCAACTTTTTCTTTGTCATGCTTCTTATCAGTCTTTTCTTTATTTTTTTCTTTGTCATCAAATTTTTTAAGAGTACCTGTGCTTTTTATTTTATCGTTTTCCTTATGGCATCTTTCTGCTTGCTGGAAATTGGGCTTTTCCTTTACTTTCTCTATATTTTCATTTACTTCTGCCTTCTCTGCCTTATATTCATGTTTTATCTTTTTCTCTTTTTCTCCATTTTTTCTTTCCATCTTTTCAACATCTTTTTCTTTGGCTGAGGTTCGCTTTTCAGCCTTTTCTTTATTCTCCTTTAAATTCTTTTCTTGCTTTTCAGTATCCGTTTCTTTTTCTATTAAGTGCATGCTGATTATCTCATCTTTAACACTTAAGCAGAACAATTCCATTTCTTTATCTGCAAGCATAATTTCTTTTTCTTCTTTTGTATCTTTTATTTTTTCATCCTTCAGAAGCCTCTCATTTTCCTTTTTAGTCTTCTCTTTCTCTCTCTCCTCTCTAGCATTTCTCTCCTTGTGGAACTGTCTCTCCTTAACTAGCTTGTCTTCTTTTGCCACAGCTTTTTCCAACTTTGATTTTCTGTCTGAAGAAAGAGATTCATGTTCTATATTTAACAACATATCTTCACTTTCATCACTTTTGAAAAAGTTCTCTTTCCAAAATTCTCTGTCAAACTCGATACTTCTCTGGACTTCTTTAACATTATCTTTGTGTTTATGTTTTTCCTTTTCTCCATCCTGTTCCTTCTTGTGCTTGTCCTTTTCTCTTTCTTTGTGCTTTAATTTATGCTTTTTAAGTGCTTTACCTTCCTTGTCAATCTTTCTCAGAGTATACTCTGAATTCTCAAATGTTGGGCTATTATCTTCATCTTTAATTTTAGGACTAGATTTTTCACCAAATTCTAACTGAAAATCTTTCTGATGATGCTTGCTTTTTTCTTTATGCTTGCAAGATTTGCCACTAGAACTTTCTACTAGATACTCCGAATCAGTGTTGTGATCATACCGAACTAAGTCGGATTGCAATGTTATTTCAGAGCCTCCTGGTGATAAGCAAGTTTTGGTGTTTTCTTGCTTTAATGCCGTTGCTTGCTTTTCACTTAATCCACAGGGATGCTTAGGAGATTTGCCAGCAGTAATATGAAATAGATGTAAAGAAGAATCTTCTTTTGGGCTGAAAGACTTCTTAAAAGTCTCTTCCTCTCTAGTTTTATCTAAAGAATCTAACCCAGAAGCAGCTATATTTGTTACTCTAGCATTTTCTTTTTCTTGCTTTAGTTCTTGATTCTCTTTATTTTTACTCTGATTTTTTACTTTCCTTTTAACTTTGCCTTTTTGCTTGTGTTCATTTGTAACAATATATTCTTTTTTCACTCTTACATCAGAATTTGATGTCTCTGAAATAGAGCAAGGAGAGACTATCTTCTTGTCTTGAAGTATTTCTTCATCTGAACTTTCAGAACTTGAATATAAAACCCTAGATGGTTTCTGTTTCTTGTTTTTAAGTGATTTTGAAAATACAACTTTTTCTTGTTTCGCAAATAAGCTGTTCTTTTCAACTTCAGACTCATCTTCTTTCCTTACGTCTTTTCTAAGAATATGTCTGTCATCAATCATTTTTTTCATTTCATCTTCATCATCATCTTTAAACTCATACTCATCAAGAGCAGATGGAAGTGGTGCCTTACTAGGGACCATTTGTTTGTTGTCATTGGCTACAGAATCTTTTTCTACTTCTGAATCAACATTCCCCTCTACACTGGAAGGATTTACAGATGGAGCTTCTTCAGAATCTAGATTGAGAAAAACAGAGATTAATTGAATGTTAATTGGACATTTTTTCTACTTTAGTTCATGACAAAAATATCAATTTTATAGAAAAAATATCAAAAAAAGACTATGATTAGGACCATAGCCTATTCAAAAAAAAAAAAAAAAAGACAAGCATTGCTATTGTTCCTACCACATAATTGATTCTCACAGAAACAAAACCATAAAAAGATTTTATAATGCATAGTTCCTACCAATATCTTCAAATATCTTTAAACACACTCTTGAATCCATTAACTTTTTTGTATGCAGAAAGATTTAGTTTTTTATGATTATTAATTTTTCAATATAAATATGAAAAAGTTAAGATTAAAGACATAGAATGATAGATACAGAATTTTTAGTAATAGAAGTCATGTCAGGTTTTTAATTCATGAGTTTCTGTACATTTTATAAAAGCATTACTCTCTGATCTTCATTTGTGTCCATAAAAGCTCTACCACATGAACAAAAGGGCCATGAAACAAGACATCAGTCACAGTGTTATATAACTGAAAGAAGAAAAAAAACCCTCAAAATACATAATACACCTTCTCACTAGAATTAAGCTTTTTAAGCAAAATCAAGAGAAACCAATTAGCTCCTCACACTTTACAGGTGTGTCACTCAGGTACATAAACACATTGATTACCATTTATATCCCAATCTAGTACAAGCAACTCTTTAAATTTAGTAAATCTCACCTATTATGTGTAGTTCCTGCATAACCTTTTTCTTAAGGGCATCTTTCAGTGATGACTCATTCCTAGAGGAATTCTTCAACTCTTATGCTCTCTAACAACTAAACCATGTTCTCCTCCACATGAACTATTTAGTCAAAGTACCTTGTTTCAACAGTAGATGAGTTTTTATTCTTAAATGACAAAGAGCTGCTGGTGTAAAGAAATTCCCTTACAAATCTTTAAACACCTGATGTAGACAGCCTAAAGTAGGCTATGCTGTAATTCACTGTAACTGGTCTCTGCTATATGAGTGCACAGTGTGAAACAAGTATGCTGTCCTGGGTGTCCTGACTTGCAAGTCCAAAGCGTAAACCTCTCAACTGGTCCTGAAGTTAAATTTTACACAACATACGCAGTGTTATCACCAACTGATCATGGGAAGATTTAGAATTCACAAATCTTTTAGAAATACTTCTGGATGCATTGTTCCTTCCAAATGAAGTCCCAAGCCAGGAATCCTTGCCTCCACTTAACCAAGATACTATCTGGTCACCCTTACAAGTCAATGATTCCCCTACAGGCAAGAACTTGTTTACTGAGTAAGCATAACTAAATTACACCCATGTGAAACACTAGCTCCCAATCCTTCTACTGAGGATATGAAGTAACTGACTTTGGGGGATATTTTTCCTATGGGACCTCTCAGGAACCTCTTTGTAATCTAATACATATGGTATTTCCTCTGTTTCTTTCTCCAATAAAACCACCATTCTGAGGTAGGGTTGATTTGGAAGGTGGAAACGGATTAATGAAGAGAGATGGAGAGAAGAAAAAAAAAAAAAGCACAAATTTTGGAGAACTCCAGTCAATAGAAAGATTTGAAAATCAGTTCTAAAACTTAAAGTAGAAAACAACGTTAAAAATTGCACTTGCTACCTGCAGCAATTCTTCCTAGCTAACACTATACAAAAGATTAAAAACACCTAACTTCAGATGAATTGATGCGCTTGAAGTATGCAGTGAAATGTCTACTTTTACCTGAGCAACTGTCCTCATCATCAGAGATAGGCACCTCCCTTTTCAATAGCATTTCCAGCTCTTCAGTTTCAGCAACATCAACAGGTCTCTCACCATGCTTATTGGCTTGAAATGGATTTCCACCGTGTCGAAGCAACAACTTCACAATCTACAGCATTAAATAAAGGAACTTTTAGGTTTTCCCCAACATTAATTCACCAGCATAAAAATCTTCCATTGGACACAAAAGGTGGATAATACAATATACAATTCCAGGCTCCTATCTATGAAGTTGATACCGCAAAGCAAGACTTCAACAACTAAAATGTAAAGTCCAAGTATTTGTAATCTGCTTGTTAAAAGAGCTAATGGGGAAGACTAACGAAAGTTGTCCATGATCACACAGATATAGTAACATCATAAAGAAAAGCAACATTGGCATTTTTCTCACTGTTCTGGCATCTCGTCATACGATTTACCTGGTTCCTCACCTACCAAGCTCTCTACTCCTGCGCACTCAATTCACCTCCTTGCTCCAAGTTTTATAGCACTTAACTCTAAGGAACAGGGAAAGTTTCTCAAGCAGCAGTATTATTGGTTTCCACAGCATTTCAGAAAAGCCCTGTTAGAGATCCACATGTCACTGAAGGAACAAACTACTCCCCATCCCCAGCTACATATCATACAGTGAAATCAATGTCTATCATCAAGGGCAAAATTGTTAAAGTTGCAATGATACCAAGGCCACTGCATTTTCATCACAGTATCAGATATTTTTTTTGTCCTACATGCTAAGAATGAGGAAATTCAGCACACCGTGATACAGTTACAAGAAGCTTCAGACTTTGATACATAATGTCACTGAGATGGTCACAGATAAGTATACCAAGACAAGCAAGACATCCTGTTCCCCAAATCTTTGCTACAATTTTATGTGAACTCCACCTAAAGACCCACTTTTGTTTGGATACCTATAAGAAACCATTACTAAACACTTAACAGAAATTTCACAGATTATTGTATATATGAATAATACTATTATGCATATAACAACATTAGATAAATATACAATATTAATTATTATAATGTAAAATAGAGGTTATATATTGTACAATAAGCATATTTATATAAAATATAAATATTATACAACATATCATATTATTAGATATATATATAGAGATAATTATAAATATACATAAAAGTATATTTTACATTCCTATATGAACAGAAATAAAAAATTTTTTCCCTAAACCCACAGTATATAGTTGAGACATTTTCTTATTGAGAATTCTATATAGAAGTCTTAAAAATCATTAAAATGTGCATTTATTAAAAAAATAAACGTGAAATTTTAAATATTTAAGAAGGCAGATATAGGTATGAAACATCTTGCAATAGAATTAGGGTGAAAAGCAAGATGAAACAAAGCAAACCAAAAAATCTTTAAGATGTCCCCAGAACAGCAGAAGCAGAATTATAAAACCCTGTGAGACCAATCTGGACAGTTAGGATTTATTGTAATGACTGAGCATTTCAAACCACTTATTTACTTCCCCTACTCTGACAGCACACTCACATTTCTATGCCCACTACTAGCAGAATCATGAAGTGGCGTATCATCATCCAAGCCCTGCGTGTTCACGTCAGCTCCTGCTGCTATCAGGACTTTAGCAACATCGTAGTAACCAACATTACAAGCTTCATGCAGTGGTGTCCAACCTATAATAAAGAGCAGTAAATATGTTTGAAAGGTCAAAAGGCTTTTTGTTTGTTTTCTCTTGTACTACAGATCTCTATTGTCTTGAAACATTTCAAAATACATTCATACATCAGTTCAGAGGAAGGTAACGTCACCCATTTAACGAATACATGCTTCACCAACCCTAGCCCTCATGACAATAAATTACAAGTTTTACCATTACTACACTGAACACAGAAATCACTAATCAAATAATAAACACAAAATCCCCAGACTAAACATGTTAGGAGAAGAACTACTAGTGCATATTTGAATGCATTATGTATGCATGGTATATATGAATAACATTATTCTATAAGGAAACAGATTAACAACCATACTATTGGAAAATGGCAAATTGCCACAACCATTGTACATTTAAAGTCATTGAACATGTACCAGGAATCACTAATAACATTCAGCAGTTATTAGTCAAGATAGCAAGCTGTTAACAAATACTGGCAGAGAACTTCCTCCAGATATTTCTTAGAATATTAGTCTTTTTTAGCAATTTTGATTTCACGTGGATAATCTGAAGCTCAGTGCTCCTCATTTTTTTGCAGCAGAGCCTCAACTGAAGGTGATGACAAACTCATACATACTATACTCCACACCTCAATCTCCTCTTCCCAACTTGACACCTCCCATTTCATTGCTACCCTGAACTTCCAGGCTATTTTTGATGACTTTCCAAAGTCTAGCTCTGGAAAGGGATTCAAATTCTGTCTTAAAAGATAGCCAACACAAGCCTGGAAGAGTTTATTCACTAGAACTCCACGTTTCATAAGTAATGGTCTTGTACCTCTATTTAGAAACCCACGATTTATCCAATCCTTCAGTAAGGAAATTCCTTATCTTCATCTCTCACTCAACTTCTGACTTTCCACTTGTTTAAAAAAAAAAAAAAAGCTTCTAACTTACTCTGTAGCAAAACACTTCCTATTCTTTGTAAATTGATTTTTTTTTCTTCCCATCACCACTTGGGTCCATTTCCAGCACTGCCTGGCTACCACCTTCTTCTTTCCATTTTCTTGTCATTTGCCCTTTTCCCACTTACCCACAGTGAAAACACTATCCCGCTCCCAGCCCTTTGATCCCTGCCTTCTTCCCCCTAACAACGACATACTTAATTCTCTCCATAATTCATTCTTCTCTATGTTTTACTGCTTTGCCTTTCTATCCTATCAAAAGGTCCAGCCTGCCAACACTAGTCCTGGCTTGCTCTCAACATCTGTTTCCTTTACTCCTGTTCTCACACAGCAGTATTGTTCTGGCAGATACCCCACAAGCAGGATTACTTCCTCCATTACTAATTCATTTTCTCCTCCTTTAGTTCTGCCAGCTTCTTAGCTAAAATACTCTAATTCTCTAAACTTCAGTGCATCCTAAATTCTTACTTTGCTCCAATCATGACTCACTTCTCAAATCCTCCCCCTCTTCTTGACTTCTTCCTTTGCACAGGATTTTGAAGCTCAGCCACCTCTGCTTCTCACTTTGGATTACCAATGGAAATTACCTCACTTGATCCCAAACACGTCCTCCCATTCTGAACGAAGCCTCTAACGACTTGCTCCCAATTGATTCCTGGAACCAGCTCTCAACCATTCTCCTCATCTTTCCACCTACCTTTAAAATCAGTTAACTATCTGTACTGGGTCTGCCTGGGATGAAGTTAAAAAGTTAACTTCTTTCATAGCACCTCATATGGTGCTGTGCTTTCCACGCGGGTAAACAACGCTGATAGCACACCAGCATTTTGGCTACTGCTGAGCAGTACTTGCAGTGTCAAGGCCTTCTCCCTCTCTTCCCCCTTCACCCCCACATGAGCAGGCTGGGAGTGGGCAAGAAGTTCTGAGGGGACATAACAAGACAGCTGACCCAAAATGACCAGAGATATTCCATACCACACAAAGTCATGGTCAGCAATAAAAGCTCAATAAAAGGAGGAAGAAGGTGGAGATATTTGTGGTTATGGCATTTGCCTTCCCAAGCAGCCATTATTTGTGCTGAGGCCCGGCTTCCCAGGAAGTGGTGGGACATCGCAACCCATTGCTAAGTAGCAAATGAATTCCTCTTTTTCCTTTGCTTGCACATGCAGCTTTTGCTTTTCTTATTAAATTGTCTTTTGCTCAGCCCACGAGGTACTTGTACTTCCCTGCCCTTCCATGATCCACTTACTTCTACTGTGAATGTAAAAAAGCCAGTGCTTAATGGCTAACGATGACAGGCAGATGATTTGGAGCAGTTCATTATGCATTACTGTGCACTTAACACTTGTAATTTTTCTTTTTTAAAGAGTTGTCCTTGCATTTAAGAGAAAAATATCTACTGAATGTAGATTTACCTTTTACAGATCTCTCTTAGATCCCAACCCCACAACAACTTTCCCATCTCACCCAATCCTGTATCCTCCAATTTATCCTTCCCTTCACTCTGTTCCATCCCTCCACACTACCTAATCCCCTTCTATACCATAAATCTCTACACAATACCCCAGCTCCTTCTTACCCCCTTTTATACTGGCTGAGGTAAAAACAGCAAGTACTTTGGCGTATCTTGGTATGTAAATGCATTTCAGTTGGTACCTGGCCAATCAACAACTGGCAACTACTGAACTCAAACTTCAAGTTCTATGTGCTGTGGCAGCATTACTTTGGGGGTCTCACATTTACTCTGCTGGAGATTTTTTAATAAAACATATAGACACATGACTACTGGGAGACTGTCAAAAACAAAGTAGACAAAAGCTTGCCCGCAGGTTCTAAAAATCATTTAGGAGATCTTGCAGACAAAGAGACAGGTAGTAGAGACATTTCCTGATAGAAAGGTTACTAAAAGGATACTAAATAAGTAAACAAAGATACCAAACAGAGGGTGCTACAAATATGATGCAAGTTACAAGTTGTACTAAAGTTCATGATTCAGTGCTGAATTCACAGCAGATACTGACATACCAAAACTAGTATTAACCTAGCAAGCCTATGTGACAGGTGTAAGCTACCACCACATCTGTCTGCTTTGGTGCATACTAGCTGTCCCAGTAAGACAATGTACATTACAGCGCTACCACCGGCACTATTGCTGGCCTTTGCATGTTCCCGCATAGCCCACAATCCCATTATCAGTTACAGACTTTGCCTAGTATAATTCTGCAAAGTTCAGCAAGCATGTTCAGCAAGCTGCGGCCCTGGCCACAACCGAAACCTCCAGCTATTAATACACCATACAAATGAAACACCATGTACTAGTGTCCAAGTACAACCATTGCTAACAGGGAAAAAAAAAAGATTTGAAAACCTCCAATTAAGTTATATTTTTGCACTTGCATATAGCATGAACCAAACAAACTTCTGTTAACAACTTCAGTATTAATTTTGAATTCATACAGTTAAGCAAGCATGTATCAACTTACCTGCAAAATCTTTTACATTCACATTTGCACCTAAGCTGATTAGCTCTTTAACTTGTTTAACATCCCCTCTAATTGCTGCCATATGTAAAGGAGTTTCCCCTCGCTCATTTCTCTTGTTAACTTTGTCTTTTTGTCTTGAAGAGGAGCTTGGAGTTTTCTTCTGTGCTGGTGTTGTTTGTAAGGGATGATTTAAGGTGGAATCTACAAAATAAGTTTTTAAATGGTCATTGTAAGTTACTTAACAGTAATTTTATTTCTCTTCATTTTAATGCTTGTATTCAAAGCTGATAATTATCAGTGAATAATTAAAGAAAGGATGTGTTTGACACTTCATATGCATCAACACAATGTCTATTTGCAATATAAAAATGGTGTTTTACGAAGTCATACCATTTTTAAAGTAGGTTTCAAGAACAGACGAATTCTATCCAAACTACAAAGTTGATATACTCTGGCATAAGTTATTCTAAAACAAGACAAAGTATCATCATCATGCAGATTAGTCTCTACCCTGCTTCGCTTCCCCCGGCATACTTCCACTATTATTTTCAGTGCAATGCCAGTTTAAGGAATTACTAGCTGTGTATTGTACTCTGCACTTCCTCAGCTGACGGGTGGGGTGGGGCTGGACAGACTCAAGAATTTAAAAAAAAAAAAGAAAGAAAGAAAGACAACACATGACAGGGAGCTAGAGCATATCAGTCTGGCTGCTTTCATCTTTTCAATCTTTTCATTTCCTAGGGAACCTGCTGTGGCAGGGGGGTTGGACCCGATGATCTCTGGAGGTCCCTTCCAAACCCTACAATTCTGTGATCTTCATGATTCCTTAGGTTTAATTTCTCAAATAAGAACATGTCTACAGGCCAGAGACTCCAGTAGTTTGAGGCAGACTTTCCCAGCATGAGAGAAAAAAGAATATCCCTTTTTCCTCCTAAAATATTCCAGAGTCTGAGGAGCTTTTTAAAGATACCTCCTCTTGCCATGAAACTCTCTTGCCTTTCTCTACATAGATTTAGTTTTAAACACAGTAGGATACAGCTAACAGGCACCAAATTCTTAAAGAAATGCAGGCATTCACTCTTAAATGCAGATTTTGTAAAAGCACCTGTAGAACATAGACATGCATAAAGATCTTTTAAATACAACTGGACCAAGGGTAGTTTGAAGTTCTGAGTTAAAAACAAGGCACCTCCCATTACTGAGGGTCCCTCCCCCATTAAATCCTAAGGAGCCGATTCAGTTTCCTTCTAAATGAAAATCCTGCTCCAAAATAGAGACCAATGAGACAGTATTTAAACTCCATTAAAAACAAGTAACATTTCAGTTTAAATAAATGCATGGAACAGTGTCTGAGAGGTAAAATAATCAAAGGAAGAAAACTGATTTTCAGGTTTTACAGTTACCATAATGCAAACCTTTGCAAACAATACATAAAGAAGGTCAAGAGTTTTTCAGCAAGTCACTCTCTAATGGAAGATAGAGTTTTACCAGAATTATTAATAATTCAAAAGTCTTTCAATAAAAATCAAAGATTGATGAAAACCAGCAGAATTCAGAGTATTCTCGTGGGGACAGAATTAAATAGGCAGGAGAAAGAAAACTGTTAGCTTTGTAAGATCACCTGGACTGTTGTCTCTTGCTGTCATCTGCATGAGAAGTGCCATCTGTTTGCGCTCTGACAGAGGATAACCAAAAAGAATGCTAACTGGTGTTGATTTCTTATTTCCAGCATCCTTCTTCACTTTCTTTTTCTCCGGACCTTCCTTCTCTGGAAATATTAACATTATAAGACTCAAATTGCTGTCCTGCTGTAACATTTTTCTAGAAATAAAACCATCCTTTCAAGGTATGTGAAGTGGTGATTGATGACAGGAGATAAACAGAAATTGCATCTCTAATTTGCTGCATTTGCATTAGTTTTGGTTACCTTTTTTAATCATATCAGGATAAAAAGCTACTGAGTTAAAGTACTTAGAGCTGTAAGGACTATAAAAAATTCTAAAAGATCAAAAACCTGTTTCACAGCAGTAAGACTGTCACAATTTCAGATTTCAGAGAACCGAGTCAGATACTTAAAAAATGCTTTAAGATCAGCTAGTTCCTTTCAGCCTCAAATACAGATTTGAGACCGTGCTCCATACTTCTTCTCTCAAGACACCCTGTTAAAAATTAGGAAAAGACTTGTTAATACTGATGTTTGTTAGATCAATGGGATAAATGATTCCTTCTCTCAAACTCATCCTGTTACTTCACCTAAGAGAAATTTCTTCTCCAAAATTCATACCCTTCAAAAACAGCTATTTCATATATTTTATATATGTAACTCCTTTCCTTTTATCAATATTTACTGAAGTTGTTTAATAGTCTATGTCCAAATTTTGAGCCAGAAGCTAAAATTACACATCTGAATAAACAGATCATTTCTAAAGCTATTCACTACCTACAAATTCTCACAGATCTCAAGATCAGTTAAGTGTGCTCTGAACTAAGATAACTTTTTAACACACTAACAAATTTCAAAACTAAAATTTTATTTATGTAATATGGAAACTTTGGTCTATATCTCCCATCCTTTTCAAATGTTCTTCCTTCATTTTTCTGTACCAATGTTTCCTAAACCAAACACAAGCATTTGCCTTGAAATATAACAGAAAACAACTGATTTGTGATGTAGTGACTAAATCACTTAACTGGAACAGTATTTAATGATCTTAATATCAGACAACTATAAACTCTCAATGCATTATATTTCTTTTGGTACAACTATTTTCTATACATCTCCCTACCTTGTAGGTATTTAACTGTATTTTCTGGAGATGGATTAGTTTGCTTTTATGTATAGTGAAGACCATTCACTTCCTGTAATTATCTCAGCTTTCCAGGCAACTGCTCTTTTTCTGTCTGAGAAAGTTCTTGTCAAATTTAACATTTTCTATTTTGTAAGTAACTTATATTACTTACATGTTAGATCTATAATGACTACCTTTTTCTTCAACCCCTAAGATTACTGCTTGAAAGTAAACATGCTTAGTGATTTGGAATTAAAATTTTTGAAAGTTAAAAAAAATCCTAACTGATATTATCAAGAAAGAACAGCCTGAAGAGCATTCTAAAATAGAGTCAAATTAACAGAAAGAACATCTCAAAATTCTGAGCAAATAATTCCTTTGGTTCCCTTCCCTGAAAGCCCAGGTTCATTATTAGCTTTTCCTGTTCATTCTACTGCACCCTCTCCTTTTGGTAGATTCCCTACCTCCCACACTCCTGACATGCCTTTAAACAGTCAGACATTACCCTGCACCCTACAGTCAACCCCAATTCACCCTCCAGAGTGGATGTTACTGTAACCAACTACCAGCTGATGAGGCACTGTTCGTCCAGTTTAAGTTGATCTTAGTATTTTGGGACATATTAAAAACATGGAAATGCAGTGAAGGTACAGTTGGAGGGGGTGGGGTAGATTTTATTTCAGCACTGTCCCTTTGATTCTATTGGTCTTTTCAGTTTCCTTTCCTAAATCTCAACCTCAAACCACCTGTATGATAAAAGCTTCATTAATCCTACAGATTTATCCATCATGTTTAAAAAGGAAACAAGGAGATCCCTTTTACATATGTAATTGAGATTTTTCTAAACTGCATGCACCTCGCACTTCTGAACATCTAAAAATACATACAATATCCAAATCAAGCCTGCTTCCCTATTTGTAGAAAGTCTGCATATAGGAAAACTTAAAGAAAACCTACAGTGAAATTGTACTTTCAACTTTTCACTGTGATGATGCTGTCCTCTCTCCAGAGAGAGCATAATCTAACATTCATTGACTAATTTAGTATTTCCATCAAAACAACATATTTCAGTTTGTCTAGCATGATTTGCTGTTTCTTAGCTTATGGTATTTACCACTCATGATTCTTTTCCAGAAAAAACACATTCATTTGCATTTGGAATTATTCATAACAATTTCATAACTATATTCAGCTTGGGAAAATAATATATCAAAATAATAGTGAAATGAATCTTTGATAATCTTTAAAAAAAAGAAACAATTAGGTGTATTTTTCCAGGTATCTTTATCTGTTTTTTTTTTTTTTTAAATCAATTTGTTAGAAATACCTACTAAGCATATGAGCACAATTTAATCATGTATCATGTTTAGTGTTGTGAAACAACATCAAGGTCCTATCCTATATTCCAATGCATTTCACTGGTGCGATAGTGTTTGCAAAGCATTTCTAGATCTTACCAATTAAAAGTAAGAAATAAGAATGCAGTTGTTCTCACCAGGTTATATTATAATTGTGCCCTTACCACTCAAAAAAGGCAGAATGTTATTAAGATTTATGTTAGACTTCATAGCTATTTTCCGAAAATTGGAACAGTTCAATACACAAAACGCACATGATCAACAACAAAGCAAAAAAATAAAGTGTCTCAGGACTACAGCAGGTGCACCTGACAATCCATTAACTGAAGTACATCCTGTAAGAAGCTAGTTCTCCCCAGCTCCAGATCTCACGCATATGGCCTAGATCTAAATCTACAGGATTAAAAAAAAACCAAAAAAACAAAAACAAAAACAAACAAACAAAAAAAAAACAAAAAACAAAAAAAAAACCCCACACAATTAAGGTGGTGGAAGGAAGCAAACATGAAGTAGTAGGTATATAGTGGTAGGAGTAGTATAAAAGAGAAATTTTAATAAACCACAAAAAAAAGATCATTGGGTATAAAGACAAAGACTACTTTTTTTTTTCTTTTTCTTTTTTAATCCAAGGAAAACAAACCTACAACTGATAAAGATGTTACACGAAGCCACAGAAAAATTCTTGTAAACGATTGGGAATTCCCATTGTGCTTATTGCAGAATACATCATAAAATTTGTTTTCACTGCTCCAAGACTATCATCACACAGTACACTATACTTCATTTAGCAGGAAAAAGACCAACTTAACAACCTAGAGCCTTGACTATTTAGATATTCTTCATCTTGTGGTAACCGAAAACTTTTCACAGCCATGTTCTTGATGTCTATAGAGTTTGAACAGTAATAACTTCCTTAATAGAGAGATAATATCAGCTTAAGAAATTAAGTTTATGTAGAATTTCACTTGTAACACTATTTCAGTCAATTTTTAAAAGTGTTTTTTTTTGTTGTTATTAAAGTTTTGAATATTTTCTGTTTTCAAAGTCTATGAAATGCAAGTATCTTTCATATTCACTTTCTCGTCACTTTTTGGTATTCTTCAGCAGTTAGAACACAGGGAATTTCTTACTGGTTATTAAATAAAATCAAAACTCTTCAAATGGATCCGTATTTGATTATCTGTATTAAATAGCCTTCATAATATGCAGCTAAATCTATCTGGACAATGTTCCTTGTACTATTTTCCTTTTGCAATGTAAGCTTTCCACCTAACACTTAAAAAAAAAAAAAAAAAGAGCTCAGAAATAGTCAAGTTATGTGAAACAGTGCTTTAGGTGCATTTAAGCACTTTTTTTGTAGAAGAGCTTCATGAAATTCACACTGCTTAAATGTACTGGCAGGAAAAACATCATTAGCAATCACTTTAGGAGAACTTCCGCATTACGGATTATGTCCCAAGACAAACGATAATGTACTTGTTGTTCTGGATTTGGATAAATTACAAGTTCTGGGTCAACTAATTTCTAAGTGCTTTAGCAAAATAAATTGGTAACTAAAATAACTTATGGATTTCTCAAAACCAAATCATGCCAAACTAACAGAGTATTCCATTTGGTAAAATAACCACCTTGGTGGATAAAGGAAATAAAGCAAAAAGAACAAACTCAAACTTCAGGGCTTATAATAAGCCCACTTTTACATAAAACTCCTATCACAGTGCAAATTATAAGGAATAACAGCATTAAGAAATAGGATCATGTGAAGCTAAAATGTAAACTGCTTGACATAAAATAAATGTGTCTACAGAAGTTGAAAGATTAAGTGATATACACCAAGAGACTAATATCCTTATTACTGGCAACAGCAGAAGACACGTCATGATGATCAATGCTGCACATAAAGTTAAAAGAACACGAGTTACTGACCTTCATGAGATCGTGATAATCTGACAAGTTATTCTAAAGAGAAAAGCATCATGGTTGACTACTGCTTCCTCTACTCAGTTAAAGAGAAAGACTAGAATGCGTTGAAGGGAACTCGCAGTATACTGTACGTTTCAGAGAAATCAAGGTACTGTTGAGATGCCTAATTAATCAAGCTTATGGCAGATATTTACAATCCAGCAAGTAGTACCAGTTGTCCAAACAGTCCTTTTAACAGCCCCACTAACCTATGTGTCTATAGGAAGCTCAAGCGTATACACTGTGTTACCATGAGGTATGCATGGAACATACACGGAACAGTTTTTTCTGGGTGTCAATTAAACGCTAGAAGAAATGACTGTGCTATGTTTGGACTACATTAAAGATAGGATTTGTTGTGGTCAGAAAACAAAATCAAGATGTTATTATAAACAGAAAATCTGGAGAACATAATTTCCAAGGAAAATGACAAATTAGTGTGTAATTATAACTCTTGCTGTTCTTTGTGAATAGTCAGCTATGTAACAAGATTACAAAAAATGAAACGCCTATGCTTATCTTCACAATGAAAAGATTTTTCCTATCTGCAGTTACATTTAATTATATAGAGAAACACAAATTTGTTTTTTCAGATTAATAAGGTGGAGCGAGCATACAAACTTGTCCCTTGCAGTAGCAGCACTTGCCTGTTGTTCTCACTCAGGTAACCACAAAAATGGGTTATTTAAAAATAACCAATTCAATTAGATTACTGAAATTTAAATAATGCTGTTTAAGTATTCTACATAAGTGGTGTTTCATGCAAATGTTGATTTGGGATTGGAAGACTTCAAATCTGAGAACTTAAAATAAGAAAAGTTATGAAAAATGCTTCTTCCACCATCAATTCCACCAGTCTTATGCAAAGCCTGTGTGTAGAATCCTTCACAAGACCATTGGAAAATAACTTCAAAAAGGGTTAAAGCTATACTGCAATTAAATTTGACATACATATACACATATGTATAGCATTAGCTTCTTGTGGTTGCTTTTGATCACAGAATGAGGATGTGGTAAGAGACCTCAGCTTAGGATAGCCATCCAAACAAGGACAGTATATTCAAGACAGATCTGCTCAAACAAACAATAGCAATATAATAGACACACCCCTGCACAGCAAAAGAAACTAAGAAGAAAACTAAGAAACTAAGAAGAAAAGAAACTAAGAATTTGTTAGAGTTAGGTCAGAGGTTGGACTAGGTGATCTTGGAGGTCTCTTCCAACCTGAACGATTCTGTGATTCTGTGAAGAGGTTTCTGTTGCTTAAAGACTGGTATGTAGTGCCATTCCAGGTGCTGTCGTTGTCCCACTGGCCTCTTCAGGCTATAGATCTCCCGTGGCTCATGTTATAAGTCAGCTCTGTGCAGACTTAGCTACCATAGGCATCTCAATTGGCTAAGCATGACTACATTTAGGCAACAGGATTTGGTCCTAACCAGTATAAAATTATGAAGTAACCTAAAAGCTAGATCTGAAAATATTTTCCATTAATTCACGGCAGTTTCCTTGGCAAAAACACCAATTTAAATCTAAATCTAGATAAACAGCAGGACTAGAATTGTTCTAGACTCTTATGCGAGGCTACAAATGCTGCTTGCTTTTAGACTTGCCAAAAGTGACTGGATGTAAAATCTACTTTATGCAGAGTTTAGTAGGAATCAATTTTTAAAAATACATTTCCAAATGAAGTTAACATCTTCTTTGGCTGTCCATGTTCATTATCACTTATACTTTCTGGACAATACCTGAATCAAAAAAAAACCAACAAACAAACAAACAAACACACCACCAAACCAAACCAAAAATATCAGGAAGAGAAGCAACAGGTAGAATCTGGGGGTAGGGAGAGAGGCTGAAGCTGGTGAGGGAAATCTGACAAAAGAGGCAATATTTCAACCCAAAGGAGAGAAGCTGGATAAAAATTAGTATTTGTCAAATAAAAGTGATTTTTTAAAAAATAAAGCAAAAAAAGACAAAATCTTAGGTTATGTATGAACATTCTGGAAATAGAACTTAGACAAGTCTAATCAAGTAATGCCTTAAAAATAAGATATTCCCATTCTTTCAGTAACTCATCTACCTGCCTAAATAGGATAGAACCCAATTATCATGGGGTTTCTATCATCAGCTAGCAACCCTATCATGTGTCTTGGAGATAAACCATTTCTTAAACCATTCATTAAATTAGAACTTTTACTCTAGATTTACTTTTCATGGCACTCCTTGAGTTTTGTTCACCCAGAGACATTTTTAGAAGACCCCAAGTCTTCAAAAATGTTTGGAAAGCAAACTCAATGGTATTTTATCTGTTACAGATGAACTATTTAGGAAACCGGTCAGAACATTTTTACTATACTTAACTCTGAAAAAATATATTGGAAGTCTATTAAAAGTAAAACAATAGGGAAAGGATAAAATACATCCTGGAACTGTAATGGACAGTGGGAAGAATGCAGTATATCACATTTTTTCAGAACCTAATTATGAATTGTATATACAATCTCTGAGCATCTTCTCTAGACTACTACTACAGATTTTCAACAAGTATCAGAAGAAAACTGAGGAGAATTTTTTTTCCTTAAAAAACAAACAAAAAACCACTAGCACTACTAGTTGACAAGAAGCATTTCATCACCTCTTCTTGCCTCTGTGTCTGGTTACTCTCATCTCCAAAAACTTACTTTCTTCCTTCTCAAATAACATTTGCTGTTCTCTGTACATAGTTAGCAAGGAGACATTTCTGTCGGAGCTAACGGTTTAGTAACTTGGCAGCAATATAAGTGGTTAACCCTCACTGGTCTAATCAGGTTGGTTAGGTACAGAATCAGCACTACAAGAACTGTTTTGTTTTTTTTTTTCTCCTGGTCCCAGTAATGTTCCGGCCTCTATGGCCTCTGGAAAGCTTATGTATCAAGTTCCTCATGTGTGAAACAGGATAGTTATCTTGCCTTCCTTCCTCAGCAGCAATGCATACAGAAATTTGCAACATGTCAGCAATGAATCAGACCACATGGATGCTTGCTACACAATAATTAAAAATTATGCGCCTTCTATTGTTCTTTTAAGCATTTCTTGCCCCTACTTGAACTGTTTCCATCATCTCTCTGCTACCACTTACAAGAAAAAGGCGTTGTAGGGTATGCACTGTCTTTTTGTGCATGTCTAAATGCCTAGAGTAATCCATCTCGTTTGTGGCAACTGTGACAATAGATGCTATAGCAAGAGAAACACAAAATTTTACATTACCTTACAAGATGTTGTGACAATGAATTAAAGTTGATGGGAATGGGGAGAAATGACAAAAGATTTTCAACATAGAAAACATTAGATAAGTGCTAAAGACTACTCCTAAATATATTTAGTTCCATTATGAAAAACAGTTATGGTGTAATACCAAGCAAATTCAACAAAGCAATTGCTGGGAGAGTTTTTATAATTTATACATGGTTTTTTCAGAATCAAGTGGTATTATGAATAGTATAAGACTAAAATTCTGTAAACACACTGAAAACTGAGCTCTAAATCCAGAAGTCCTGTTTTGCAATGCAACTATTTCAAATTTGGATTTTATATAATATTTTCTTTATATTAACAAAAATATGTATGTAACATCCAGGAACCAAACTGTCTGCATGAAATCAATCCTGGACGAGAAGCAAGCACATATTGATGTACATAGTTCTATCTTTCATTTAATTCTAAATATGTTAATAGAATTACCTTTTTTGAAAAATTTTATGATGAGCACTGTATGAGAAACTGTAGTACTGAACCTGTGAGAAATTTGGGGAGCACACCTTCTGGTGGCCTTCCAGAGGGCTTAGATACTGTCTTGCTGGCAACAGGACTATTACTGGACTACTGCATATATCTCATTAGGTTAACTGCACTCTTGGAATTACATCCAGATTCCTCCATCTTGATTTGAAAAGAGCCATGTTAAGAATGATATTTTGAAGTCTTGAAATCAGTTCTAATAGAAACTATCGGCCTATGCAGAAAAGGTATCCTGAACAGATCAAAGGAGCTTGGACTGAAAGAAGTTTGTTTTCCATAGCTAGTTCAGTTAGTTCCATAACCGTAGCGATCTTTTATATGGAGGACAGAGCACCTCCCCATCTTTCCCACTCTCCCCAAAAAAGGCTATGAAAAGCCAAGATCTGTGCCTCAAATCAAGGCACTTACATATCTTTCCATCAGTTTACTTGCTTAAGCAAATGGACCTCTAGAGATGACAATGAAAAGAAAGATTTGCGACTAAAATAGAAGCACAAGAATGAAGTTAGGAAAGAACTGGAAAATGCAGATAAACTACAACGGCATGTTAGCTCTTGGTAACATCTGATAGGATGAAAGCCTATCAGATGCAACAATCAGAAGCAAGCAAGCAACATTTATACTTAGTATCCTTTTTAGAGGAGAAAAAAAATCAATGTAAAAACATAATATACAATTAATTAAATTAGGATGTATTTTACCAACAAATAATTAGTTAAGGAAATAAAAAGGTTCTACCTGTGTCTGAATTGCGATCTTCATTTCTGGATGGACTAATAGTAAAAGGAAGTTTACGTTTCATGGAAGACTTTTCTTTCATCTCCTTCCCCACATCACTCCTATCCACTTTTGGAGTTTTGCTGTAGGATGCAATCTTGTCCTTGCTCTAATATAAATAAAAAGTATACTAAGTAATTTTTGCATAAAGCAGAATAGTCTCATAACGCATACAGACGGAAAAGACTGGTATGTGAGAGCGTATGTGCTTGTGAGTACATGTATTACATAGTAGCTCATTCAAAAAGTTTTCAAAGTAACCTTACTAAAAATAATCAATAACATTTCTTTCTTTTTAAAGTGAGAATCTTCTCACTTCAGTATTATATCTACTTCCAGGTGCATCACTGTAGAACTGCTGTTCACTATTAGAGCCTTGATTAATAATCACAGGAACAATACAAATTGGACAAGAGTTTGCCAAGTCTTAGAACCTTTAACGACCACCCCCATTTGCTTCCCTGGCTATAGCATAATAATCACATTAAGAGTACATTAAAAGACCAGGCTGCAATTCAGACTGAATAGTAACACAATAACAAAAACCTCTAACAACCTTCCCCTGCCCCACCCCATACCCAAATCCATCCATATACAGAGCTGCCCTTCCATCTCAACAAGGATAATAGTGTAGTGTATCATGTTCTGAATCAACATTTACCAAGAACGTAAAAAATCTATAAAGAAATTTTATTTAACTGGTATCAAATTCATTTAAAAAAAAAAACACAGCTATTTGAAATTTTTAGATGCATAAATCTGGGACTTTTTTTTGCTTATAAAACATTTTATGATAAACAGAAAAAAACAGGATGGGCACAATAACAACTTATGTTTGATTATTTGATAATCTAGGAGGTTGAAGCATGGAAGAGACAGCAAGTTAGTAAGATGACTGCTTAAGAGAACCCTCTGCAAAGCCCAACATTTTTGTATACCAATCAAGAGCGAATGCAGAGACACGACATTTTCTCTCCATTATGTGCTGCAGAAATACATTATTCAGCTACCACAACTCCACAGCTCTATATTATTCAACAGATGATTGGGTGAAAACACTAGCAGATTCATTTTCTAAAGGTAGGAGAGGAACATACACTTACTTGCCAATCAGCGAAAAACAAAAGGCTGCTCCTTTGTGCTTTTGAAGCAAGAAGTTAAAAGATTTATTCTGATTAGAGGAAACTAGAAAGCAACTTGAAGTAAAGGTACTATTCTTAAGAGCACTTTTCCTTTATTTCAAAACAAAGGCAGGTGAGAAGAGTAGTTTGATTCTATCATCTCATGCTCTAAGTTTAAACTGTTGGCAAGAGGATAGGAAGGAAGGATTACAAAAAGAACCCCCGAACAACCCCCCTCCATGGTTCAGAAAACAGATGTCTGTACCAGGGAAATCACAAAGATGAGTAGGGATCAGTTTATTTAAGGAGAATTCCTGCAGCAACAGGCTGATGGCCCCAGAGAAACCTATATTCACTCCAAGTTTGGAAACCTGGAGAAAAAAAAAAAAGCAAATAATACACCCCCTGCCCTCCACCCCCACCAAAACATGCCAAAACCCCAAATAAAACCCACATACCAAAACCAACCCTCTCCCAAACCCTAAAGGAAACAACAAACACCTCCCCACACCTTTTCCCCTAAACTCTTGGGAGGTCAAATGTGAATGCTATTACCTTTGAAGGAAGCTAAACAATCTAACATAACTGATCATTAACCACTGCAAATGCATGTATAAATTGACAAGGACAGACCCAAGCTACATTAAGTCCATTCCGATTTCTTCCACTGCACTTAAGTTTTCTACTTCAGCCTAGTCTCACCAGGAGCATTCATTCCTTGTTCCAAACAGCTTAATCAAATTATTTCTCATACGTACTTATAAGAATCTCCCACAACACGATAAAATAGTATAGAATTTTTATTTCTTTCTTTAGAATATTATCTTAGTTACTATGCAAAAGAAAGGACCAATTAAAAATAACTTAAAATTTGTGAACAAGAAACATTCAAGTAATTGGTTTAACCTCGTTTTGTAGAAAAAAAAAGGCAAGTCTTTTCCAGTTGGAAATCCCTAAAAAGCGTCATTTTTTTGGAACTAATTTGTTCCAAAACTAATTAGTAGGTGCTCAAAGACACACAAGCTACTTAAATAATTTGATAGCTGCATATTTATTCTTGTGTATATGCGCTACGTAAAATATGACTGATGCGCTACTTTTTTTTTGATAATCACTGAATATTAATTCATGTGATCATCTAGTTAGAAGAAGAGACTGTTCTAAATGTATACTTTCAGATAGATAAAAATACAATGAAAGAATTTTCACTGAAAACTCATAACAGCCTCCTGGATTCAACTTCAAGTAAAGGAAGGCAAGAGGAGGTAGCAAACCCTGTGGTTTAGAACATGCACTTCAGCTTCAAGAGTGAGCATTCACTGTTTCACCTGCTTCTGGTCCTGTGACAGCATGGACATCTCTTTTTCAGGGTCCAAGAAAGGTTCAAAATTCAGCCTGAGTAGGTCTATGGATTAGTTTCATGTGATCCACAAAAGCGAACTAAAACGAAGCTGACCTCTTTTCTACAGGAGCCTGTAATTTAGAACATCTGTGGATCTTCTAAGGAAGTTCATTAATCTAAATGGAAAACTACTGACCAAATAAAACACTGAATAAAGACAAAATAATGTTCAGATCCACAAACCATTGCTCCAAAGAGAAATGCATTGCATACTCTCCACATCCACTACACTTAGAGAGTATTTAATATCTTTAGACTACAAGAAGAGACAAGTAAAGGTTATTTATCCTTCCACTTAGCATCTAACTCCATGCCAGTCAGCATAATTAAGTCTCAGAACAAACTGCCCAAGGAGACTGGAATTTCCACCAGTCAAGGCTTTAAACAAAAGGTCTGGCCAAGGTTTGTCAAGAACCAAGTACAGCTTATCGTGCTCTGGGGCAAATGGATGAACCGGAGCTGCACAGCTCAACATTTAACGCACACCTCACCGGAAGGTGTACTAACAAGAAGAATTTTCTACATCAACAAAACCATACTGGTGTGCTATGATGAGGACATCTATAATCTGTTCAACAGAAACAGTCTCAGAAGGCTAACAAACAGCAGTCTGGACAATCTCTCAATATCCCATTCCAGCTCTATTTTCTGGTACATCTACAATCAATGACAATACACAAAAGGAGACAACATAGTGCCATATAATCTGTAATCTAGCAGATGTACGAAACCTTAGTAGAATGAATATTCTTTTTCTGCCTATCAAAGATAATTACATACTGAAGCATGTTCTGCATGGTATTAAAATGGCTTTGGGGACAACTATTGTGGAGTCTTTTAAGATGAGATTTATTTTTCTACAAAATGAAAATGCGTTCTTTGGACCACAGATCTACCATTTACTTCCAGACTTTCAGCCATTTAAGTTCTAAAGCATAAATTCAGATAAATTAAAATTTCCTTATGTTCTCATCTTTATAAAATATCTCATGCAAACACTGAATGATCTACCTACTGTACAGTCTTATCAATTCTTATTTTATGTTCCCAAGGCAAGCAACCGAAATAGAAACACACGTACCCTAAAGCATATATGATATCAACTAATTTTATTAACATATTAATGGATATTTATGAATATTAGTGGAATATTACTCCATGATTGTTTTTAAGCTCTCAAAAGACAAAAATTTAGCTAATTCATGTAGCTACTTACTGGTTGTTAGAACAGCATAGTAAGTATCAACTTTCGCTGAACAATTAAGTCTTGTAACAACACTAACTTTAGGCTATTCCTCAGTTCAAGAGCTAAGCTAGTTGCACAACCAGTAAGAGCTGAACATTTTATCAGCTATGAAAGGAAAAACAAGCCCTGCAAGTATTTTTCTTTTGTCTTAACATATTAACCATTTATACCATATTTTATTTTAGCTATAACAGTTTTTTATTTAGAGAAGGATACATATTTTTCTTAGGGAGTGGTATCATTCAACATTACATTCATTTCTGAGATGCACTGTTGTATGTGAAAATTATTTCACATTAAGACTCCTCTGCCCACAATGCATCTATGAACATATAAGGGAACACTTATAATTAAACTACCTATCTTCTGTTCATTTAGTCATAGAAATTAAGCTCCAGAAGTAGTCCAAAGATATTGTTGCACCAATAACAAACGTGTATTAGTGGACGCAGAGGTAAGAACAAGTTTAGATCCTAAAGTGAAGAAGTGGTTTGACTGCACTATTCTACGAAAAAATTAAAACAGAAAGCCAAAGCTACATGAAAAATAGTTAGAATGCATTTTTTCGTATTAAGGACCACTGCCATTGTCTGAACGTTGAAGACTCCAGGGTCTTTTCATACTACTAGACAGTGGCATCCCTGATGGCACAGTAAATGGTCACTCATTAGTCACACAGTACTGAGGAAAGTGTGCAGACGAGAAATTCTCCAGATTAATCAAGACACTTCAACATGAAAATGCTCCACTAAAGCAAAATTTTACTTTTGTATTCTTTATACCTGCAGCATCATTACCTCCTTACAGTATTAACTAATCTAACCTTTTCATAAGAAGTTCTAATCCTTAAAACACTATTGTTTTTAAATTCATGATTACAAATATGTAAAGAAAAATCTTTATCTGTTTTACAGAAATTCCCACTACTTTCTAAAGATACTTCACTTAAAATTACCACTATCCATTTGGCCTGATCCATCTTTACTTCAGTTTCATGTTTGTGTGTGAGATACAGACTTGCCTTCATGATTTTCTATGCTTCAAACTCCAATTTTAGCGTTACCCTATTGTCTGTTGAATTTCAAGTAATTTTCTAGGCCGAATCCAAATGATTATATTTTGGCAATATTTTGTCTATTTTTTTCTAATACAGGAAGAGAAGCTGCATAGTATTCAAGGGCCAGCTAAACACTTCTGCCAATTGCTTGTTCACGTGTTAAAGAACAGTGTATGGGATTTAAGTGACTATTTAATATCTTAACCATATATTCAATTTTTCTCAAAATAAGGGCAAAAGCAACCAAACTGCATTTATTATGCCAAAAATGTGAATGTTAACTGCAACACTTACAAAATTCTGTAATGTTATTTAGGATCTCACCTTTTCAGTTTTATTTATTCTTTTTATTTCATACAACCCCAAAACAAATCCTACATTATTCTCAAATTACATCTCAAATTACATGCTATTCCAAGGTGGATAGTGAGCAAGACTGAACACCACAATGCGAGCAGTTTGTCAGTTTACTTTTTGATATCAGTGTAATATTAGTCCACCATTATGTTTCCACAGCCATGTCCTCGGTCAAACTTCCACCTCCCCCTGGGCTTTAAGATGCCAGTGAAGGCAGGATTACTTAGAAAATTAATCTCAAATACTGAGCAAGGTAGAATCTGAACCCAACATATTTGTCCATATTTCTAATTAGTGTACTGTACAGTCTTAACAACATGCATTTCCTCGTTAGAGCAAACAGATAAGGACAAACCTCCACTAGAACCAAAGTGACAATGAAAGGGTTTCATGTGACTATCAAAAATAAAATGTTAACTTAGTCCTTTCCAAATCAAATGAAAATTTGCCATATTTCCACCTCCACTATCTAGTGGTTAAATAAAGGACATCGTGTTCACCCTTCTGTTCCCTGGAAAAATTATCAACTTCATTCATAAAGTCTATTACCTTTGTGTAGCTCTCTTTTGCCAGAGTATATCTGTGTTTCAGAAGCTTACCTAACTTTTGCATAGATAGGATATTGGTGTTAAATGGCTCAGCAGACATACACTGCTACTGTTGTTAGCAGAAAGGAGACAGTTTATGGGGATCAGAGGCAGGAGATTACTGGACAGGAGGCTCTCAAGGCAACCAGCAAACACTGAACTGGGTGCAAGGGTCACTGCTAAGGCAGCTCCTTTGGCAGTGGCCACAGATTCAACAGCCACTCTGGACACCAGCATCATTTTTCTGCCATAGTAGCAAGCAACAGGGAGAAGAGGTGAGAGGAAAGTCGAAGGTGGAACACAGAAGAGGAAAAGGGGCCTCAGAAGTAAAATCTTATTTTGACTAATTGATTTGTTTTCAACTCAGACTGTAGAGCTCTTTGTATGTAAAATTCAGAGCTTATGGATGAAGAAAGCAATTTGAACTATAAAAATATGAACATCTATTTGTATACATTCAAACCTACAAACAAATGCATTCCAAGCGATATCTTTAGCATAGAAACAGGGGAAAAAGGAAATGTAGAACTTGATGTATTCCAGAAAACCCACTATTTCTGCCTGGATGAAAGTGAAAAGATGAGAACTCATTTTAACCTGTTCTAGATTTTTTAAAATTATTTTTTAATTAAAAACACAGATAAAACTTGAAAAAAATGACAAAGGTGGTTTCCTAGCATGAGCAGCAATTGCTTATCTTCATGATTTTCAGGTGTCAGAAGTTTTTTTTTCCAGAAATATTGCAGCATCAAGATGAGAGTTTATTAAGCCAGAAAATATTTTTATTAGGTAAATAAATAATCAAAAAGCTTTACAAAAATGTAACTCATTTATTTACAAGTAAATAAGTAAAAAGGCGGTACTGAATACCACTAGATTTCATTGCAGCAGCCTTCCTATTCTTCCTGCTTTTAGGTCCCAGAGATTTCCCCCTCTTTCCCAGTGTTGAATTTCCCAGTATTTCAGTTAACTTGACTATATGCCAAACAAGAACAAGAAGGAAAATAAATACACATTTTTTCATCCCTTTACTAGTAAGCCAATTTTCTCTCCCCATTTTATTTTATCTTCTTCCTCAGCTAAGTAATTTATCACTGTTAGCAGAAATGACTACCTTTACCTTACTTTACTGGGACCCATAAAACAAACTGAGAAGAGACTAAAAAGCCTAATGTTTTGTACAAATCTTTTTGGAAGACATACATGTTGAAGCAGATACTGGATCTTCTAAACTTTTCCTATTTTTTCATCTCCACCTGTCTTATTCATCAAGTGGTCTTCCAGTAAAGACAGACTTCAACAAAATAGTAAGCATGAACCGCACACCATCTCATTTTCTAAAGAAGATAGCTTTAAATATTATTTGGGAGCTAAATTGATTCTGTCTCCATAGGGCAATATAAAACTTATAATTCACAATACAGAATATTATTCTATCTTTTCTTATTCATTACAGCTAAACTATAGTTGTTCATTGTACAAGTGTACCACACACACAAAACGGAGATCTGGGTTATTTGCAGCTTGCCTCTAGAAGTTCGAAAATACTAGGATACTTCACATTTATGAATAGACCACCTTTTAGTATTACTGGACCTCACATATCCCTTTATTTTCCAGCACTCAAAAATGGATTGTACATTTTTTAACGTGGACTCACTTGTACAGGAGTCACTGTCAACCCTTCTGCAGCATTTGGCTTTCAAGTCCTCCCAGAGGGAACGAGTTCCTGTGTTACAAAGGAATCTGAGTAACTTGTGTTTGCTCATTGGTCTGTGCTGTCACAGGCCTTCAGAAATGTCTCACGTGTTTGTCACAGAGACTAAGACACTGTAAAATTAAATATGAATCCTTGCTCTTGTGAGCGTATAAAGATTTCATTTGATGTAAGATATGGAAACTATGCACTAACTTGCATAAAAAAAAAATCAACATATCCAGCTTCCTTTTGATCTAAGTTGTAAGCTACAATAAATTCTGTTCCCTAATTTAATTTAGGCATGAAAGCATGTAAAAAAAAAAAAAAAAATCGCACTATATATTTTTTTCTCTGTACTCAAGATAGCAGAATATAGATTCTTATTTATTTCTTCCCATTAAGGCAACAAAAACTGTGCTTTTCACAGTGCTTTGTTCATAAACACAGGCTTTTCATTTAACCAAAATCAAATGGACATGAATATAATTTCATTACCTTTCTTGCAGTTGGTTTTTCCACCATGGTGCTGTCACTGTCAGAATTTTCTATTTGAGCTGTTTTTGTAGATGCAAATTTGGGCATTTTATAGCTGTTTAGCTAGCTGTAGCTTGTATCAGTGGGTTCATCGTGTGTCTGAAAAACACAAAAAACACCAAAACCAGCATTATATAAATATAAAAATTAAAGTGTCATATCCAGAAAAGTGTTCTTATTGCAGATGGCAGCAGAGCTGAATTGCACCCCAAAAAGGCGACCAACAATAACATCTGACTTCAAGCACCCTTCTCATCTACAGCTTCCACCCTGGGGTGAAAACCAAACTGCTTAACAGAAACATGGCTACTGCTGCAGACAGTGTCATTGGAAAACCACAAAGTCACCTGCTGAACTGCCTCATCCTTCTAACCTACCTCTTTGGCAGACTTAAAGCTTTCAGGCATTTGACAAGTCATTGCTGTTCATATGTCACTTTGTTTTACAGGTAATAAGACTGGGAGGATGCACAAAACCATTTCCAGCAACACCATCAACAAAAATCTATCTTTCTAGCCAGGGAAACGGAAATATTGTCTACCTAAAGTATTTTAGAAAGGTGGTCAAATCGTGGTGATATGCTATCCTATCTGATGGAACAAAAGATACATGTTAGAAGAAAAAAAAAGCTTTTAAAGGTTAGACCTGGAAGTAGAAACCTTAATTCCCACTATCTAGCAAATCAATCACAGGAGCCATCGCTACAGATATATGTGTATATAAAGCTTGAAGACCTCTGTGGTGTTTCATCTCTGGAGCACACTGAGTAAGCATCTTTACAGAGTCACATAATAGAAGTTTGATTTTCCCACATTACTTTTGGTTGCACTTTCCTACTCCAAGACAAGCCCAGTTCCCTCCTAAGAAAAAAGGAGGAGGGCACTGGGCTTGTTTAGCTTGGAGAAGAGAAGGCTCCAGGGAGACCTCATTGCGGCCTTCCAGTACCTGAAGGGAGCGTATAAACAGGAGGGGGAACGCCTGTTCACACACGTTGATAGTGATAGGACAAGGGGAAATGGTTACAAACTAAGACAGGGGAGATTTAGGTTGGATATTAGGAGGAAGTTTTTCACTCAGAGGGTGCTGAGGCACTGGAACAGGTTGCCCAGAGAGGTTGTGGATGCCCCATCCCTGGAGGCATTCAAGGCCAGGCTGGATGTGGCTCTGGGCAGCCTGCTCTAGTGGTTGGCAACCCTGCCCAGAGCAGGGGGGTTGAAACTAGATGATCTTTAAGGTCCTTTTCAACCCAGGCCATTCTATGATTCCCATTCTATGATTCTATGAAACATTTTTAATACCTGACAGGAAAAGCCAGGTTGTCCTGAAAACTTATGTCAGGAGCATAGCAGAAGACTGCTCTTCACTTCCAACACTGCCAGCAATATATAGTCTAGTGCTTTTTAGCATTATTCATTTATCATCTTTTTAAGAACTCCAAAGTTCTTACTATAAAGAAAAAAATGATGATAAACTAAAAAGCCAAAATATCCTCTCAACACACTAGAATTTTTACTACACAACTCATTAAGTACTATGATAAGTGAGTTTAGATACAAAATCTGCAAATGCTATCAATTCTAAATAGCAAACAAGGAATAGAGAAGAACTAACATTTCTCTTCACATTCTACATTTAGGGCAATTGTCAAAATAGGAGCCAAAATGCGATGGGAACAAGCAGGGAAAACTCAGCTCACTACAATGCACAAGTAAAAGACTGAAAAAGAAAGCCTGACAGATGACATTAGGACTTAACCTAAAGAAATCGGTATCAAGAACTCTCACTTGACTTGGAGAAGCTCATGAGCAATCATCTTCAAGTCTCCAAAAGGTGTGCTGTTGATTCTCTCTCAGCCACTCTGCTCAGGCTTGTTAAGAGTCGAGCATATTGCTAAGGCACTGTGAACTGCTCCTCATATATCCCCAAATCCAGTAGGAGATTTGTGGCTTAGCTGAGACTCAAAAGCCAGTTCCAGCTCTGGGTGAAAACCAAGAGATCTAGAACAAAAACACGGCCTACAGCAAGAACAGGGTCACAACCAGAAATCCCAAAGTCATTTGCTGAACTCATTCATCTGGCTTGCACTTGTAAGAGTGCCTGAGAGGAAAAGGTCATGTGAAAATTCAAACTGCGTTTGACTTCACTTTAAAGCTCCTGATGTTTTATGGGCCTTTTTGAGCTGATGCATCACGCTACAAATATTTACAGGATCACAGACTTGCTGGAAGATGTAGTAATTTTTTTTTTCTTTTTTTTTTTTAAATCTCAGCTAGGTGTTGTTTTAGGTGTGACATTTCTATTATTGCTTTAGAATTAAGATTTTGGAATTATCATACAGAGAATGATCGTCTGCTGTTACAGGATGATGGCCCACTATTTTGGTTCAACACAGGTAATTAACAGCAGAGACTGGTACTTTCTCTTTAGTGCATGCTGGACCTGACACCCAAAACTCTCAGATTCAAACAAACTTCTACCCCTCCACACCCTCCAGAAGACCTAAACCTATGTGAAATTCTCTTACAGAGTACTTGGTTAAGATGAATACCGTTGTACACTACAAAGTAACATCTTACCTCCTTATTTTTCCATAACAGGAAGGGAAGAACAAGAGTGGAAGAAAAGTTCAAAATGCCCACTCCCAAAGTCAGAAAATTAGGAAATGCTGCACTACAGTCTGCTCCTTTCCTCCCCCCTTCCCTCACACCTGAGTATTTTTCTTTTAACATTAACCACAAGTTTATGAAAAACAGGAAGAGCTTAAATAGAAACTCTCACATACAGTAACCTGAATCTTGTCTTCGCTATTATGTCAAAAGCACAATATTGTGAAATTCCTACTATTCCACTCTTACCCAAGACATAAGAAACAGTAGTGTATCCCCTCATTTAGAGAAGGGTCAATAAGATTTATACAGCACCACTGACATGGAAAATAATCATTCATTTTTAACTGACATTAAAGCGCACTTATTTGCCTTTTTGTTTTCCTTGTTTTTTGTAACAGTTGCAGGAAGAAAAAAAAAAGGTTATCAAGGCAATGGAGAGTACTTCTAGAATTAGTTTCCTGTATTTTACAAAAAATATTTCTTAATGCTAAAATAAGCACGGAGTTAGTATCTTCACAGACAGCTAATACCATGCCGATTACCCCCCACACACAGCACTACCACAACAGCAAGTATTTCTGTTTGGGTGGGTTTAAAAGAAAAAACAAAAACACGCATGCCACAAAAATGCTTTTGCTCAGTTAGGCTCTCAAATCCTAAGTTTTGGTTGCAATAATTCCCAAGCTAAACTGTGCAGTAAACGCTTTTGAAAATAATAAAAAAATCATTCCAGGAACAATGATGTTCATAAACTGAAATTGTTGTTCATCACTTGATTTTGAAACTGTAACAAAATGGCCTGTACGTTCTTCCTGTTAATATCTGGACATATCAGCATGATCACAACTACTTTAAAACTGAGCAACAACACGTAAAAATTGTCTTTATTTTACCAAAATATTTCTCATCGCATATTCTGCCATTTTCTTTCCTTCCTTTTTCTCTGCTACTTGACCCCCTGAAACTACCCCAATGCTGCTCTGCTCCTCTCCCCTGCCTGGGCTGGATCGCCTCCCCTCTCCCTTCTGCTTCTGGCAGAACAGAGCCCACCTTCAGGAGCTCCCTGAAGTCCAGTAGCCAAGGCAAGGCTTCCCAATGTGGCCCTTCAAGTCTTGCTACATAGTTAGCTTTTTAAAAAATGGTAGACAAAACAAAGGCAAGCTACATGTATCACATTGAGGGCAAGAGGGTGATGGAAACATTTTCAGGGTAAATGTAAGCTAAAAGTATTTTTTTTTTTTAATAATAAACTTACCACAAATAATGTAGCCATAAATACAACTTTGAAGTTGTATAATCACTAACACAAATGTAAGGGAATGAAAAAGGAAAGCATAGGGTGTTTCCATTCTGTTCACCACATGATCGAAATCAAAAGTGAATCCATTCAGTTCTTGACCCCAACTTAATTATGGTTTGAAGAGAGAGAGAGATCACAAGAAGCTTTGGGAGATCACAAGAAGTTACCCATCGCATACTGGATTATTAAAGCAGATTATTAAACCATTCCAACTATCGCACTGAGACTATGGCTGTGTTTCCATTAAATGTTTTATGTACCAGTTTGCTATTTTACAGTCCGAGGGTGAAATGCTTTTTAGGCGGACAACACCTCAAATATTCCAGAAAAATGTACATTTTGTGAAAGGGGAGAGTTGTTTCTTTCATGACATCACTACAGTCCAGCAACGTAAGCAAACTATTCAACCTATGATCACGTAATGGATACTACCGCAAAATTCAGAACCGACAAAGCGACTTTACTAATGCTTTTACTTTATTTACCTTTGCCTGCAAGTTCAGTGCCATTTAAACTCATGTTCTGAACACAGGCAACAGACACTTGCATTCCAAGTTGAAATGCAGAACACTAGCAGGTTCTTCCAGGGAAACCTCGATCTGCCTGCTTGGAGTTTCCTTCAGGGGTGTTTCTTAATGCAATTACTGGTTTATCGCAAAGTCTTGATGGTCTATTTCAAATCAGCAGAACCTTAAATTAAAAGTTATAGTCTTTACATTCAAATTATTCTCCTTTGTCAAAACACTGTCAAAACAAGCAGTTTCATCGCTTCGTCTGACAGACGGCCACAACTGTGCTTTTCCTCTAACAAGCGGATCCATATCATGCTTTCAATAAAACATAAAAACTGCGTCCTGCTACAGAAACTTCCCTGCATATAACAAAATCAGATACTCTGACTTCTTGGTCTTTATATTTGGATGTCTTTCCTGCACATTTGTTATCAGTCGATGTCCTATTATTTGAAATACTGCGTTAAACTTTTCTCTCAGTCATTTTTCACCTAAAGCAAGTAAAAAAACCCCTATTTTTAATTAAAGTAACAAAGGTAAGCACTTTAACAGATCTACAGACAGTGATATTAAAAAAAGATAGGATTATTTGATCTAAAACAAACCAACAAAACCAACACCAAAAAAAGTTCAGATAACTACCTACAGAAAATTATGGTTATAATAAATCCCTAATACCTTCAAGTTACTATATCAGATTTGTATAAGCTTACATCTAGCAGTAACGAAAGGGCATGCCTTCACGCATGTAACAAAACCAACAAAGAACTGAGGCAGTACTCCAACAGAGCCCCTGCCAGTGTTGTTCAATCCCCTTCTACAAATTCTTGCTTTCAGCCCAGTTTCCTGAGAAACTGAGGCCCATGTGATTAAGTTACATGCATATGGATGATTCACTGATGATTTTCAAGCCTGTGGATGGTTTTGTTTAAATGTGACAGCAGGGAAAAGTTTTCAAAGATATTAAGCACTTCCAAATTTCATGGAAAAAGGTGGCTGGCAGAGAATAATTATAATCATCTGTCACTGTTTTCCCTGAGGGAAAGTTTCAGTATGAGCTTCATACCATACTGCATATAACAAAAATCCACATGAAACGGCCCTTATAAACCACTTTTCTTTCTTTCCCCCAGTTGCAGGGGAAAGTTTTGGTTGAGACTTGCATGTTCCCAGTCAACCAACCATGCAACAAAACCTCTATGAAATTAAGCATCACTTGCCTAATTATTCCAGGATGTCTTCATCCTAACACATACAGCAAAAAGTTACATGATGCTTAGGGAAGGTTTTCTTCGGTACCCTGATGTACAGCTGATCTTGAAGGTTAGCTGACTGCCATTATAGCAAAGCAGTGGAGCACAAGATTAAGAGCAGATGGGTTAATTTCCAAGATATTGCATTTACCCTTGAGCTCTAGAATGCATTTGCATTTAAAAATGCATGGGAGCTAGCATAAGGCAACCCTTCTAACTACCTTCATTCTTCAGTATTTCCCTCATCTTTTTATCTGAAGAGGAAAAAACAAAAACTCTCTTCCAATAGGGATTTACTCCAGACCAGCAAACAGTGAATCAACTGTGCAACATTTCTGCTATAAATATTTGACAGGAGTACTTCAGAATGTTTTGCTAAAATTAAGCTTATGTAAATGACAGCTGAGGCTGCATCTACATTAGCAAGAAGTGCAGCATATCAAGAGCGGATCTCTAGAGTACAACAGCTGGTAACAAAATTTCAGAATTTACACCACTCATATTTAGCAGTTTTGCTCTAGAGAAGTTCTAAGGCACATTTAGTACACGGGACTGCACTAAAGGCTGGAGCACACTCAGCTCATTCCTGAACTCAGCTCAGTTTAGCTTTAGCCAGGAGGGATCAAGCTTGAAGGTCCTCTGTAGAGCAAACTGAACTACAGCAAGGAGAGATGACGGGGACAGTCACTCTAAAGGTGTGTTCCCGATTCAAACTAAGACGCTGATGTAGATATCCTCTTCAACATCTCCTTCCTCCCACACCCCAAGACTTTCTCTCTTTCAAATCTATTTACAAATGACTGGTCTGACCTAGATCACGATGCTATTAAACATCTGTTATGAAAAGGAAGAAAACAGTTGGTGGACGAGTACAAGAGAGAGAAGCCTAAGAGCAGCTGAACCGAGGGCAAGGTAGGCAAAAGCCAGCATCACGTATTCTGCTCAGAGAAAGCCAGTCCGTATGTGCACATTGGCTAACACCAATGTTATCTGTATTCTGGTGGCAGCTGAGGTTAATGCACTTGGGCAAAAAGGAATGGATATAGTACAAAGGACCAAAATCCACAGAAAAATGACCATTTAAAAAGGAGGCTGGGACAGTGGGGAAAGAGACCATTCAGGTCTGAGCATGCAGAGCTGCAACATACACTAGGAGGCAGGAAAGGCCAGTAGTACAGAGCTGGGCTTTTCTGGCTCAGAAAGTTAAGCACCCCATCTATGAAAAGAAGAGCTGTGTTTTGACCTGATGTGTCCCCTGCACCATGCCTGTGAATGAGGAGTAAAGCTTCGGATGAGCTAAAGAGAGAATGCAACTGTGATGAGGAAACAGCAGAGACACAAGCTTGAGAGAACAAGTAGGAAAGGACTGTGCTTGGGAGGAGAGCACAGGAGACCCCGTGATCAACACGCAAAGACTTTTTTCCCCCACAACGTGGAGCACAAGACAGAAATACCTAAGCCTCTGCATTCCTGTGGCCCTGTAAAAAAGCACAAGCATTGCATCTCCTTTTAGTTGTAATGGAGAATAACAAATGGAGAATAATAAATGGAGAGTAACTCCTTGGATAGACATACTTGTAGAAACAAAGGCTTAGATGCTGGTGATGTCTCACGAGAACATCAAGATGAAAGTAGAGGTCAGGACGTTGCCCAGGGCATGCAACATATTTGCCAATAACGGAAGAGCTGGACTAGGTAGCCAATGCACTTCTGAGCTTAAGGAGGGAACTCGTGTATGGTTCAGTGTTTCATCTGAGCCCCGTTGGTGTAATTGTAACTGGACTTCACATCAGAACCAATAAATGCAGCTAGCAGGAGGCAGATGCTGCAAGAAACACTGTGTGAGCAGTAACAGCACTGGGAATGAAGCCAGGAAGAAGGCTGAGGGAGAAAAGATACAAAAAAAAGATGGAAGCCAGGTCTGCTTTAAGAAAGTGCCAGAAGGGGCACTATAGACCTAGACACCGAGCTCTTCTGGGTCCACCCCGCTTGTCTTTTTCTGTCTCTTCCCATCCCGCTCCCCTGCCCATTTTCTTCAGTGGGAATTACACCTCCCACTCTTATCTCACACGTCTTATCTTTTGCCATAGTAGAGAAAGATCCCAAAACAAGGTGTATGGAGGAACATCTTCCAGATAAGAGTTATAATTTCACTTAAAGGCATATTGTGACATTCTCACAATTTGTATATTCTCTGATCACCTGAAAATTAGCAAGTTTTGCGGGAGGAAGGTGTAAATCAATAGCAACCTGTCACAAAACAGACAGGTTCCCTGAATTATGCCCTGTAATACAACTCACTTCAGTGAAGTGAAAGAAGATCCCTCCAAAAGATGGTCAAGCCTTCTTCTCCTGCAAGAGAAAAAGATGCAAGCCTGCCATAAAAAATGGCCCTTTGAAGAGTAAGCCCGGCCTACTTAAAAGTCCCATTAGAAGAACATTAGACAACATACTATTCTGTAATTTCTAAGTGAATGGTGATTGTAACCACAAAAATATTAGTCTTTGTACCAAGGCTTTCATTGCAGAGGACTACATAAGCACAGCTATCCTATAATCATTGCAGCAGTTTATTTGATATTTGCAATGGAGACAATGAAAGGGCTCTTAAAGGCTTCATTTGAGCAAAGCAGTTCTAGGTCTCTGGTGCAAAGTTCTGTGAAAACAAAGGAAAAAAAAAAAAAAAGATAAACAACCTTCCTCTCAATCATTTAGCAACCAAGGCTGCTGCTGGTGTCCAGCACCCTAGCAGTAACATGCATAGCACTTTCTAAGTAGGGTTACTGAACAACTAACCTCCCAAGCTGCTGAAGTCAAAGCTAACTAGGTACAAGCTCTCTACAGAAATACATTTTTTCCCAAAGTTGATAATACATTAGATTTCCGCAGCCAGAATGGACTAATCATACACTTAAGTACATCCATACTGGCAACCCTGCCTCCTGCTACAGGCTAGAAGCACGCTGTCCTCTACAAGCTCAAGGGAAAACACACTCTGGACAACAGAAGATGAAATAAGAGGCTATTTGCATATCTTATACTATTTAAAACCAAATTTTACCGTCATCACTTCCTGAACATGGTGTGCACTAAATTACCAAATACAATGAACAGAACAATTTACCAGGCACTTTTTGCCCTTTGCTCCAGAGTATCTCATTGTACTTGCAATTCCGTTCTCTAGCAGTGAGCCGCAAATAAGCTCTGCTGGCTTCAGGTAGCACACAGGCTTAGTGTGTTGGAAAGAACAGTGCCTGAACAATACACGCCGTGTTTTTTACGGATGAAAGATGACAAGGAACGTTTTCATTTTGAAAATATTCACAAGCTCTTTCACATGTGATCATGACAGTTCACCCGTGCAGATTCCAATGTCAAAGTTACGGTGAAGGAACTGCGACCTAACACATACTCTCAAACTAACAGTGCCTAAGGCAACAGCCTGTTGTGGAATTAAGTGCAAATGCAGTACCCAGCGTGGACATGAGTCACAAATTTGGCAGATCTTGCAGCGTTTGACGATAAAATATGACAAAACACTCTTGGTCCAAAAGCGGGGAATTCTTATTAGAATTTTCCTTCAAGTCTTGCACAGTACTTGAGATGTCTGTGGCTAGAACATGCAACACTGAGATCAGTTTTACTGCTTTCCTACAACTATTGTGCAACCTCATAAAAAGTGCCTGATCCCCTTCCCTCCGCAATTCTCCCTCCAAGGTTTTGGAGGGTAAATTAAAGTCAAAGAAAATTAAAAAAAAAAAAACACACAAAACAGCCTAACACAAACATACCTTTTCAAAATGCCATGAGAAGACTTGGATGTGTGTACTTTGGAGACTCCTCAGGTCCTAGCCAGTATATGGAACGGACTACAGAGGGCTCTGTCCTATCCGAGGGTATTTCTACATTTTAATTTGAAATGTAGAGATACTTGAGATCCAAATATATTATAGAAAGATTTGGACAACATCTCTTTTTGTTTTTGAAAAACAAAATATTTGAACCTCGTTTTACAGAGGTGTCCTTGCACAGTGAAATAGGAATGGGCAGTGACTATTCACCATCTCCAGAACAGCTTTTAATATACTCCAAAGTACCCACTCATAGCATGCCAGACTATACTACACGGGGATAGGATGAGGTCCCTAAAAAACAGCTGACACTCAGGCAGCAAGAAAGATTTTCCAATACTTCAGCTGGAAGTCACCACTACTTTCTACCAAAATAAAGAATGTATCTAATAGTCTAGGAATTTCTACTAGGAAGAGCAAAAAATGAGAGGATATACAACTCTTTCCTATTCAGAAAAGAAACTAGGGTCTTTTCAGGGGTTTTGTTGTACTTGCCTACATTACTACCCAGAATGCCTCAAAATCTGTATTTTAAGAGCCTGAGTTTACCTGTGCTTGGTTTCAAGCTCCAGACATTTCACAACACTCTCCAAATTATTTTTAGTGCTAACTGTCGCACCTAGACTGGTCAGCTTCTTTCTACCAAATACACCGTATTAAAGAGCACGACGGTATCCTTGCTTTCTGATTGAATTTTAATGAGCAAGGAATTTATTTAACTAAGCACATGCTTACCAAAGAATACAAAAACTTCCAGAGTTATAGAATAGTTAGGGTTGGAAAAGATATCCAAAGGTCACATAAGTCTCTTAGTGGCCTGGTCACAGACATTTTCAACTCCCCTCCTACCTTACAAAGAGCAGGTTGAGTTTATTACCTGAACAGGAAAAAATTGGTAAGAGAAGCTCTGGCAAATACAAGCCTTCCAGTTCTTGACCAACTGTAGGTACCTATAAATCATGCAACGGGGTTATAAGCACCACATTGTGAACAAGAGAAAACTTTGGCCCAAAATTTAATTTACAAAATCTCCTTCTCTGATTTAAAATACCACACACCAGCATGCCTTTGAGATTTGTTGCATGCGTTGACTTGAATTTTAAAGATACTGTAGGTAGATCATCCTCCAATAAGGGCTGTGTCTGAGCATGAGATTGCTCCTCTGTCATATCACATCCCATCATTAGAAATGCGCCCATGACTCTTTCAGTTTGGATGCCTGTAATGTTTTCTTATAACTACACTTACAATAAACATCAACAAAAAAAAGAACTGAAACTGGTATTGCAGTAGTGCTGGACGTGTCTCGCCTCACACTTCTAACTAAAACTCCATCATCTACCTGTCAGAATGAAACCAACAGGCAGGCACTGATTTGCTTCTGAAAGTAAGAACAAGACAAGAGAAAACAAAAAGGTTTTACAACTCTCATTTTATTTATACTTGTTCAGACTTCAGCAATATTTTCACTTGCTAAACATTCCTTTTAAACTGAGCCACTGGTTTAGCCCTGAGTGCCCCTGCTGAAGTGTTTTAAGTAACACTCAAGACAAAAAGTGGACTTCAACCTTCTGCGATCATTCTTACTACTAGCGATCACAGACAAACCATCACAGCAATTGAAGAAACTTGCTTCTTTTGCTGTACGAAAATTTTTAACAACCTGATGAAGTTATGAGGAACCACTGACCAAAAACACGTAGAAAGCTTCATTTGCTTCCGGAGAAAGATAAATTATTTGTCACTCATACCACAAGTATTCCCTTCTACTTCAGCTTGCCTTGACTTCTACCTTCTCAGGGGAAGGAAACAACCTTTAACAAAAAGGAGGACTTATCGTGGGCAACGCCATAGAACCTATTAGCCATAAATTAAAACTAGAACTAAGAAGGTTTAGGCTTCCTTGCCTTCATGGACATTAATTTGTTTTCATAATATTGATGGAAGATGAGAACTCTTTGTTTCCTTCATTTTACAGATGGCGAGTAAGTTCAGAGAAAAATTAAGGATGTTTTACTAATTCGCCATACCCATTATACATCAAGGACTTGATTTTTCAGAGTGTTTCATGTTACGTAGCACTTTATACTTGCTCAGACCATAGCTACTAGTGACTAGTTCCAACTTCTGTAAGCCACTCCTCTTCCCTACCTCGGCAAAAAGAAAAAGGTAAAACAGTCTCAAAGCAGGTAGCCACAAGCAAGGAAAACACATGTCAAATGCTCCTAAAAAGCCTGTGTTGTACAGGATTTACAAAACAGACAAAAGAACGCTAATTTTCAGGAGCAGTATTCAAATTTCTTCAGCGTGGGATCCTCTCCCTGCAACCTCTTCCTAAATTAGAGAACTTACTCCAGCCTCTGCAACAGGACTCCTCTTGGAGCAGTATCCTTGACCCCACAACTGTAATTTACGCCCTGAGATCCATCCTGCTCATTATTTAATGTGGAGTCTCCACCAAAAAGTCAGATTGTGATCCCATTCTACCACCTGCAGAATGGCAAACGATCAGTGCTACTCCAGTATATGGCAGACAGCATTTCTGACACAGCATAACGTAAAGGTTAGTGACATTGAGGTACACAAAAAGAGGGTATGCAAATATAGACAAGAACCCCTTGTTTCACTTTTGTAACACACTCCCATTTCCTTCCTTTACTCTCTTTAAAAGTTCCCAGTCTCAAAAAGGTTCCGAGATCCTCCCGCTGCAAATGTCACTCTGCACATCAAGGTTACGAAAAACTAAAAGCAACTTGTTGATATCAGACGTCCAAACTTGCATGTAATTAATTACTGTTTATATCTTGCCAAAGCACTGAAAATCAGAAAAACTAACATTTTGTCAAAATGTCCTTGTAGGTGCTATGCCAAACAATCTAGTCTTGCTCAGCATATAAGAGCCAAAAATTATAAGCGGAACGTGACAGAGAAAAAGAGAAGGTTCCCAACTATCTATAAATGACCTTTCATGTTTTTCCATGTAGATCAGCAAATACAGAAGAAAAAGAAAATGAGTATGTTACACTCTAGTTGGTTCACTTCTACTTTAACATCTGACAGTAGAACACAAAATACTGAAGCCCAAGTACCCAAAAAGATGTCGTTTTCAAAGGACTGGACACTCTCAACAACTCTACTTAGTTGTTTACTAAGAGAAATATACAGCATCAAGGAAGCATCTGTACAACAGGTACTCTGATTTACACCTACAGTTCTTCAGATATTTACATTGAGGACAAACTTTCAGAAGATAAATCCTACCAACATTAGAGTACAGCACTATCTATTACTTCAGAGAACACTTTGAAGGGCTACGCGCTTGCTTAATAGCGAAGCACGTGGCCTGGATATGTACATTACAAGTGAACTTGCAAAACGGTAATCTTAAGTAATACAATTTTCACAACAGAAATGAAAAAACCACTAGTTTTTCCACAAAAGCATAAAACAGTGGGACATTTGATAACAAAATGGTATGCCAGATTGTTCAAGAATGGCAGAATCAATAAGCCAGTACTGTCTTGCTATTAAAATAAATAAAAATTCTATCACCATTTTCTCTCATTTAATTTACTTTTAATACCCAAGAAAAATGCCGCATTCAAAGCATTTAAATTAATATTTTCTGACAAAACTGATTTTAAATGAAGCAGGTTAAAATACTAAAGCTGAAAGTTTGTGGAACCTGCATAACGTAGATCACATGATATTTACATCATAGAATAGTTTGGAATGATTCAGAAGCAGAATATCCTCCCTGATCCTGAAAGACTGGCGTTGAAGCTTCCTTTTATGCATATAGGTCGGTATGCATCCTCCCCCTAACCGGGAGGGGCAAGACGTAGGAAGCATACATTTAAGAATAGGGCTATCTCCTGGCATTAACAACAGAATGGAAACAAGCCAACAGAAGCATTCCCTCTCCCCCAAACAGTGATAAACCTGCCTTCCAGAAGTCACCGATACCGACTGCCATTTCAGTCGGGCTGGAGCGGCTCCCACATAGTGACAAGGGACACCATTCCTGCTGTACCACACACACCATCGCCTCAGCATTCCCTGCATTCCTCCGCGTGGGCCAGTCAGGAACTGCAGCCGGCTGCCAGAGCTCACGATGAACCTGAAGGATGTCTGTCAGGACGGTCTTATTCTCAAAAGCACTTCCCTACTCGCAGACTAACCCTTCATCTCTTCAAGGAAGGAACGAGGATTACTGTTTCTACGTATGGCTGGCTCTTCTTCAAGGAAATGCTGGCAAGAAACAAAACCGATAAATATGAGAGTACAAATACAAGTGGTTGAAGAAATACTTGTTGTTCTCCTTGAAAGGAATTCTGCAGGATCAAAAACATCCCAAGTTTCTTTTCATATGTTACCAATAGTCAAATGATTATATATGAAGAAATACTCTTATCAGTATTTATGCTCTAGTTACTTTTCCTACTTCTTCTGCGGAAGAAAATAAGGTCGTTTCACTTTCAGTTTCCCACTCACAAGCTTAGTCTGAGTTGCAGGCACTGGAAGAGACTTTCTTCAGTTAAGTTCCAATACAAACAACACAGAGTAAATACATTTATTTGTCTTTTCTTAAAAAAAAGAGAAATTAGAGACTGCATCTTTAATAAGTGAGATGAAGTGCAAAATCAATCTTATTTATGCAAGCAATCAGTCACTTAAAAAAAAAAGACAACTGAGAATCTGTATAGCAGAACTTGCAATGCACCACAGCTTTACAAGACTACCACACACAGGGAGCGCAACAAGAATGCATCCTCTGACTATTAAAAATGAAATTAGTCAGGAAAAATACATTACCTACAATAGTTGAAAAAAAAAGTTCTATCCCACATTTGAAAGAGAAAACGCTTGAGAGCTTTAGAATTTATCCAGCTTTCAGCTAGGAATCCCATCAGGCTAAGTAAACTTAGCAATATTTTCTTCACATTATTGGGCTGAATTCCAGGTTCAGCTGGTCATGGCTCCAAGCAATCTGCTCTATCCGAGCCCGCTCTGAGCAGGCGGATGGACTAGATGACCTCCAGAAGTGCCTTCCAATCTCAGCCAGGCTACGGTTCTGTTCCATGAATTAGAAATGCAGATGTTCTTTAACTCAGAGGCAGCACGTCCACCGGCAGTTCTCTCCTCCTACTGAGATATTCAGCATACAAAAAGGTTTAAGTCTTACATTCTCCAGCAACTTACGCCCTGTAGTCAGGACAACATTTATTCCAAGAAAGAACACAGGTGGCTAGAAAAACCTGCGTAGCTTGTGAGTACTGATGTCAGAGTCAAGTTAAATCATATCATTAAGACAGCTGTGTAGAATACACGCTGGGAAGCATCCTATTCTTGCTGAGGCTCATACCTTGCTGTCAAAATAAACAGCTACATGGAAAAAAACTTCATCTCCTTACTCTGAGAATTAGACATACATAAGCTTCCAGAGTGCCTGATAGGATTTCTCTTTATTCTAGATAGCCTCTCAAAAAAAAGGGGATTCTTGATCCTATAGAGGAAACCCATTCTGGGAAATAAAGGAGAGTCATGCTTGCCCAAGTACTCTGGCTGTCAGGAGCTGAAGACACTTATTGCAAAATCCATGATTAGTCCTCCCTTTTAATCTACAAGTCTAAAAAACTTGTATGTTCACAGGTGCTTCCTCTCGAGTCTTTTTTAGGATGAGCTACGGGTTCAAAGGAAGCACCTGCATAGATGTTTAACATAATGATACTCCCTTTAAGCTAAATGGAGAAGTGGAGATGTAAGCTTCGGTTTTGATCTACTGCTTATTCCCTAAAGATGCAACAAAATAAATCTGTCAGCTAAGAAAGACTATTCCTTCCGTACAGTGCCTACCAAAGAAACACTTAAAAGCCTTTCTGTCAGTACTTTGCCAAACTCAGGAAAAGCAAGCCTATCACCAATGCAGCTTCTAAAAAAATCTACATACCCTTTAGAAACCTAGTACAGATCTGCAAGCCAAGAGATTTCATATCCACTCTACACATTATCTCTAGAACCTCAGAAATTTCTACTTAAACCTTCATTAGCTTCACTGATAATTAGCTGACCTAGAAACAGGAAGACGCACAACTTACCTGTGGCAGTCCCAGAAGGACCACCACCTAAAAAACACCCAAAGGCCCTTCGCGGGCTAAAAACAGATGAACTGCCCAAGCTTACTCACAGTCCTTTGACTTTAGCAGGATTCAGCATGGGTAAATGGTTTGCTTGAGTGCTACTGTTTGTTAGTAAGATCTAGAACAACAGATGAAGAAAGAAAGAAAGCCTCTGACCAGACTTACAGCTCCCCAAATGGATAACAGGTTTTTTTGTCCTGGCTACTATGTGAAGATGCACAAAATATTCAACAGTCTTTATTGCCATCTCATGGCCATCACCACATATCACAGAAGTAATAGAACAAAATAACATTCCAGTTCCTTTACGGAAATAATTTTTCTTTGGGGAAAGAGATAGTGGTGGAACAGAGAATAACAAGAATTCCATTTGCATACAAGTACAACCATACAGAGCTGTAAAACTGCAGTGAGTACTGCGATTAACACTCAGTGTTTTACTATGTCATCTGGAAATTGAAGGGACTGGAAAGCAAAGAACAAGTTAATTCTCAAGATTAAAAAAAAAGAAAAGAAAAAGATTTTTAAGCGATATGGTTGTTAAGACCACATTAGAAGAAGAACAGATTAGCACTAGCACTCTCAAAAGAAAATACTGAGGAACGAACTTTCCTTTTCCTTCACCTGTAAGCTAGCAGTGAGAACCCAGATTACCACATTGCTGAGCAGTGTAGAACACCACAGAAGGTTGATTTCTCTCAGTTAGCATTCTTTGTTGCACATGATCTTGAACAGAACATAAGCCAGAGAAAGATACTTTGCAAACTGGCTAGGGAAGCTGTCTAATCAGAGCTTGGATAGCTTGAAAAGTCAGACACCTATTAAGTATGATGCAAAAGGCTTTGAAAAAGAAGGGAAACTGCAGGAAATGTCTCAATGCACACTTGTGCTGTCATCAAGTGACGGAACTTTCTCAGATTTCTCCCACAACAACACGCCTGGAACTGCAAAACATTACTTGGTTTCTGTTGCACTTAATACTTGCTGAAGCTTGGGGGGTGGGGGGGACTTTCTACCTCTTATTTTCCAGTTTCATGAATGCAAGACAGGGCAAGAAGAAAGCTGTTCCAACATCCTCCATCTCCACCAAGCTACTTGTGAGTGGAAAGCACATGACAGAGACAGGGAAGGAAATATCTCAAGCCTTCCTCCCTGCTTGCACTTTCAGTTTTTGCCTCTAATAGAAATCATAATTGCGTCTCTAATATTGACAATGGCTTTTCTTGGCACAAAACAATGTGAAACCAATCCCCTTGCAACATTGTAGCTACCTAAAGCACACTGAGCAGCACCCATGGAACTGCGGAGAGTTTCTTCATCTGCTGCTTGCAAAAGATAAAAGCATTTGCAGCAGATAAAAGGACGCTCCGCCAGATCCAGGGAGATAACCCAAAATAAACCAAGGCGAAGTCAAACTAACTCTCAAGGGCTCGAAGTCTCTCTTTAAATCAATGTTTAGGCTTTAAAGAAGGTTGCAATAAAGGCCCTCAACTGCATAGGTAAGCTACAAAGTATGGCTCAATAAGCTTATGGAGGAACTTTCCAAGACTTCTCTTGGTTCTGGAATAATCATGAACTGGTAAGGAAAAAAAGAGTATGCTAGCAGGGCTCTGACTTCTGTTATTCTGTTAATAAAACTATTCAGTGTCATAACACAAAATGCAAGATAGAGTTTGTGCTACTATTTATTTCATACCATCTGTCACTGGAGTCTGAGTAGAGTCTAATGATGTAGTTAAAAAATATAGTCTGGAGTCTAAATGACCAATCAACATTTATACTACTCCATCTGCAACAGAACATGCAAAAGAAAGAGTGCCAAACATTCATGCCCAGCCCACCTCTTCACAAGATCAAAGAAAGTCAAAAGTAGGTTGTTCTCAGTGTGTGTATTAACGTTGTGGTAGCAGGTTAATCATTACGCACTTTGTGATCAATGGCTCTTTCCAATTTTAAGGAGGATCAACTGCACTAGTCTTCCAGGCGATTTCACCGGACTAAGATTGTCTACACATAGCAAATCAGTTCAACAAACAGAATTTATTGTTATGTACCTGCATGCTCAATATGGAGGAAGAAGTTCTAGCTCAGCCATCCACAGGTGCCAGTGCTTCAGCTAAAAGGACATCCAGGACTTCCCCTCCTAGCTAAGTTAGTGCTGCAACAGTTTCTGGGTTTTGTAGCAATTTAAACAGACCCCAGTGGCACAAATAACCTGCTGCTTGAGCCTATGACCGATAAGAGCTATTTAATAAAGATGAGCATCTAATTTTCAGTTTATACTTTTAATCCTAACATAAATGGCAACCCAGTAGTACCCACACACTAATGACAAAAATTTTGATGCTTCATACAAGCACTTATTCAGCTTGCTTACTAAAAGATCTTTTCCTCAAAGAAGCCACCTATTGTGCAAGCCTGCTGGAAGAAACCATAAATGAACTTAGTTTGTTGCATCGAGCTTGCTTTCCTACACAAGATCTGCCATAAGTTTTGCTGTCTGTAGTATTCAGAGTTCACAAATAACTTGAATAATTCTCTTGGTGGGAGAAGATGACACAAGGAGATGGCAACGGAAAGGCAGAAATCCTTGCATCTTTCAGATTCAGCTGTCATCTTTGTGGGACAACCAAAGGCTCTCGACCAGCCATTACACTCCAGCCAGGCTCAGTGATTATTTGAGAAAAGCTAGGCAATCTGCAGACTGTACAGAAAAAACTGACACCACCCCAAGAACGCTGCCACAGTCCTTTAAGTGTCAAGAAATACATTTGCACCCCTTGACTTTTAGCTTACAAGACACATACAGGAAAGTCAAAGCACGTGGGGGAAAGAAGAAGGGCAGTAAATGTGTTTACCACTACCTTCCCAATGTAGTGTTCTGCTATAGCTCAAACCCTGCAATTTTATCTGAACAGACAGTTTCTCAAGCTTGCACAGAGACCTACTGAATTCACACGGGGCGAGATTAAGGCCCCCAGCTCATCAAGTCACAGGGCTGGCTGAGAATCTGAGTTTTTATCTAAAGAAGGAAGAAAAGCAAGTGACACCCAACATCTGCACGAGCCTGACAAAAACAACAACAGGTAAAACATCCCGATGTCTCACACCATCTTAAAGCTCTATTACTCCAGGGACCCCTACCCACTGACCTGCAGCAGAGGACTACAGCGGACGGGAGGAGAGCACAGGATGCTTGGCTCTTCCCAGCCGCACAGCACCTGTGGGTAGCTCACCACGTCCCTACCTGAGTAACTGAGATGTGAGCAAGCTGCCATCAACTTGCACACCAAAAAACACCCAAACGCTTGCCGCTTCACAACTCGAGAAGCGTCTCCCCTCCAAATCATACCGTGCTGATAATAGTGAATTATTTTAATGAAAGTTAATGATTTCTTATAGACATGATGATCTCACCCTTTCCTACTGTTCCAGGATTAAACAGTTTTTTCCTGGAACGTAAGTGCATTTGGACCGTTTCACATCTGTGTGATAGCTTTTTGTTCCTACAAGCATCACAACTTACTCGCTCTTCTTTAATAAAGCGCTGTTTTATTCCACAAGCTATCTGGTAATGCAGAGGTATAAAATTCAGATTTCCTTCCATAACGCACAAAACAAAGGTACAGAACGCAATGACAGCGGCCAGGCAATTTCCACATGACACGCAGCTGATCATACTGGGATTAAATAAAATAAAATCCGTTTGCTTCGTAGCAGCAACCCAGTCCTTAAAGACACACACACACACACAAAACCACAACTACAAAAACAAACAAAAAGCCCCAAACCCAGCACACCACCAGAAGCCAACCCCCGGCACGTTAACAATGGTGCCCAGGCGCTCGGGCTGGACCCAGAAGGCTGAGCCGCGCCGCCGAGCCCGGCACCCTCCCGTTCCTCGCCCTTCCTTTGTTGCCGAGCGTCACCTGTGCCGCCCGGGTTCCTGCGCCGCACCTCGCGGCCGGCCGCGCTGGGGCTGCGGGGCGCCGTTCCGCCAAGCGCGCCGCCGAGCCCTCCGCCTCCAGCGGAAGCCGCCAGGCAGCGGCTCGGCCGCCCGCTCC
>VXAA01005485.1:419337-441472 GCA_013399115.1 Anseranas semipalmata | reverse complement strand
GTCCGCTCCTCCGCCGCTCCCTCCAGGCGTTTCGCTGCAGAGGCGGGCGTACCTTGCAGGTTAAAGCTCGGGCCTGCTGCGAGTCTTTAAAAAACAAAAACACTTTTTTAAGCTGTCTTGTTTGTGCCCATAAGCCGGGCGTCATATAAATGCAGCAAAAGGAGTTACAGAAGCGAGCTGGCGTTAGCCCTCGTTGCGACGTTAAAAACTGGTCGTTCATCAGCTCTCCGTATTAGGAGAGGCTTTGCATCTGCTTATTAAAACACGCAGCATGACCTTAACACCAAGAGCGTGTGTGGTTCTGTAGTCGCGACATGGGGTTTCACATACCAGTCTCCAGGTTGCTTCTGGGAGGTGCTAAAGATGGATGGGCTGTTGGATTTAGTATTTTGAGGAGAAGGCAGCTAAACAAAGACCCTCCATTTGATGTAGCTTTAACTGCTATGCTCAGCGAGCTTGTGTATTGCTTTCACCTGTTACTGTGTGGAAAGCAAGAATTCCTTAATATTTACTATCCAAGTCAGAAATGTGAATTCTTCGCAATTAAAGGATATTGCAAAAATGAAACATCTTTTTAAATTCAAATATTCTGACAGTTATTGTTTCGGTGGATGACTTAAAATATTCCCCTTACTTGAGTAATCCATGGGGTTTAGCAAAAAAAAGTAATAATGTGTTTCTGTGTTTAAAAAAAATGAAAGTGCTGCGGTGTTTCCCTTTATAGAGACAAAGGCATGTACTGTTCTTCACGGTCACCATCTTTAATGGTCAGAGATGCTGGAATGAATAAGGAGCTGGATAAAAAGTGGGTCCTAATATCTTTCTTTTCTGTTCAATATGCTACCGATAACGCCTTATTTTGATTAAGAGTAGCTATTGCGTGGGCATCCCCTGTATGGTCCACCACAAGTCGAGATTGGCATCACACATCTGGAATATTCCCATGCTGCACATCATGCTGTTGTTTAGGTAAACGTGTCTAATTTGCTTTCAAAAGTTTATTGCACAAATCATGGTACAGATCGTTTGTTTTGTAAAGCAACTGCTGTCATTTCCATTTGACTCAGTTAGTGTACCTTGTGTGCTGTCAGCTGCCCAGAAGCAGGTGTGCACGCACCAGCGACCACATGATGAAGGGAGTTGCGTTCACTTCATGTTCTTTTATGTCTGGTTGATTACAGAGGTCAACACTTGAGCTGGCAAGCAGGTTGAGGAGTAGGCAGGCTACAGACTGCCTGCATAAGTGGAGCAAGAAGTATTTCCCAAGGCAGAGTATTTGTTCTTCTCACAGTGCTCTACAGTGCAGATACCGATGATTCACCCTCTAACAATGACAGCCACCAGTGTAGTGCAGTGCTGCAATACTGCGTTCTCATCCTTGTACATCAGCGCAAGTAGCGTGCAGTTCCAGGATCTCCATTTATGTTGGTCGGTATGCACAGACAGCAGCTGAGATAACAGGGGAAGAATCTTAGAAGCAACATCTTCTGCAGCAGATGCTAAGATCTGATAATAATATCAGTAACTATATAAAATACAGTTCCTTAAGCCTCTTGCAAGAACTGTTCGGACTCATAAAAAGCAACACTGACTTGCTGATTGCAACCCCTGCATTAGTCTCTTCCCCTTGTCGCCAGGAGTCCCTCCTTTTTACATAGCACAGCTGCAAAGTTCCTTTGTAGCTGGTCTGTGTTGGCTTGTGCAGTGCTTGCCTTGATCTGCCTTCACTAGTGAAACATCTTGTGCTGTCAGCTGTGTGAACTACTGGTCTTAATCAAGATAAGCATGCACAGCATCTGGTTGAGCTCTGTCATTGCTGAATTCAGTCTAGTAACAGTGACTGAAAATCTCAAACTGCAGTAGAAGAATCTAAAGGTAGGAACTTTATTCCTAGAATTTGCAAAATGTGATGCTGGTGAAAGCATGCACGCTGGCCTCTGGTAGATAGCCGGCAGGTCAGTCAGTGAGCCCACGTAACATACTGTACGGACAGAACTGAATTTCATTGCTTCCTCCTGTTTGACAGAGCAGCTCCAGTTAACATTTTTCTAGTGGTTCATGGAGGTCATGGAAATCCTTTCCATTATCCAACATCAAATGCATCATTGGGTATCTAGTGGAGTTTCCTATTACTCCTAACTTTATTCCGTCTTTCCCAAAGGAAAAAACCACCACCACCACCCACTCTCTCAGTCCAGTGGATTCTCTGCACATCTTCTGCTTCCATGTTACAAAACTCATTTACTTTCCAAAGAGACTACCTAGTTTTCTTAAAATTTTCCCTGCTCTAGGTAGTTTTTTTTTTTATTCCATCCCAACTACAGTGCTTTTACTTTTAGAAAATGAGTGTAGCATGTGAATTCTTTCATCTTTCCCTCATCCAAAGAAAAGGGGCAAACACACAGGTTTGGTTCTGTTATCGCTGTTTACCAGTTTAAGGAATGTGTTGGCAGTTGCTGTAGTTAACTCATCTTTCGTTTAACTCACCAGCCAGTACTTTTACAGTCCGAGATACTAACCAGCAGATTGAAACTGCAAAGTTGTAAGTGTTGAATTATTTGGCACGTTAGTGTCAGCTGCCTGGGATTACTGTCAGTAACCCTCTGCTATTCAGGATTGAGATTAGTGGAAATTGTCCTTTTAATACTTGTATTATCTAAAATCTGTAATACTACTGGTAAAAACAAGCATAAACTATGATCTGGAGCTATTCAAGGATGGAAAACAGGACATGGCTATATTAATTCTTGCACTATTTTAGAACTCTTCCATAATGATCAATTTGTTAATCTTCATCACAATTCTGCATAAATTATCATTGTGAAAGTCACTTTATCATGGAAGTACACTCCATGATTGGATTTAGTAGTAGTGTAAAACTGAAATTCAAATAGTTTTCTAGACAGTAAGCAATTACATGTAACAAATATTACAGAAGTCTGTATATTTCTAGCTGAGATGTCTGAAATTTACAATGTTTAAATTTCAACAAAACCTGAACTTGAGACACATGGATTTTATCTTAATCATTTATCTTAATACAATGATTGTCAAACTTTTTTGATGCAGAAACCATGGCAAGCCCTTAAAATGTTTTGTGGACCATAAAGCCTCACATAATTGGTGAATTGGGTATGATGAGAGAGTAGTAGTTACTTACTTTGTTTCAAATATTTCAGTTCTATAGCTGCCCTACACGATTCAATTTAATTTTAAACAGTGGTGTATCAGATTTGCACCAGGCAATAAGGAATGGAAGTTACCCTTTTTTATTCGAGTGATTTGCAGACCAGTAGGTGTTGCATCAAAATGACTGACATGCTTGTCTCTGGAACACCATTAACATGATCTCCAACAAACAGGAAGCTGTTGAGGTCCATGTTATATTCATGAGATGGACATGAAAACATTTTCTTGTAAGATGGAATGAACTGGGGAGGGAGACAACCGGGACAAGGCAAACAAATTGTCCTGTCCACCTTTAAGAATGGGAGGAGCCAGGCATTCTAGACCTTTGTTTTTATATACTTGAAGAGTTTATTAACTTTTTAAAGTGTTTACTAAAGTTCATTAAATGAAGCTAGGGCATGAACAGACTATATATAAGATTATGACTATGCAAAGGAAAATCCGTAGATACAAAATTTGACTCATGGTAGGGAGAACAGCTTAAGGAAGTACTGTTAATCAGAATGTCAAAACAAATCGAGTACAGAATGCAGTATAAATAATACAAAATAAACTCCATCTATCACATTATTTGTAATAACAATGTAGTTCCATGGTGTATTTTAGAAGAGGCAGACAATTCCCATGATTATTATATGGTCTCAGTGACTGGCATGTTCATTTCCTATCATTTTAAAGCTACTTTGAAATATACATATATATGCATGTGTATAAAAATGCATTTTCCAGATTTTACAAGCACATGTACCAACTGTCAATATGCAGTCACTTTTTTTTTTAAATCGCCTTCGACTTTTGTTTTCTATCAGGAGAAATACCTCAATTTCACACTTTTAGACTATTTTCTTAGAAGTAGCTGATACACAGGAGTAACATCAAAGAAGGGTCTGTGAATCATAATTAGTTTTTATATTACACTTAGCCGTGTATTAAAATGTTCTGGTGTACTCTAGCTCCATCCCAGCTGCATACCTTGGCTGTGTTAAATAAATTTGTAGAGGAAGTGGTTTCTTGTTGCTCATTCTTTTCGTAGAGTATTACTAGTATTTGTTTTTTCTGTAACGTGGTAAAAACAAAGTTTTCAAGCTTTTCCTGAATGGTAATAGGAAGTCAGACTCAAGAAGAACCTACCAGATTTTTACAGAACATAGCTTACGGGATAGTTCCTGTGTTTTTTTTTTTTTTTTTCTTCTTTAAATTGCAATTAAAAGTAACATGCAATGAAGTTTTGTCAGAGAATGTGCTTTCAGTTTGTTTCCTTGTGCATTTGCCAAACTTGAAATTTAGTTAGTTTTGTTGCTTCTCTGAATAGCCTTTAATCAGAAATAGTTAAAATTAGAATTTTCAATTATAGATTAAAATGGCATCTTTTTATCTATCAATGATCATAAATGGACTCTTTTAGTGAGTCACTTTAGAGTCCACAGAACCACTTTTTTCCCCACTTTTTTTTATAATCTGAATCATGATTAGGCTTTGCATAGTTTAGACCTTGGTAAGCTAAACATTCTAATTTCCATTGCTTTCTTCATTTTAAAGTATTAAGCGTAAATCATTTTATTGAGATTAAAGTTACTTTAATGTTTTCAGACAGTTTAGTATATATTACAAAAATCTTTAGAGGTCAGCTCGAACTCCAAAACCTGGTCCTTTTGGTGGTTCAGTCAGAGATGTAAGGCCACCAGCTGGCTCACAAGAAAAACGTCCACTCCTGAAAAACAACAGCAGTTTTATTCATTGCTGGTATTGTTATAACCTCGGATATTGTTCAATCACTGGATAGAAGACCATTACAAAACTGGCTCAAGGCTGAAGCCACTTTTTTCATTTGTTTTTCCTATTCATCCTTCAGAAATGTGGGATGCTACCCTTATATCAAGGCTTTCAAACTCAAGTAGCGACAAACCGCTTCGTAACTCAAATGCAAGATATGACCACTAGATTTTATTATTATTACTATTATTTTATTTAGAGGTATCCCAGACAAAAGTGATGTTGATACCAGCAATACCAAAGGCAATATTCCAATTGTGTCAGACATGTTTTTGTTAAAGATGCCTCCCTGCGCTCGGAAACTAACTTCTAAGATTGTTCTGGCATTCTAAAAATAATTATAGAAGCAATAGGAATAGATACCACACTCAAGTCAAATGATACTAATTAATTTTGCCACTCATGTATGCATATGTATATTTGGACTAACAAAGAACAATGGGAAATAATAGGTAACAAAAGTTCAGAAATAAGCCTTTCACAAACTTTACATCTTTGTTTTTTTTGACAGAAATACAAAAAAACAGGTACTTGTTGATTAACATGAAATCAACATGTAAAAAACAGATGATGTCATGCACCTCTTAGATACTGAGCCAAATCAGAATTGATGTTTTCCCATTTCACGGTCCTGTTCCATCAGGAACATGAAATTTCTCTATTCAGTTCTTTCTGGCTTTGAAAGAATCGAAAGGCACTGAATACATGCCATGCTGTTCAGTAAATTAATTCTGTTTAGCTGCATGTTGTGAACTCCTAAGAGTTGTAAAGTTGTAATAGGAACTTAATTTCCTTTCTCAAAAGGAGAAGCCTTCACGTAGTTGGATGTTATTATACAAATACAGTGTACCTTGGGCCAGGTTTGGGAACTTTGCCAGCCTTTAGCTCATCGATTATATCTTCAATATCTTTGGGTGTCAAATCCTCCTGTAAAAAAAAAAAAAAAAAAAAAGTCAGCAATTGTGCTAATTGCAGCATTTACAATCATCAGATGAATGGCCCTCCTAGCTGGGATCTTAGCACAGGTAATTTTGATCCTGTCCATTCATATACACATAAGGAAAATTAACTAATAAGAAAATAATAAGGAAATTTAAAAAGGAAATAAGAAAATAGTAAGGACAATTAAAAAGGCTAATGTCATTGTAATACTAAAATTTCTATTTTACATATAGTTGCAGAAATAACATTCACACAGCTCATCAATAACTTGGGTTTGTGTCTTCAAATGCCTTAGATATTAGTGAGCTGAATCTTTACCTGCCCAGGATATGTATGCTGTTGCACACACTGCAGAGTGGCATTGGCTGTGACAAAACAGTGGGTGCAGTACAAGAGAACAATTCTTAAAAAAGAATAAGTAAATGAGACTGTGATAGCAGCACAAAGTATTTTTAAAATAAGCTTTAAATGTTATTTAAAGGTTGGATTTATTCAATGCATGAATTCTTTGGTCTGATGGCATCCAAGTGAGCCATAATTCAGAAGTCTAAAAGTTCAAAAATAGTGTTAAACTAGACCGTGCTTTCCAACAGTCTGTTTTAAAGCGGTTTTAAAAGCTTACCAAGTACCTATTTGAAAATTCCAGATTTACAGACAGGCCACTATCAAAAAAAAAAAAACTCATCAGCACAATGAAATGAAAGATACATGAATTCTGTATTATCTTGTTCCCTTTTCCTTACTATGCCAAAGGTTTTGCTTCTCAATACCATTCTTAAGCTTCCTTTCTCTTCCATAGGCTACAGTATTTCCCTCAGGAAACTTAAAACACATCAAGCTAGTTAAGACTGAATATTTTAATTTAATACCTGCACTAACTTAAAAGTAAAATAGTAACTCACTTATTGGCTTTCCAAACAATACCATCATACCTCTGACTCCAACTCTATACTGCAAAAAGGGAGGCCAAAAAAAGGAAATGACTGCGTTGACTAGAACTCGATTTTCAAAGTAGAATTAATTTTCTTTTGTTAAGAGTATTTCAGTGTTCTCAATCACAATCATGGTTATGGGCAAAACTCAAGAATAACCAGAATGCAACAGTGGGTAACACTGACTATTACAACTTCAGATACAAGTTACAACTCTCATACAGTACTAGTATCATGTATTTATATGAAATATGAAGTGCAAAAGATGAAGACTGATCCCCTTGATAATTATGATTTTAAAAAGAAAAATAGTCTTTAAGCTACAGCTAGTACATTTTTGATTCTTGTGCAAGAACAATTTCTAGCAAAGGAAAACCAAAACAAGAAATCCAAACAACTCAAAGAACGATTTTTAAAAGGACAGAAAAAAACAACACTTAAAAGGCTATTAAGCAAATGAAATAAATGTGGAGTGAAAAGGTAAGTATTCTGCATTAGAAACAGACTGAGGCAGAAAAACAAATCGTGCTTTTTTATGTAGAAGATAAAGTGCTGTCACAAGAATTCTATGCTGCAAGTCTACTTTAACAAATGGTTTGGGAAAGCTGGATAGTCAGGTTGCAACACATACAGGTCACTACTGTTCAGGTTAGTCAAAATAAATAAAGGCAAACATGAACCAGGAATGAATTATGAACAAAATCCATACTACTGAAACTAATAATCTGATACTAATATACTGGAAAGAACACTTCAGCCTACCCACACATTCTGTGATAGCTTAGCAAAAGACTGTTACCATGTCAATAACAGTTCTCCCAATGTTTATCTTGGCTCAGGAATGATCATGCATTAAATGGAGAAAAGCACAGCTTCCACTCTGCAAATATATAACCTTTACATACATCAGGAATAGTGTTTTTAGCAGAAGAGGAGCAATAACTATCACTGTGAAGAGCACCAGTGACATCTCATCCAAAGCCAGTACATAAGGCTTTGAAGAAGTAGCTGGTAAGGCAAGACTTCAATATGAAGAACTGAAAAGCCTAGCACTGAGTTCAGACAGGCATCCAGAACAAGGTATGGCCATTGCTTCCTTCTTCACAAATGCAGAGAAAGAAAGGAAAATTCTGAATGTGCTTTCATCACTCTTTTCATCAGACCAAACCTGGAGTACACAAGAATTAAGCCAAGGGCCAAGGACTCAGCAATTCTTCAGCACAATCCATCACTTCCAGCTAATGAGTATTAGGAAGAAACTTTCTAAATAATTGTACAGGATTTCGATGTTTTCTATTTTTAAGCCAGAAAGTCAAAAATTACTGGCTTCTTGTAAAAATTTTTATAAAGGTAACAGATTTTGTGAAGAGGATTGAAACTTCCCTAGTGGTACTCCCGGAGAGAGATTCTGAAGAAGAGAAGCCATGCAACTTCTGTTCAGCCATTACATGAGCACTCAACAGAACCAAGTAGTGCCTAAATGGGAAAAAGGGCACACTAGCCACAAAGGTAATAATCTCCTGCTTAAGAAAATGAAGTACCAAAAAATCAGTGAAGAAAATGAAGTATCAACAATTAGTTAAAACACCGTGCCATCAGTTATACCTGGATTACTATTCAGTATCATTAGGTACGCTGGTAACATGTTAAATCCATACTAAAGTATATACTAACAATAAGCTTCATGCTTCAAGATGCTAAAAATAAAAATAAAAAAAAAAAATCAACTGATTGCCCAGGTGACTGTCAGTAGCAATTGGATGTTTTTCAAGCATCATGTTTTTGGAGCTTTAATCATCACTTATTAATGCTAATGTTCTGTAATCTTATCTCTAAACATCCCACTTAACGGTATTTTGGACTTTTGTTAACTTACCATTCTTGCAAAACCTTTAAAAATGTAACTGATTAAAAGTGTTTCTTTGGGGGGAAAAAGCACAATAGAAAATAACATTTTGCTCTATACCACCACGTCTAATGCTTTTTGGACTTTCTCCACACTGTCTATACAACTTTATGCTGTACATTTTTTTTCTTCTTTTCCATTTTATACTACCTAATGACAAAACCAGGCTGTTTGTGCTCACAGATTATAAACTGTCTGCATTATTTCAAATGACAAAAAAAACTCTGAAACAAAATCCAAAGCAGGACACCTATTGAATGTATTTATTTTAGGGGAGTTGGTTTAGTGCTATTGTATGGAAAGGCAAAAACTGGAAATAAGGGCAAGAAAGAAGATCCTAGCAATTACAGGCCTGTCAGTCTCACGTCAGTGCCTGGTAAAATTATGGAGAAGATTATCCTGGGAGTTACTGAAGCGCACCTGGGGGACAATGCAGTCATTGGTCCCAGCCAACATGGGTTCACGAGGGGTAGGTCCTGCCTGACAAATTTGATTTCTTTTTATGATAAGATCACCCATCTAGTCGATCAAGGGAAACCAGCTGATGTGATCTTTTTGGACTTCAGCAAAGCTTTTGATACAGTTTCCCATAGGATCCTGCTGGACAAAATGTCCAGCATACAGCTAGACAAAAACATCATACGATGGGTGAGCAATTGGCTGACGGGCAGGGCTCAAAGGGTTGTGGTAAATGGGGCCACATCAGGCTGGCGGATGGTCACTAGTGGGGTCCCTCAAGGCTCCATTTTAGGGCCAGTCCTCTTCAATGTTTTTATAAATGACTTGGATGTTGGACTAGAAGGAGTTTTGAGCAAATTTGCCGATGACACCAAACTGGGAGGAGTTGTAGACTCGGCTGAGGGTGGAAAGGCCTTGCAGAGAGATCTGGACAGATTGGAGAGCTGGGCAATCACCAACCGCATGAAGTTTAATAAGAGCAAGTGCCGCGTCCTGCACCTGGGACGGGGCAACCCTGGCTATACGTACAGACTGGGCAATGAGACGCTGGAGAGCAGCCCCGCAGAGAGGGATCTGGGGGTTGTGGTTGACAGCAAGTTGAATATGAGCCAGCAGTGTGCCCTGGCAGCCAGGAGGGCCAACCGTATCCTGGGGTGCATCAAGCACGGCATTGCTAGCCGGTCGAGGGAAGTGATTGTCCCGCTCTACTCTGCGCTGGTGCGGCCTCACCTTGAGTACTGTGTGCAGTTCTGGGCACCACAGTACAAAAAGGATGTAAAACTGCTGGAGAGTGTCCAGAGGAGGGCGACGAAGATGGTGAAGGGCCTAGAGGGGAAGACGTATGAGGAGCGGCTGAGGTCACTTGGCCTGTTCAGCCTGAAGAAGAGGAGGCTGAGGGGAGACCTCATGGCAGTCTACAACTTCCTTGCGAGGGGGAGTGGAGGGCCAGGCGCCGACCTATTCTCCTTAATCACCAGTGATAGAACCCGCGGCAATGGTGTCAAGCTGAGGCAGGGGAGGTTTAGGTTGGACATTAGGAAGAGGTTCTTCACTGAGAGGGTGGTTGCACACTGGAACAGGCTCCCCAGTGAAGCAGTCACTGCACCAAGCCTGTCTGAATTTAAGAGGCATTTGGACTGTGCACTTAGTCACATGGTCTAAAATTTTGGGTAGACCTGTGCAGTGCCAGGAGTTGGACTCGATGATCCTTATGGGTCCCTTCCAACTCGGGATATTCTGTGATTCTGTGAATTAAAACAAGCTGACTTTTTAGCAGATGATGCTAGAAAGTGGTGATCTTCTTAACTTACTGATTAAATGAGAAAAAAAAACTGAAAACTACTGTAACTGCAATAAGGCAGTGATGCAGACTTTAAAAAAAATTCCAAAGGAAACAACAACATTCTTTCTCAATCTGAAAGCCACCTGTTAGACTGCTCATTCTACTGTATGGATATGCCAAAACACCACTTCCCCAAGGATCTCTATCCATGATCTCATCATCTCATTATGAAAATGAGAACATTTACAATGTTTGTTCTTACAGAGACCAGGACATCAATATATTATCATACAGATGAAGTGTTCTAGGAAGAGGCTGAGAAACTAAAATATGTTCTAAGTTGTCCCTGCCAATAGGAATTTGAGTAACTGACCAAAAATTCAGGATCAGTAAGAATGAAGATACAGGTAACTCACCAAAGATCTCAAGTCTCTTAAAAAAAAAAAAAAAGAAAGAAAAAAAATAATACTTACATAATAGTTGTCATTTATTTGTACCATTGGTGCATTTACACAAGCACCTAAACATTCGACTTCTATCAATGTGAAGAGCTTATCAGGTGTTGTTTCCCCAACTTTGATACCTAAGAAAATAATATTAGGTTCAGCAATGGTTATGGATGAAGATCAATAAAAATATTGTAATTACTCCGTAATGTCCTCATTACTTGTATTTTGGCTGTAAAAACCTTTGTACAGTCAAATGAGTCCAAGATGTTTCTATTAACCTAAAGATTCTAACCAACTGTGAAGTCAGTCTTCGGATAAATTTTGAAGACCTGATTTACAGGTTTGGTTTGTTGAAAAAATAACCATGAAATGACAATTCTCAGAAAAGCTCTACTCAGGAACATTTTTAGGAATCAATACAATGGAGTGGAAAAATACAGAAAATATAGCTTTCATATGTTGATATTAAATGTTAAGTGTTGAATCCCCAAATTAACCAAGAGCCAAGTATTAAGACTGTTGGTACAAATTTGTAAACAGCTTCCAAGTTTCTACACAAGAGCTTATTTCCTGAGCAACTCTACACATGCTTGGCTTCCATGACATGTTACTGTTCTAGGGATATAACCAATAAAGATACAGGCCTCCCCCAGAGGACAAGTTAGCAAAAATAACATCTTAGAGTCTGAGCTTGCCAGAATATTCTGTGGAAGGAAGAATGCCAAGATGAAATTTTCCTCCACAGTTATTAGGGGCAAAAACTATTAATATTTAAGTAAGGCCTGTGTGTCTGTAAGTACTACACAAACACCCTTAATTACATCAAACAGTTGCCTTTCATTTGACTTCTCAAACTGAGTTTCAATTAAAATTAGGCCATCTTTGCAGCAACAAAACCAGGGCAAATTTAATCTAAAAGTGCCTTGTCCAGACAGTGGAACATGAGAGAAGCGAGATTATTAGCAACTGTTCTGCAGCTCTTATCACAATGGTTCTTCTAAGTGTCAGCATAGCTTGTGACTGCACAGAATGGGAAAAGCTGCTAGTTGTTAATCTTACCCTCTCTTTTCCTCATAACCACCCAACAAGGAGAAAAAGAAAACATACACAAAACTGCTGAGTTCTCCTTACATCTCATATGATGCAGAACTCTCAACTGACTTTTCCCCATGAGGAATTTATAAATTATGTTCACATCACCTTATTTAAGTAGAAAAAAACCTCACTAATAATTTCATATGGCATATACCTTAAAAATCTTATTTTGGATATAAAGAAAGTGACATAATATTCAGAGTCCTCTTCTGTATATGGGATAAGTGTTAATACTCAGTCCAAGAGTCATGTTAGAATAATTCATTTCCTGGCAAATTGCCTTTAAAACCACTTTAAGACCACTAAATGACCCTCTTGGCAATGGCCTTTTCTGTTCTACCGTACTGAAATATTTGGATTTGGTATTTATTCTTTATTTTCAAAATGTGTTTAAGTGCCTATTCTACAACGATTGCACTCTAAACGTTAAGTATTTTTGCACTGTCCCCATCATATGAAGAATTTTACTTCAGTTAGAAAATAATGCATCATTAAACGAGGGTTAAAAAAACTTATAAGTGTATTACAAACGTGTATCATACCAAGTTTCTTCTTAATGGCTTCTAAAATACTATCAGAGTCTCGCAGCATGCAAGGCGTGGTAGTGCAGACCTGAATATGGTATTTCCCAACAGGTTTACGATTATACATTGTATAGAAGGTTGCTACTTCATACACTCTCATGGGAGGCATTTCTAAAATTTCAGCAACCTATAATAAGGGGAAAACAGACACTATATTGAATTCTCACAGAACACCAGTAAAGACATTTAAGAAATCATTTCAATCAAGTCCCCTGTCCTATATCTGCAGTAACAGAGGCTTAGGTACTCCAGATAAATAGAAAGGAGGGGATGGATATCACAGCATAACTGTGAGGTTAGATAAGATATATAAGATATAAGATACATAACATAAGTATTGAAGTGCTAAGAAAAAACAGCCCAGTTACTCTGATTGGAGTCGACCTTGTTTCAGCACAAATTCCACTGAGCCAAGGATTAGCACAGTGAGGAGCTGCAGTCAGTCCTCCTCCAGCATCATATGCAAGCCAGTTTCAAGAAGTCAGCTGGGTTCCAGCTTCTGTTGTCAGCTCCAGCTCAGAGTGTACTTGCACGCTTGCTGCATGAATGAACAAACTTGTACGAATCTGCCCACACCAAGCCACTTAAGCCTTCTGGCAAAGGGAATACGTACAGGCTGGTACTACGCTCACCTAATTCAGATACAGCAGGCTTTCTCGGGTCCTGTGACATACCAGGCTGGTGCTAACACCACCACCGCTACACCTGCAGATTGGCGTCACAGCTAATAAATACAGTGACGCACAATCTCCATGGAGTCAGCTCTGGTGTAAGTATCCCTGACCTCATTAACCTGGAACCCTGGCACACTGCTCAGGTTGAGAACTGACTGTGCTTTCAAAAGCATAGCAGTTTTACATTCCAGTACCTATAGCAGGCAAATAACAAGCCACAGAAATGCTTGCTTAAAAATCCTAAGATCATTTTAAACAGCACTTTCAAAGTAAACAAACATAAAAAGACTTTTCCCAATCAGTGTTAATGGAGATTTGAGGCTTTATCCTACGTTGTAGAAAAGGACAAGTTGCGTCTGCCACGGTGCACTTCACTTATACTCAGCAATTTCTGTAATCCTCACAATCCTCTTTTAGCTTATCTCGACTGAACTTAAAACACTTCACTTTCAAACTGATATGCCAGCTTGTAACACAAAATGTGAGATTAATTTGTATGAATAGAAAAACTGAATTGCCTGTTTCTTGGTATTTGATTACTGTCATGCAACCTATCACTTTGGAGCAGTGTAGCTGCTTGCTTATTTTGAAACAATTTTAATAAGTAACTTGGTAAGAAACTAGTCTTAAGGACATTCGCTATGAGGCGTTATGAAATACTCATTACACACACTACACCAACACGTGCTTTGTGGAAATCTTTACAGGCCTAGAGATTAAGTACAACCCTGGCCACGTGTGTAGTGCCACTGATGTACAGGAGAGGAGAAAAACATCGTCATCATTTTTATTTCCCCCAAATTCAGCAGTGAACAAAATCGTTCACATTTGTTCCTGCTTCCAGGATGATTCTGGGAAGAGCCTGTCTAATTAAGGCCTGTGTCATTTTTGTTTTGTTCAGTCTGTAGTTTCTAGCAGTGGGCTAACATTATGCAAACAGAGGCAAGAGTTTCCTGCATTAGTTTTCCCTTTTATTTTTTTTAATGTAGTCTCATAGGGAATTCTCACAATTCTGTGCCACATGTAAATTCCTGCATTAGCATGCTTTGATAAAAATGCTATTATTGTACTATTAAGAGTCAGATTAAAAAAGAAAAACTAGTGAAATTATGCTTGAAAGATAATTCAGCACTAAATACCTTGTTCATAGCTGATATGGGCAACCATCCATGCTGTCTCTGGGCCAGATCTAGTACTGCCATGACAGCTGCCGACTTGTGTCCCCCTGGGTAGTTGTTTATGATTGCTTCTATTCGCTTTTTAAAGAGAAAGAGGAAAAAATCAGTACTCAACTAAAGACAAAGTTTGCATATTTATGTTTTGTTTGTTTTTTTTCTCTGCATACCTTTTGGTTTTCAGGTGTGAACTCAAAGGGAGTATCTGGATTATTTTCAGGACTATCTCTGTGCTTCAAGAAAAGAGAAAGAAAAAATAGGGTTGTCAAGAAATTATTCAGGACAGATTTACTGTCGTAAAATATTTTATTAGAAAGTTACAGCTGAGTTACTTGAATAAAACTCACTTGATACACTCCAGATAACAATGTCATAGTACTCAATCATAAATAACTAATTATCTCTCAGGAAGTATTAAAAATATTGGTAATTATTTCATCACTCTTAAAGAATGACTTATCCCTGTTATTCCCTGTTATTTCCTATTCAATTGGGTGTTATTTTCAAAACAGACATTTGTAACAGTATATACAGTTTGGCAATTGTGTTCAAACTCATCACAAGTAGATTAAGAGTCCTCTAATTAACACCTTAACAACAAGGGACTACAACAATAGCCCATTTTTGTTTGCACAATCAAATCTACATTATTAACCAGTTTTTACTTTTTTTATTTTTTATTTTTTTTACAGATATGAACATTTTACATACAATTCTGAATCAGAATGGAATAAGCAGAACTTTCAACTTATATTTCCAAAATAAGTTATTTTATCATACTATTTCTGAGGTGGTTTTCTTGGAAAAGATCAAATTGAATTAGTCCCAATTTTTATTTTCAGAAAATACAAATTTGGAAGTCTTGAAGAAAGTGACATTTTACTATAATCAAGTTTTAGTTCTGATAAAAGTCCTTATCTCCTAGAAAAGCTTGCTGCACAAAACTTTGTTATCTCGAAGTAGCTCATTATGCTACCCTTGCATAGGAGGATCCCTATCCTATCCTTAAACTCATAGCTGAGTTTAAACTCATTTTTTATTTTTTCACTTTTTTTAAACTCATAGCTGAGTTTAATTCCAAGCTTTATGCTATTTTCAAATTGAAAATGTTTCAAATTAAATGGAAAAACTGCAGAAAAATGCAAGCTATACTGAAGGGTCGAAGCTAAAAGTCATCCACAACCAACCAATAATTAAAACTTTTAAGGAAATATATGTAGGAGGAAGAAACCTACTCCCCTAACTTTCACTTTAATCATCTTCTCAAACAACCTAGGATGATTTTACAGTTTCCACACTACCTTCTTATAAAGCAGTGAAGGATTTCATGAAAGATCTAACATTGCAAGACACTGACATTGTGAAAGACAGTTGTCACAGTGCACAACTTAAAATGTGTATGATTCATGGCTGTTCCCAGATTTAGAAATTTTAATACAGAAATATTGAACAGTCAAACAAAACTTCTCATTACGCCTGGTGTTCTAGATTCCCTTTGCTTATCCTGTCTGTATGCTGGAGCAGACACTACTACTGCCACTGCTCTGTTTGAGAGCAGGTATCCCTTTCACAGTTCCAAGCCTAATAAAAAATTACAGTCAATATGTACTTCTCCACCTAGGATGACTTTCCCCCTAATAACAGGAATTACTGAACGATAAGTGATTTGCTTTGAATGCACTAATCTTTTAATAAGTGTGAATGTATTGTTTGGGTTGTCTAGAAGATAACATAGAACAGTGTTGAGGAACATAAGTTGCCACTATTTTGGACTTCCAAATAAAGGATTTGACTCATCGTATGTATTGTTGGTGAGGGTTTTCTACCAATGTCAATGAAAGTTCTTAAAAAGAGGCTGATGGAGGAAAAAGCTGATTGGAAATACTCTGCAACCTTTAATTTCTTTCCCTTACAGATCTGCTTTAGGTCTTAGCTCCACTGATAATCCATGACTCACGGTAAGCATTTCCGTAACTTAACTTCTCCTTCTCCAATCTGCATGCCTGCTTTATTTCAGGCTGCTGTTTTGCCTTCCATAGTTACTTGATAGTTATGTTTGTACATGATCTCATTTTCTTTTTCAAATAAGTGTATTTGATTTATTAAACCCCTCTCTTTGTCTAGAACAGCTGTGATTTCCAACACACCATCTCTAAACTGACATCCTTAAATACCCTACATGCGAGGAGGAACAATAAAAACTTCCTATCTGAAGCTAGGTCTGCCACCTGCCACACAGTCAATTCTGTACAGGCTTTTTTTTTTTTTTTCTAACCTAATGTGGACAGTTTGATAGTTTTCACCAAGAGCTTAACAGAGGTCTAGACCTACTGAGCCATTACAAATTTGTCAGTCGTGTGTTCCCTAGTCTTCCATTTATCCAAGATACACCATTTATCTGAGACTTACATGAGCTGATTAGCTCCTAAATGGTAAGGGTGCATTTCTGCCTTTGTCTAGGATACAGATTCTGGAGAATAAGCTCAGACTTAAGGACACAGCATCAGAAGGCATATGCTACACTGAATCTCAGAAGGGCTGAGGTGGGCAGGGACCTCTGGAGGGCACCTGCTCCAACCCCTGCTCCAGCAGGGCCACCCGGAGCAGGGTGCCCAGCACCACGTCCAGGCACTGCTGAAGATCTCCAAGGAGGAGACCCCACAGCCTCTCTGGGCAGCCTGTGCCAGGGCTCCGTCACCCGCACAGCACAGCAGTGCTGCCTGGTGCTCAGAGGGAGCCTCCTGGGCTCCAGCTTGTGCCCACTGCCTCTGGGCCTGGCACTGGGCACCGCTGGAAACAGCCTGGCTCCGTCCTCTTTGCTCCCTCCCTTCAGGTGTTTACATACATTGAGGCTTCTCTAACAGTCCAGGCTCTCTAAGCTTTTCCTCATGTGAGAGATGCTCATAAAAAGAAAACAATATATTAAGGCTTCCTCCTATACACAAACAAGTACAATCAATTATGTCTGTACCAACTTCAGCAATTTGTTGAAAAGCAAGGCCAAACTCTATCCAGCCACTTTTCTGATTCTCTTCTTGTGCTTCCCAATTTCCAGAAGCGTTACGTAGTATGTTTTCATTCCACCTGCAGCTTGACTATATCACATTTGTATTGCAGCATTCAGACTAACCTACTTGAAGTATGAACAACCATACTGTGAAGACCTATCCAAACCTCACAGGTGATGGTACTCACCCATGTAAGGTACTAAGGCTGCTGGATGTTCCTCTCAGATTCTATTTGCTACACCAGCCTGGGCCATTTTGTTATTATTTTTCAGTGTTCTATGGTAAAAGTCATCCTTCTTGACACTGGTAATTTTTCAAAAGCACTGAATAAATTGCAACAGAGTAACTAGAATAATTTAGCTTTCATGTATCCTGGTATATTACCTAAAACAAACCTGAAACTTGACCTATGCCCTGTGGTGAACACCAGTCTAAGCACCTGCGAACCAAATTGAGAGAACTGTGTGGTTTGCAGGGGGAGAGATGTTTAAGACGTGGAATAGTTAATGTTCAGCTGTTAAAGAGGATGAAGATGCGTAAAAGTCAAAAATAGAGATGGCATACATAAGGTAACTATTGAAAATAAAAGTATTTTTGAAATTAACCCTTCTCTTGCCGTTGGAAATATGGTAGATTTGGATCAGCTCTCTTAGGCTACTAAGGGCAAACAATTTACCTAGTTTTAAATTTGATATATTCTTTCTGGAAGCGTGATATAGCACCAGACTGAGTTTAATGATTGAGAAAGTCTTCTTGGCTGTTTCAGAATAAAAGGGAGTTTCAGAAGAAGTTCTCATTTCTATATGTTTCTGATAAAACATTAAAATTTTGAAAAAAAAAATTGCAAAGGAATACAAGGGCATGCAAATCAGCACCGCCTTTTAATACTACATTTTATGACAACCAGGTCCCCCGAGCGGCCTGTCCCCTGCTATTACAAAACAAATATGCTGTAAGCATTTTCCTTCGTCATGTACGGATTTCATGTATGGGAAGGGCAACAAGAAGCACCAATGTTCTTTGCAAAACGAAACCAAGGTGCTCCTATGTAAACTGACAAACAGAGAGGACCACCACAACACGAGGTTAGAGTTACTCCCAATGTAAGCCCGCTATTCCTCCACAAGCATGTTTTAACAATGTTTGACACTTCAGAAATGAAGAGAGACATCTGCTTATGATATTCCAGAAAACTAAGACTTTAACGTTGCTTTTTTTTGCCCCCCCTACAGAAGTCTGGAAAAAAGTCCAAGAATTCCCCTTGAAATTTGTTGTGTTAAGTTACGTCTGAAATTTGCTCTAAAAATTGCTCTAAAGATTTTAGCGGTAGTTAGGGCAAACAATAACGTGCAGACACAATGGCATGCAACTATCTTCATCCCCTAGTCTCTTACTTTATAAGAGAACGATTATTCCATTATAAAAAACAAACAAAAAAACACCCCACAAACAATTTCCTATGCTCTTCTAGCAAAAATTCTGTTGGGGAATAAAAATAAAAGGACTATTAAAGGCTATTAAATAAAACTGCTAAAAATCACAAGAAGCTAACTAAAGCTCACAGATTTTTCTAGTTCCCTTTTGCTCTTTTCATGCTCCTCCCTCCAGCAAATCATTTAAACAACAACATAAATCTTGCAAAATTCCTGGAGAATTTACAGAGCTATCTAGCTTCATATACCAGACACCAACAGTGTAGTATGTCAAAGACACCTTTTGCCTGTCTTCACCAATCTCAAACTACTCTTGAAGTTTCCTAACTTGTCAGCCCACACTCATGTTTCCTGTGTTCCTTGAGTATCAGTTCTCACTCCATAAATCACCAATGCCTGTTCAGGTTGCTGGAAAAGTACACGAAGCATGTACTGTAATCCCATTAACTTATCCAATGCGAAAGCTGTGGAGACAGCTGCAAAAAGGCAAAAAAAAATCTGTCCAAAAATGCTGAGCACCTGCTTCCAACAAAACGGTCAATTCTCTAGTAAAGTGCCGATTTCCACCAAATGGTGGAAAAATGCCAAATTATTCAGCTGTTGAACTGAAGTCTAGATAAAGCTCTGAATGGAGCAGAATGGGACAGAATACACCTCTCACAGATGCTTCAGGTTCTCTTCAGAGGAAGACAGACAACACACCTGCTTTACACGTTTAAATAGTGATTGCATAAATAAAAAGCACTCATATTACTGTTTGTATGTATTACAATAATGCTTAACGGCCTCAATTATGAATTGTCACGGAGCATGAACAAGAACTGCATTTTTCAACTGCTAGTGAAAAGGGCAAGACCTGGACCTATGGTTAATTCTGGGGCAAACTGCAGAAGCCAAGAAATTAGGCCCGCAGAAAGTTTCACAAGCTTCAATTACAAACTAAATGAACTTCAATAAAAAAAGGAAGCAAGAACTGTTTTGTAATGAAATAAGTTTAAACAAAAATCTCAACCGTAATCACACACAAATGCTAATATCACCATTCCAGGAATTTTCACTACATAAAGAAATAAACACGATGCCAAAATAAAACCTTTTGATAACCTATCGCAACTCTAGTAAAAAGGTTTCTTTGTAAATTCCACCAGGCTTCTATAGCAAAGTTCTGTCCATCAGAAACTTTAGGCAGATTAAAAACAAACATATGCCAAACTTTTGTTGCACATCCCCTTCCTAGTAAATTAAATCACTTACCACAAATAAGGCTCCTCCACTGGAATTGCACACTGGTGTTCTATGCAAGCATCGGATTTGTCTCATCTACAAATAAAGTAATGCAGTCTATATTAGTTATATATTAATAGTCTATAATTTGCATAACTGTTTTCAGAATGAGCTTGATTTCTATTCTAATTGTAAACCATTAATTCTTTTGTCATCACTAATAATTGTATTCTCCTCTTGACTTGATTTAAAAGAGCTATACTGTACTATTAGGAGAGCACAGATCCATTGTCTGAAATGGTCAAGGTATGTTAAGAGGAGTTAAAAGGATTTGACTTCAAACTGGTAATGTTCTACCCCAGCTTAATCTGCCTTGAATACAAATCCTCATCAAATATTCCATTAAGAATTTTCCAGTTTGTTACTTTACATCACATAAGCTTCACAAAGTGTGCCAAAGGTACTGTATCTGCTGAGGTTCTTCTCATTTACACGTTCCTTCAGCTTTTAGCTAACTGAACAGTGAGACAAAAGACATCAAAAAATTAAGCACCTGAAATACCAAAAGAACACAGATCCGTAAGCAAGTTGTGTTCCGCTATTTTCTATAGTCTCTGTCTGGATCAGACACACCAAAACAGATTGAGAATGCTAGATTCTGGCCAGTATTACTAAAATCATCTTATGATATTATCTTGTCATAAGCAAACATTTTACAACAAACTTCATCTTATATCAATTTTAGATTATTTTTATATTGAGTTCTAGACCAACTCTGAGTGTTCTTAAAGTAGAGAAAGATTAAAAAAAAATCCCTCCTTAACTGTTTAATTTCTGTTACTGCACAAAATTTGTTAGAACTCAAGTGGGTCAGCATCAAACAAGCAAAAATAGAGGCCTGGGGTCAGATCTGAAATCGAAACCTAGCTACCAGGCAGCTACAGGCCCTGTTCTTCTGCAAAAGCAACCTGATCAGCTCAGCCTCTTCAGCAGCAGATCGCGCAGTTTCACCTGCCATTTGATGGCCGCAGTCTTTCCCTGTCACACAGTCGGTCCTGCCCGGAAGCACTGGATATACCATGCAGCGTTATGGATATTACGTAGTAATGTTTCCTCCCACCCGCTTCCTCCTCGCTCTCTCCGCTTTGGGCTCACTGGAGCGCAGCAGCCGGGGAAGCAATTCGCGTCCTGCTGCTCTGCGTCAGGAGCCAAAACGAACCCCGGCGTACACAAATACGTGCGCGCTGCAGATCATTGCTGCGCGCCACTTATCCAGGACACTCTCAGCTTTTCATCCTTGTAATCTAACACGAAGCACCTCACGAGAGCTGCACTAGCATGCCAGCTTGAGTGCTCTCAGTGAGCCAGACAATAGGTAAAATTCAGGCAAAAGACTCGAAGTGCAAGTAGAGCACACAAATACAACTGAAATTCTGCAGACTGGGGTATAAATCCTACTCAATCCTAAGTTTAACACCCATACAAATACAGTTCTGGCTCTGAAGGGCCTGCATCACAAGCTTCAGGCACCCAGCTTTAAGAGGCAGTCTCCTGCAAAAGGAGGCGCTTCGCGTGAAGCCCTTTGTTCTCCCGGGAGGTGCCCTTCTGTTTTCAGGGAGCCAGCGCCGGGCATCCCGGACTCGGAGAACAAACAGGATGAGCCCCCGTTTTCCAGACGGGCCTAGAGGATTGCAGCTGGCGTACGGAGTTGACTCAGGATTGAAAAACGGAGCAGGAAGCCTGCTTCCTACGGGCAGTCTTAGCACACACAGGTCAGTCGGCAACACCGCTTCCACTTGGGCAGCTCCCCAGGAAGCCACGATAAGCAGCAAGCGCTCGCTGCTGGAGCCTTTTGCACTTCGTGTGGAAGCTGCAACAGCGGGCGGGTCAGGTCAGCCCAGCTAACCGGCACCCGGGGGCCCCGCGGCGGGGCAGACAGCCGGGAGCGATGCCCTTCCCCCGGCTGCACCGCCACCTTCATCCCCGCGGCCAGGCCCCGCCGCCTGCCCC
>VXAA01005485.1:405233-419185 GCA_013399115.1 Anseranas semipalmata | reverse complement strand
CGGGCGCTGTGGGGGCCCTCAGGGGACGGCGGGAGCCCGCGGGGAGGTGGGGTGCTGAGGTGGGGTGGGGTGGGGGTATCGTGTGTTGTATCGGTAGCAGGTACCGTTGCCTGTTCCGGACAGGAGTTATCCACGCTGTCTCTCCTGTAAATTACGGATTCATGGCTGGTTGGACGTGCAAAGCTTGTGTCAAATCAGCGAAGCAAAGCGCAACATCTCCACGAGAATATTCTCTGAATTGTAACCTTTTGTGGCATACGTCAGTGTGAATAAAAAAATCCCTTTGAAAGCAAGTTTCTGCAATAAAATGGGGGAAAATTGCAGGAACTGGTGAGCTTTTTTGGTCTTATGTTTCCCTCTTCGTTTTTCTACCCAGCTTGGTTGACTGGCATATGTAATGTTAGGACTGTTTGCATCTGTTTTGACCTCCCTTTGTCAGAAAAACAAAACAAAACAAAACAACACNAAAAAAAAAAAAACCACCACAACTAAACATTTTTATTGTCTTTGATAAACATTTTCAGTTTACAGTATAACTCAGTACAAATATTGGAACAGAAAAAAAATGTAAGTAACTGGTTCTTCCTTGGATGCAACAGGTTGTTAGAAACATTGGTCACAGTCCCATCGTCGCAAAGACCCCGTATTTTTCAGATCTTCAGGTGAGGAATGCAAATTTATCTTTTTCACTGTAAAATAAATTCATGTTTTCTAAATAATAATTACAAAGAAAGTATGAGTACTCAGTGTTGCAATTTGCCAAGCATCAGCCGATGTTCCAACATCTCTTACCACATTCTCAGTGATGCAGCCTTATTAAATCCATTCCCTCATACAGTGCCCAGTGAAAATCTATCCACATATATTTGACACATATTTATTATTCGCAAAAGTTGTGGTGATCTCTAGTTAACACTATGAGTATCAAGTGCTCTCAATTCATTCTTTACAGTTTTTTCCTTCATCCAAAATGTTAACTAACTTGTTTTTCATGTGCTTATTGATGTAGGTAGACCTTTTTATTTCATATAAGCATTCAAAAGGCAGGATAAAATACACTAGAGCAAACTGAATTTTATTAAAAACATTTAATGGTTACATTTGTACGGATGAAAGACCCACTGGGTTGCGATGTTGGCACAAAAGGCCAGGGCATACAGAACTGCAGTGGCTTTGCCTATGCAGTTGGACCTGGAGAGCTCCTCTAAAGAAACCTGTGTGCATGGCGAGACAAGAACCCTGGTGAACCCCAACAGATAGTTCTAGACAAAGACACTAAGCAAAATGGTACATATTAGAACAATTTAAGATGCTTAATTTATTACTCTTTCAACTAATTGAATATATACATACAGACATATACATATATACATATATATTTGGCAACTGTTAATATTATTAATGTCCTTTTAACAGAATACTTTTCATTTGCATAAATCAGCTAGAATGTGGTACCAGCTGTCTGGTGAGATTACTGCCTTTTGCATTTGGGTTTACTGTAGTCAGTGTTTGTCTTCCTGCTCCTTATTCTTCATTTCCTCAATGTTGAGAGCTACTATCAGCATTTGTAATTTAAGTGCTGCTACTAGTATTTGATATTTTCCTTGATTTGTTCTCACTAATTACTTAGTCACTTACAAACCTGCTTTCTGTACTCATCTATTACCCTGAGGTGAATTCTTCAAACACTTCAAAGACAGCCTAAAAGAGAGCAAGTATAGTGGTGCAGTGATGTTCAGGAACAGATTACAGATTCTGTTGCTAAGCCAAATTTTTATATCTTGTTGAGGATCTGCCCTAGGCATGCAGTCTAAGAATAGCAAAGGCCATGGATAATTAGACCCAGGGACTGTTCCTGTGTGGATAAATTTATAAGCCTTTACTTGTACAATATAAAATATATAATCATAGTAATTTGTTAATTATATGAGTTAGCCCAATACACGTTTCAGTTGGACTTCATGAATGTGTGAACAGATGAGAAACAAAAACATTTGGAAGCATCTGTAATTTAAACTATTTATGAGATGGCAGTACTGAAAAAATAAATTGAACACAGCACGACCTTGAATGGGAGTCCAGTGTCTGCTGTGATCTGCAGACTTGCCCGTTGGCTTTGTGCATTCTCCTTCTACAGGCGCTGACGTGAAGTGCCAAAGCACTGTCCACTCAGGACCCTCAGGACCTGATGCATGGTCACAAAGCACATGCATACAACTACTCAAACGGCCAGTGATATGTAAGAGGGTCTCTTATGGACCAGAGTTAAATTGTACAACTCCTTTTCCAGTGTGACCTGCCAATAAGGGAAGCTGCATGAAGGGAAACACAACTCCCTGTGTTTACTCTTTTGGTAAGGGTCTGGAAATTCAGCAGATGATGTACTTGTACCTAAGTCTCCAGTAGGGCAGGTGTGCATGGACGGGTGAGAAATGGCCACACCGTCCCTTTCTGTAAGCTCGCACCCTGTCCCCAGCAGCCTCACAAGCTCTAATTGAATGGACTGTTACAGAAGAGATGGAGAATGATATCATTTGCTGCAAATATAAGTTAGAGAATTATTCTTGCAATCAGATAATTATTTACTGTGTCATTGAATTTCTTTATTAGTATGCATTATGCCAAATAATTGCCTTCAGGCTTTTGTTTTAAATGGAAACATACTAGGGATTTTTAACAACTGTTACACTACTCTGCATCTTGAAATACAAAAATAAACAAATCAGCTTTAATTAATCTTCCATCCATTATTCATGTACAGGCATTTGCTGGGTATTTTCTGACATTCAGAAGTAGTACTTCCAGCCATAGAAGTACAAGTAGTATTAACCAATCTTCCTTGAAAACATTAAATTTTAATTATTTTGTGATACATGCTCTAAAATTAGCTGTTATTAATAGTAAGCAATTTGCAGTGTAGGGACTGTTAATGTTGGCAAGCCATTTGAAGAGATTCTTCTGAAAACAGGTGATTTGGAGAGAACATAAATACCATCAAATGGTATCACAGACTTCTTATCCCATTAAAAAAACTCCAATCAGCTCTGCTGTCAGCTATGTAAAAGAAAAAAAAAAGAAAGAAAAAGAAAAAGAAAAAGAAAGAGAAAAGAAAAGAAAAGAAAAGAAAAGAAAAGAAAAGAAAAGAAAAGAAAAGAAAAGAAAAGAAAAGAAAAGAAAAGAAAAGAAAAGATTACTAAGATCTTTTTAAAACCTCAGCATTATACACTAGTATGTTCATATTTAACCAGTGCAGTGATCTATTTTACAAAGTGTGAAAACACAGGAGGCAAACAGAAGAGATCATATTCAATAGTGGAGACCTAAAAACATTGGAAAGCAAACCGTTCTCAGTTGCAATCTTCACATTGCAACACTGTACAAAAACCTGATTTATTTGTCCAGCAGTGTTTCAGATGAAAATAAAAATGTTGCTATCCTTGTGATAGATTAGATTTAATTCATCAACAATTTATATGTACTACAGAGCAGAATTAGTGTAACGTATGATCCGAGACCCATTTCTGACAGCAAAATGGAAGCAAAGCAGACAATGATCTGCCTGCTCATTTAGCACACTCACATGAGAACTGTAAATATTAGAATGGGTATTTATTAGCATCCTAGAAGGAGCTCTTCCAACAAAAGATGAGTGTAGGGATAGTGTGGAGGTTTTACATGGAACCAACTCAGTAAAACATTTTTCTGCAGAGAAACAACTGCAGAAGGGTAGAGAATGGAAAGAAAATGAGAAGGAACATGGAAAAAATACTAATAATGAAAAAAAAAATAAACAGCGAAGGCAATTGCTTAGCCACAGCACTGAATGACAACTAAAAACCAAACTGGAAGTGAACACCAGGGAATATTGCTGTAGGGGGAGGCTGTCTGGGATGATAATAATCCTTACTATAACAGAGAAACCCGGAAGGTGTAGTAGGTGTTACAGCATCTGAAAAGACACTTCTAAAGAAGGGGCACAACACTGTCACGCTGGCTGTATCATCTGTGCTGCTGGAGAATGGTATAGTTCCACTGAAGGAGAAAGAACTAAAGAGATTTTCCTCATCTGAGGTCCTGGCTCACTGGTTTGTAAGATGCTAGCTTTCATGGCCCACTGCATACAACAAATTTATTTCAGTTCTTTCGTTCATGATCACTTTGCTTCCATGGCTTGAGTGCTACAGATGATAAATTTGCATCTCTTTTCTATAGTTCGCTTGAAGCAAATGGTATCAGTACCAGTAAATGATGGGGAAAGAAGATGAAAATAAGCTCAAGCACTATTGTGTACCTGATGTGGGTGAAATGCTTGTAACCTGGGCATCCTTTATACAATACCCACTGAACGAATAATAAGATTTGCATTAGCTTTGGAGACATGAACTCAGTGAAATATTGATACAAGGTTTAGCCAGTAACTTTATTTTATATCATAAAATTTGGGATATATTTAAATATAAAAGTTATAAACTGTGCTTAAATTCAAAGTGGGCTTCTTGTCATTCCTTTATGATATAGTCTGTTCTGTACACAGATGGCATTTCATATGATTAGCAGCAACACATGATATGTTTTATCTTTACAAAGGATTTCTTTTTACAACACTGCACTATATTCAACATGCCTACACATTTCTGAAGTTCCTGGATGTTGTTTTCATGTTACTGATGTCTCAAGAGCAAGCCCACAGTGTAATTTGAAATATTCTTCCACTAGTAGAATAAGGCATGATGAAAGATATCTTAATGGTGTTTACTATCTGCACAAAGGCTTTGTAAAACCTTGTATGTCCCTTGATTAGATGTGTACTTTCTGCAGATTGCAAAGGCAGTTGTTTCAATATGCTGCAGCAGTTTAAATTTTACCTTTATGTGGAAGTACATTTCATATTATGTATGAAAGTGGAAATGTATTTAAAGTTTTAGAAGAATCTTAATTTGAACTTTATTTCTTTATTCCTGCTACTCACCTTATTTAGAAATATGTAACAATCACATAAATGTACCCATACAGATATTTGTCCTGGGAATGAAATAATCGTAGTTGATATATAATTAAGACTTTGTTATCCAAAGATGAAGACCTTTATAGAATGTGATTAGGGATTATTATCTTTATTTTACAGATAGGAAAATGCAAGGCAAATGTGTACTGGCCACTGGTCAGTCACAAGAAGTCCACTGAACTATATGCTGGTGTCCATGGACCATGCTTTTACCGTAGTCTGAGAGAAATTTGTGGGTTGTGGCGTGGGAAGGGCACTAGGAACAAATTATTCTCAATTAAACTATTAATAGAAACGGATGAGGAGGTGAATGTGTTCACACGCAATGTTAGATGCTTAAACGCCCAGGCTAGGAACTTGCACTCCTTCTGTAGTTAGCTGAGTCTCTCCTAACTACATACAGAGCATGAAGAGCTGCTTTCCTAAGTTAGTCTCCCAAGTCAGGTACCAAAAGCTGTAAGGAAGAACACCCTCCAAATAGTCTACACAATTTAATTTTACTTCTTACATTGCTTCTGTATTCAGGCTAAATATTAATTTAAGCTTAAGAATGTTTTGATGTGTAAATAAATACATTGCTGTAAGAGACACTGCTTTTCTTTTCAACAAAGCTATGAAAAGCTGGTGTGACTTCCACTGGCATCTAATGACTTTCTCATGCTAATCATCTGTGAAGTTCAAACACCATTCAAAAAAGGGCTCAACGTCTTTTAGCAGCAGCTTTGAACTTTCTTTATTCAAAAGGGCAGCTAGAACTATAATTAGGTACAGCTAGTCTTCATTATTTAGCTCATTTATTATTTATTTATGTCTTCCTCCCACAGTGCCTGTGAACCTCACATCTTGTGCTGGCAGAGATGGGATTCTGAATATTGCTCTTTTTGTTTCCATAAGCTCCAGGTAACACAGCAGTCACTGTGGTGTGGCCCTTGATTCATGAGCTGGGATTAGGGTGCTGACCGAATGCAAGTGATGTTGCAGCCTCTAGTATCCCAAGCAAAAAATTTATGAACACACTCTCTGCCTTTTAGGCAAGCAGAGATGAGCTCCTGTGTTCACAGTTACTACCTGAATGTATTGTAATTCTTGTCACTGCCTCACTGCAGTCTCTCCCTGCCCCATGCTGGGTAAAATATTTTTTTGACATTTTGTGGGTTGTTTTATTACCAAGTTCTGCAGGTCTTCTGGGGAGTAGGAGGAAAAGAGCTGTAACTTTTAATGGAGTTAAAAGCAGGAAGGACATCATGGGATGGAGTTTTAGGCTGTTTTCTTGTAAGCTCCTGATGGTCAGTGTTACTGGTTTTTTCGCAAAGGTCATGCATGACCAAAATGGTGACAGCTTTAGTGACAAGTTGCTTTGCCTTGCCATACTCTTCAAGAGCAATTTTCTTCTTTTCTGCAACACATAGCTTTCATCTTTCTGGAATGCTTTTCTCCTTGAATCCTTATCTGTGAAGGACTAGCAGATGGAAAGGCAAGAACTTGAGAACAGCCTGGTGGGTTTTGAGTGGGTGAGGTTAAAGTGGTGTACAGTAGAATTGTTAAAGTAGGTATGAAATTTCTGCAGTGCTTTTTTATTTTATCCTAAAGAGAATAAGTAAAGGTTTAGACTACAAGTTGTTTTAGAATGAGGGCAGTGCAGAAAAGGGAAACCAGTGACCTACTTAAAAAGAAATTAAAATGCATTAAACCTCTTGGGGTTGAGGTTACAAAAAAAAATAACAACAACAAAAAAGTAACACAATGAATGTGTGCATGAAAGGAGACAACATCTTCATTTCTTCCCTAAAGGCAGCAAAATTCTACCAGGAATAGTCTGACTTCTAGTCAAATTATTATTATGCAGTTATTATTATGCAGTTTAAAGGGATATTTTTATTTTGCCTCGACTTTTAGGGCACTGACTTTCTAATGTGCTAGAATCTTGTCTAAAAACAAATGCTTCTCACCCTGTCAGGTATCCTAGGGCACAAATAAGTTTCTGTCATCCTTGTCTATTATCTTGTTTATTAGAACAGTTATACTGTATTTCAATAACGTTTGCTTTTATATATTTTTTTAATTTGCTTTTTTGTTTGTTTGTTTGTTTTTACATAGTCCCCATCCTTGATGACCCAAAGCTGTTTTTCATTTGTCATTTAATCGTTGATCTGTTCACCTTGGATGGTCCTTCCAGGACTTAATGCTTCTGTTGGCATAGTTTTTGCTATCACCAGGTCATATCAGCCTTTCCATTGCATCAAAGTGGGACCCCGGGCAAGGAGTCTATTTTACCTAATGCAAACCAAAACATGCAGACCTTGTCAGAGCTTCTTCCACAACTCCACGAATAATAATTACAAGCGCAGGAATTCCATTTGTCTTACATCCAAAGCTTTGAGAGTAATTAAGCTTGCTGGGAACAGACAAGCTGATTTGATACCTTTGTGGATTATTAGCTCCAGCCGTTTCCACACTTTGATACCCATGATGAAGCAAATGGCGCCTTGTTGACTGGTGCATGGATTCTGCTGACAACACGAGAGCCTCCCATGGCTGCATCCCCTGCATGCTCACACCTTTCCAGGACCCAGCGCCAGACCTGGATGCCAACAGCGTCACTACGCCAGAGCCTGGGTCACTCCTTCACCACCACCCCTGTCAATGATTCGAGATCGTCACCCTGTAACAGGAGACAGAAACTGCGCTCCAGACCCAAAGCCATATATGCCCTTACCCATCTGCAGTTCACTATTCCTGCCATGGTGGACACTCAAATTTCAGATTTCGCGTTTCTTTTCTCCTTCTGACTGTGTTCCTAAGGAGTCAATTTCACCCTCTCTTTCAATTTCTTATGCCCTCTCATTGTGCTATCTTTATTCATCTTCAGTCTTTTCCTTACCGCCTCACTCTTTGGTTTATCCTTTGTACAAACCCAAGCATGATTTAACCTCTCCCATCTTAAGCAAAATAGTGCCCTTGAACTCACCTGCCTTCCCTGTCTGTTGCCTCATCATCCTTCCTCTTTTAATCTTTCAGCGTACTTAAGAAAGAGCTTACAACTGCTATCTGGTGTTCCATCAAAAACCCACTTTAATGCAGTTTCTGCTCTTGTACTTCACTGACACCTAAGTCTATTATTTATTTCAGTAACTATCACATTCTCTTCTCCGCCCTGAGTAAATGTCCTAGTGATTTCAGTCTTTCCCCTTTCACAGCCATTCAGAATATTGCTGCAAATGCTGTTTTTTCCAAATTTAGCTACAAAACTCCTGTGATTACTTTCCTTTATATTTCAATGACTTCTTTTCAATTCCAAGGCCTCTCTCCCTTTACAGAGCGGCATTAGTAACATTTTGATTCTTCCTATTCAATCCCCGTAATTATTATGATTCAACTGTACAGCAGCTATTTCTGTGTCAGAAGCTGGATGACAACAGGAACTATGGGACCAACAAACACACCAGGTACCAGCTTGCAGCATAGACCCTGCCTGACAAAATCCATGGTCCGGTCTGCACTATACAGCTAACTGATGCTCCTCAAAGATAGACAGGGACATACCTTGATGCTAACTCATCAACAGAAACGCCTGTCTCCCCCACAGGTACTGTCGTACAGAAGAACACTCTCTCCATCCTGGACATTGTCCTCATGCAGGGTGACGAGAGATCTCTTGGCTTTGAATTGCCAGCTCATGTTTGGTGTGAATTCAGCCATCTCAGCGGCAGGGTGGTGAGGTACGCAGCAAAACCAAACAGATGGGAACTCACAGGCAGCCCCGTGTATAGCTCTGGTGCTGTCGAGGTGCTATGGAAAATCTGCTTGTCAGGTACTGCTGACCTGTCGGGATACTTTCAAACTCTTTGTGTGTATTTTAATTCTCCTATTACACTGTAATGCCAGTCTGCATTGCCCACTCATTTTATTTGCAAATGAATGCCTTCATGCTTTCCTCGTGCTGCACACTGTATTGAGGGGAAATTTCCTGTATGTATGAATATGTAAAATAACATTTCAATTCCTTGTTACAGTTCTTCTTTGCTCTGATATCTGAAAAAACAAGGGTAACCGTTAAGACTGCTGGAACTGATACCAGCCGTGCTGCTGAATACTGTTGTGTCATTTCTTCGTGCTTCCCCATCTGTCCCATATGTGCTTCTGTCCTCGCTTGTTTAGTACTTAGATTTAACCTCCTGGGAACAAAGATAGGAGTTAAGAGGGGCTTTACTCAGAGAAACTGTCCTAGTGACAAAAGTAGTTCTGACCATATATATAGGTCCTTGCAGAAAAGAGGTGTATTGGAAATTACTGTAAGGCTTGGGTGGAAGAGTGGTGTAAAGGAAAGCGGAACCAAATCCCAGTCCTGTTGCAGATTCATTCTCCTCTCTCACAGTTTTTCATCCATTTGTGGTGTGGATGATTCTAAGGTGCCAAATGTAATATTTATAATCTCAAAATCTGCTCAAATCAGTAGACATTCAGCACTTTGAATGCTGTCTTTCCTATTTTGCATGATCTAACTGTAATCGGTGTTAAGATATTCCTATTTATTCTGGAAATACAAAATGTGTTACTTTGCTCTTAATCTGCATAGACTGAAACCATCTGCTGTGGTTCACAGTTGAAGAACAAGAGCTTATAAATTCTGTCTAGTACTTATATCCAGCCCTCATTAAACAAATAATCGTTCCTGCTAACAAGTTGTAAGTCAGAGAAGCGTACAATTACAATCTCACATTTAAGCACTTGAACCACCCATTCCTTTTAAAACAAAGCAAAATCAAGCAACAGCAAAAATAAAGGCATTTAAATGCACTTTTATCTTTTGCTTCCACCTGATGGTCAGAAAGGCAGCTTTTGGTGGCTCAGGTAGAGGACAAGTGAAGGCTGCCCTCAGGTGTATCGGTAGCTCTGACTCCCAGGCTGTGTAAAAGGCGATTTGACAAAAGAAAGACAGTCATGCTGTACACAGCAGTAGGAGCAGCTAGTTTGCCTCCAGAATGGCAGGAAGCAAGAATCTCCAGGAACAGGCCTAATTGTGAAATATGTTTTGTTTGCATTGCATCCAGATATGCCACAAGCCTGCTTGATTTCAAGCAGCAACATGAGGCATCCCGTTTGCCTTGCACCCAGACGTACCACAAGACTGTTTGATTTAGGGTAGGAAGTGAAATATTGTGTAGTATCGGTTTGCTATATAGTTGCACAAAAATAGAGCTAAGATAGCTGTGTCCAGTCTGCAAAAGTTTTGAAGGAATCAGATGGCCAGCACACAGTTTGCAAACATGTAACACCCATCTGAAGGTGGTGCACTGGACTGGTGCTCAGAAGAGTCTCAAACCTGTCTGATGAGCCAGAACAGACTGGGCCTGACCTATGGAAAAAGGAAGTAAAGCTTTTGACCAGACTGGTCTTGACCCATGGGGAAACCATACGTAAACACCAGTGTAAACACCAACGGGGCTTGGGGAGGGGAGAATACTCCCCCTATGGTTCTGGCTTCCCTTTGTGGAGAGCTCTCAAAGTCGTCCACCTCAGCTTTGGAGACTAAGAACCGTCGAATGACGTAGCCATCAGAAACCATGACGCAGCATCAGTCTTGCAGTTCTGTAAACCTAAGGCTTCACTAGTATATCTAATTAATGCTTGATTTTTGGTTGTTAGCAGATGGATTGCCCAAAAGGTGAGCACAAATAGATGCCTGCTTGTAGAATGGACTGTCTCAGCCCTTCAGAACTCTCCCTTCACAGTGGTCCCCAGTTCCCTAATAGGAAAAGCTGCAACAGCTGGGGAAAAGCAGCTTCTGCTATTGACACCAGCTTACAAAGCTTTGCAGAGGCTAAAAAGAAGCTCCTGCTGGGAGGAATAAAACTACCCAGAAGCTGAGGACAGGAACAGGATTATCTGCAAATCCAATCAACCAGCTCTCCTGTGCAGGTAGATAATGAAGTGCTTTTGGTTCATGCACTGGACACTAAGTATTTTCTTTGTTTTTGGATGTTTTATGTACATAGATAGAGTTGTATCCTGCACGTCATCCATGCCCAGTGTCTGTTATCCTCGGGCAATCAAAGTACTGATTCAGTCTTGGTCTTAAACCCCACCGAATTATACCAGAAGTGAATTTGGTCCTGTCTGATAGGTAAATAGATTTTGTTTCTGTGCTAAATAAATAAATTAGAGAAAGAAATAAGAGCAGCAAGGTTAAATGTGTTAGAGCAGATTTGAATCCTTATTTAGCTTTTTTCCATGATGCAAGTCTTTCTTCAGCCCACTATCTACCCTTATGTCTCCTAGAACATATTTTGAATGATGATGCACTCTTTCTGGAACTGTTTACTCAACTTACTTGTCATATTTGCGCAACATTTTACAAACAAGATAGGTCAAATTTTTTCCTGTTGACATAATTCCACAGACTTCACTTAGGTTTGGCTAGAAGGAATTTGGTCCAATTAGTTTTGTTTACAGATTTATTCAAAATTAGGAAATATTTTTAAACTCTAGGTCTGCACCTAGCTTTCTGATTGGCTGACCTTACGATTGGAAAATGCCAAGGTCCATTTTTCGCTTGTGAAAAATGCTGTTTATGAATAAATGTAGGAAACTTCCAGCTCCTTATTTTGATTTTGATTTTTTTTTTTTTGGTGGTATGTTCTATATAAAATCTTTTGATCTAAGTTTTCCAAGGAAGAATTCTTTTTCCCATCCTTTTAAGAAAGCAGGTTTCCCCATAATTACAGTGGTCTGACTTTTAGAGGAAGCAATAAACTAGTATCTAAATGGTTGAAAGGAGGAGCCACAGACCTTCTTAATGAATTTAATCTACAGTCAGTTTAAAGATACTGAAACTTTTGCTGCCTTTAAATATAGGACATGTGACAGAAAAAGGTTTAGCAGAAGGGGATGATACAACAGTGTTATAACCCTCTGAATGCCCCAGGGTGATTTAAGCAGTTTAAGTTATAGGCAGATCTCCTCAGTCCCAGACCCCCTCAGAACCAGGCAGGTGTAAAGCTATCTTAAAATCTGAAGGTCTTGTAAGATGATTTTAAGACAGCACAGAATCTCACCTTGGCACTTCATATCACTGTATTTCCCATGTGACATTATGAATATAACACTTTCTCCCTAGTCTGGAAAGGCCTGAGACACTGAGCTTTATCTTCACAGCTTTTTTATGACTGGATAAACTTTATGCTAGTTTGTTTCTAAAGGTCTGAGCCTTTATAGCTGAGGCTTACAGCCACTGTAATTGTAGGAATGAGGTCACTTGGCTTCAGAGGAGAAGATATGAAAAATAATCTCAGCTCCTTTTATCATATATGGTACAAGTGGCATGTTTGGTTAGGCAGCCCTCATATCTGACTTACAAGCGTAAAACTCTGCTTGAGTTTTACAAGCATAAAACTCTTGACAAGGTACATGCACGAGCCTTCTCAGCTAGCAGCACAGTTACAAGAAGTAGGGCAGCACCTACAATGATCAAGGGGCTGGTTCAAAACAGACAGAGATACCTTTTTCAAGCAATGCGTGCTTGAATGTGGAACTTACTGCCATGCAGAATCATCAGTGCCAAAACCATACACACGTTGAAAAATGCAAATGAGATAAATCCACGCGAAAAAAAAAAAAATCCACCAAAGGCTGATAAGCACAAGTGTTACCTCTGGGCTCAGAGTGCCTGAGCTTCAGGCTGTTAGGAACTGGGAGAATTTGCTGTCAATGTTTGTTTGCCCTAGAGCTATGTGTCCCATGCTCTACTATTGGCCACCGTTGGACCAGGTGGATCTTCAGTGTGACCTCCTGCAGCCATTCCTAGAGTCTTATGTTACGTTTCTTCAATATACAAGGGCAAAGCAGAGGCCTGGGCTGATAGCATATTTTAACAGGCAAAATTGTAAATATTGAATCCCAGTGAGGATTTTTGTTCAGATGCCCAGTTCACTTCAAAAAGAACAAGAGGGAAACTTTTAAAAGCCTTGAGGTTACTGTTTCTTGAAAGACTGCTTGAGACCTGAAGAAAGTGCGTGTGCTTGAAAAGCTGACATTTGTAAGACTGCACTATTACCTAGTAACAGATGTTACCTCTTCTTAGAGGTGATACACCTTACCTTTCCTGTTTCTTTATGGTGAACACTGTACTTAAAACAAGGTTTGATCAACAACTACATAAGAGCTTCTTCGTGAAGTCTTGGTTGATTGATTTAGCCTGTCTCGTTATCATAAAATAAAAGGATGAAGTAAATGGCAGGCTTTAATATAAGAGATGGGTAGTCACACTGAGTGAACTGCTAATTTCTGAGAGTCAATACCTTGCTTTGTCATAGCTTCTCTCTCCCTGCTGTGATTTTTTGCATAGTAACAAAAGAAGTAGTGTTGCACCTTTTAAAGGCCAACTTGATAGAAGACATACAGCTAAAATTCAGAATATTCATAAGAATATGCACAAATGTGCCAGTAGCATCTCGTAACCTTTTAAACTAGCAGAGCTGGTTAGCTTTTGATACGGGTTTGTTGTGTGCATGGAAGGACACTCCACTGCCTTGTTCTTTAGTGCCACCCAGTGGACATTTGGGTCAATTGCTCAGGTCTGGGGTTATCTCGACAGGATGCCAAATTCGAATACATCAGACAAGAGCTAACCTTTAGGAGTGCTTTAGCTGACCGCCACCTTCGTCATTAATATAACCCGAGCGATTGCATTGTGCACTGAAGTGGAGGAACGAGCACAGGTTTTATTTAGATGTGGAGTAGCAACTTCTCCAACCCTGTCTTCTATATTTTCTAAGTAAATGAGACTCGTCATTCCTCAGAGGTGTTGAGAAAGAACTAGCCCTATATAAATACCTATAGGCATTTAGAATCAAGGCATATTGGGTTGGTAGAGCTGATTTTGGTGATATTGGGACAGTTGCATTTTTCATGAGATGTGCAATCAGATGGCAGACACAACCTTTTTTTT